>CM050168.1:273040541-273450541 GCA_027410445.1 Discoglossus pictus | reverse complement strand
ATCAGGGATAGAGGGCACAGAGAGAGAGAGGGGGCAGAGACAGAGGGCACAGAGGACACAGAGAGCACAGAGAGAGGGCAGAGACAGGGGACACAGAGAGAGAGGGCAGAGACAGAGGGCACAGAGAGAGACAAAGAGCACAGAGAGAGAGCAGGGATAGAGGGCAGAGAGAGAGAGAGAGCAGAGAGAGAGAGGGCAGAGACAGAGGACACAGAGAGCACAGAGAGAGAGGGCAGAGACAGAGAGCACAGATAGAGAGCAGAGATAGAGGGCAGAGAGGGAGAGTAGATATAGAGGGCACAGAGAGAGAGAGAGGGCACAGAGGGAGAGCAGATATAGAGGGCACAGAGAGCGCGGAGAGAGCAGAGACAGAGGGCAGAGAGAGAGAGAGAGGGCAGAGACAGAGGACACAAAGAGCACAGAGAGAGATGGCAGAGACACAGGGCACAGAGAGAGACAGAGAGCACAGAGAGAGCGCAGAGATAGAGGGCACAAAGAGAGAGAGAGAGGGCAGAGACAGAGGACACACAGAGAGACAGAGAGCACAGAGAGAGATGGCAGAGACACAGGGCACAGAGAGAGACAGAGAGCACAGAGAGAGAGCAGAGATAGAGGGCACAAAGAGAGAGAGAGAGGGCAGAGACAGAGGACACACAGAGAGACAGAGAGCACAGAGAGAGATGGCAGAGACACAGGGCACAGAGAGAGACAGAGAGCACAGAGAGAGAGCAGAGATAGAGGGCACAAAGAGAGAGAGAGAGAGGGCAGAGACAGAGGACACACAGAGAGACAGAGAGCACAGAGAGAGAGCAGAGATAGAGGGCACAAAGAGAGAGAGAGAGAGGGCAGAGACAGAGGACACACAGAGAGACAGAGAGCACAGAGAGAGAGCAGAGATAGAGGGCACAAAGAGAGAGAGAGAGGGCAGAGACAGAGGACACACAGAGAGACAGAGAGCACAGAGAGAGATGGCAGAGACACAGGGCACAGAGAGAGACAGAGAGCACAGAGAGAGAGCAGAGATAGAGGGCACAAAGAGAGAGAGAGAGGGCAGAGACAGAGGACACACAGAGAGACAGAGAGCACATAGAGAGATGGCAGAGACACAGGGCACAGAGAGAGACAGAGAGCACAGAGAGAGAGCAGAGATAGAGGGCACAAAGAGAGAGAGAGAGAGGGCAGAGACAGAGGACACACAGAGAGACAGAGAGCACAGAGAGAGATGGCAGAGACACAGGGCACAGAGAGAGACAGAGAGCACAGAGAGAGAGCAGAGATAGAGGGCACAGAGAGAGAGAGGGCAGAGACAGAGGACACACAGAGAGACAGAGAGAACAGAGAGAGAGCAGAGATAGAGGGCACAGAGAGAGAGAGACAGAGGGCAAAGAGAGAGACAGGGCACAGAGAGAGGGTAGAGAGAAAGAGGGCAGGGACATAGTGCACAGAAAGAGAGAAAGAGGGCATAGAGAGAGAAAGGGCATACCACATATAGCATATAAATACCACATAACTGCTTCTCTACACACATGCTCAAAAATCTGCGGGGCATTTGTCCCTCTCACCCCCCTCCCCAGTTCCTACACCCATGGACAGAGGACACAGAGAGAGAGAGAGATGGCACAGAGAGAGGACGTAGGGAGAGAGGGCATGGATAGAGAGCGCAGTGAGAGAGGGTATAGAGAGAGACAGAGGGCACAGAGAGAGGGCATAGAGAGAGGGTATAGAGAGAGAGGGCACAGAGAGAGGGCATAGAGAGAGAGGGCACAGAGAGAGGGCATAGAGAGAGAGTATAGAGAGAGAGGGCACAGAGAGAGGGTATAGAGAGAGACAGATGGCACAGAGAGAGGGTATAGAGAGAGACAGAGGGCACAGAGAGAGGGCACATAGATGGGAAAGTTACTAGTTATTTATTCACTAGTTTATAACATATAATAAAAAAAGACTGCATGACTTTAATATGTATAGCTCAGAGGACAGAAGGTAGAGGGGTGGTATGAATGATGCATTCAAATACATTTGATAAAGTTCAAGATCAATGTTGGACTAAGAGGTCATGATTTGAGGCAGCGGAGCAGAATATTTGAAGGTACTAACTACTATCAGGTAGAAATGTTAAGAATAACACTGAAAAGGAACCAAGAACACCCAATATATGCCTATATAAAATATGTATGTGGGTGGGTAGACTAGATGGGCGCATTTGTGGGTGGGTAGACAAGATGGGCGCATTGGTTTGTTGTCAACTGTCCAAATTGATAAAGACATTTACCAGATAAGATTATTTGTGGGTAACAGCTCTGTGCTATCTGGTGAAGGCAAATGGGGGATATTCCCCTGGTTCACTAAGCTGTGCCGGGGATGTGCAGCACATTGATAGTGTGTATGTGAAGGGTAAAAAATCTACCTCAGCGTACAGAAAATCTATGTTTTAGGCCACATCATTTTTTTTTGTTTCGTCGTTCAGTTGTGTCCAACTCTCAATGACCACGTGGACCTCAGCATGCCAGGCACATATTGTGTCTGGTTGTGCTTATCTATAAGATTATTTTTGCAAAGATACTGGAGTGGGTTGCCAGTTCCTTCTCCAGTGGGCCGTGATTTGTCTAACCTCTCTGCTATGACCTGCCCATCTTGGGTGACCCTACATGGTATATTTCACAGCTATACACAAGCCCCTTCGCCATACAAAGGCTGCGATCCAGAAGAGGCACATAAAGTTACAATTTATTGAATAACTTAATGCAAAAATACTTTGGAATCGTAAAAGCTGATTTTTTTATTTTGGTCAAAACACCATTTCTTGCAAACATGTAAACAAATAGCATATAAATTAACTTTGAAATGTTTGGCATTATTTAATACTCTGTAATAAGTGTACTTTGAAAACTCTAATTTGTCATCTTTATTACTCAAACCAATCAAATCTATAGTTTTCTATTTACCAATTATTTAAGACAGCATTGCTATATCTCAAGGAAAGGTTGGAGGGAGGTATTAAAGGTATTAAATTGACCTTTCGCATGTTACTGTAGCCCGTAATTGAGGACGCAAGTTAATTTGATGTTCAATTGGAGTCTTTGTGCGGGCTCCGAACGGCTTCCGAGTTACGGCCTTGAAAAAATTGCGATGGTTAAACCCGTAACTTACAACCTCCCGAAGCCTTTGATCTTTCACTTTCGCAAGGCTAAAATCGCAATTCGCTATTTAATTGCTCAATTTCCCCAAGCCCGCAAATGTTTTCACACCCGTAAATGGCAACGCTTACGAGTGCTAGAGAGGACCCACAAGGGGTTAAACACCTATTCGTAGCACTGTAAATGCAAATAAAAAATAAATACTGCACTGTAAATAACGGGGAAAGTGATGATAGACATTAGAATTAGTTGCACAACAGTCTCAAGCCCGCAAATCGCCAGGAAATAATATTTATTTCTATGATTCATTTTGGTTAAATCGATCTTGGGTATCAATGAGTTAATACATATCAGGCCACCCACATGGACTAGAACTGTATTGGCATTCATTTTTATAATTCTTTATTTTGCGGATTTGCGAGTCTGATCGCATATCGGACCCCCAACCTAACTGATTGACATGTAACCTCCATGTTTTACTGCCGCAATAATGACAATCTCATTTTCTATTTGCTGATTCTAAGTGGGAGGTTACGGGCTTGCCTAATTGATTATGTTCCCGCCCTGAACTGCTACAAACCAGTGCATGGTTTACGGTTTCAACTTTGGGACAGTAACTTGCGGGCTTGAGCAATTGAATAGCATTGTAACCAGAGACCAACGGGAGCCCGCAACACACCCGCAGACATATGGCCGTCTGCGATCGAGTTGCGGGCTTGTAATTGAATGTGGCTCTATATTAGTAGTGTACACTTGGGTGGGCTCATTAGTTTAATTAATACAAAAGGGGTTTGTGGGGGATGGCACTAAAAGTCCTTCTTGTGCCAAACAGCTTTACATAAGTTATATTAAGTAGACATCTACTCCCCTCTGTGCCAGGGCATTGGGCAGAGTCCTCTATCTGTTCTCTATTAACATGACATTATGGTTCTTAGAACCTCCCAAGCTGACCCGATGTCACATTCCCATTACTGACATACCGTCTGTCACATCCCACTCCTGGAATCCATGCTCATATCTCCCGGAGCACATGAACAGACATGTGGTTAAGTTTCCAATCTGCCCCACCTTGGGATATTTCAGAGAGGGGTTGTTGTTGAGCTGAGTCCTATAATGATAGTGAGCAACTATCACCAACTATATAGTATACAACATTAGTATTTAATGTAGTTCACATTTCAAGCTGAATGCAAGTAAAGCTCATATGTTTGTATGTTGGGACTTTTAAAAACAATATTCAGTTTTAAATAAATAACATTTATTTATTTTTTACTTTTTTGCTCTCAAACTGAGCTGCTTATCTCCACCTCCCTTTCTTTTAGCAGGGGGCGTGACCAGCTCTATGTGGGTCTGGACCATCATGGAGCTTGGAAGCAAGCTGGGCTAATATGTCATTGGCCTTATCCTCTGATATCATTGGCCCTGCCCCACTACCTACACAGGGGTAACATCTCTATTGTAACCTGTTTGAAGCTGCCCCATTGGGGAATAGCCCCACCTCTTTTACTGAGCATGCTCCGTCTAAACCAGTACCCAGACTAGTCAGAGTTTTTTTTTTGCCCGGCTGCTAGGCAGAGATGGCCACACACCTAACAGGTACAGGGAGGTAGAGCGAAGCAGATCTGCTTGAGGGGAAAACTTACATTCAAAAGTAAGGAAAATATAAACTCATTTATTTTAAACGACATACTGGGGAAAGCGCTATGGACACCCGATTCTAAGCTCAAAGACAGGGCCTCCATATTTGTAATGTGTTAATATTGAATATGTCTTTGCCTGGAAATTAACTTATGTATAGCGCTACGGAATATGTTGGCGCGTTACAAATAAACGATAATATTTATAATACTGTTTTTAATACTCTGTGCCCAATAAGCAAACACATGTAAATGCACTACAGCGGCCATTTAACCCATTGCTTTTATGAACAGCGCAAATAACCTTTGATATTAAATCTGTCAGCTTATTCATACTTTAATACTTATCACATAAGTAAATGTATATTAAAAGCAACATGTTCATAAGACGGTGGGAGAGAGACATGGAGTAGATAGACATGGGGGAGAGACAAAGGGGGAGAGAGACATGGTGGAGAGAGCTAGGGGAGGGAAGGGGAAGATACACAGGGGAGGGAGAGGGGGAGGGAAGAGACACAGTGGAGGGAGAGGGGGAGAGACACAGGGGAGGGAGAGGGGGGAAGAGAGAGAGGGGTGGAGAGGGGGAAAGAGACACAGGGAAGGGAGAGGGGGAAGACACATGGGGGAGAAAGACATGGGGGGAGAGACAGGGAAGAGGATGGGAGAGAGACAGGGGAGGGAGGGGAAGAGACACAGGGGAGGAAGAGGGGGATGGAAGAGACACATGGGAGGGTGAGGGGGGGCAGACACAGGGGGGGGTGAGATGAGAGGGAGATACACAGGGGAGGGGAGGGAAGAGACACAGGGGAGGGAGAGGAGGAAAAAGAGACACAGGGGAGGGATGGGGGAAAGAGATAGGGGGGATGGAGAGGGGGGAAGATACACAGGGAAGGGGGAAGACACATGGTAGAGAACGACAAGGGGAGAGAGAGACATGGGAAGGGAGGGGGAAGAGACACAGGGGAAGGAGGGGGAAGGGAAGAGACATAGGGGAGGGGAGGATAGAAAAGAGGCACATGGGAGGGATGGGGGAAAGAGACACAGGGGAGGGATGGGGAAAGAGACACAGGGGAGGGATGGGGGAAAGAGACACAGGGGAGGGATGGGGGGAGACACAGGGGAGGGAGTGGGGGGAGACACAGGGGAGGGAGAGAGTGGGAGGGAAGAGACACAGGAGAGGGAGAGGGGAGGGAAGAGACATAGGGGAGGGGTAGGAGGGAAAAGAGACACATGGGAGGGATGGGGAAAGAGACACAGGGGAGGGATGTGGGAAAAAGACACAGGGGAGGGAGAGGGGGTGAAGAGACACAGGGGAGGGGGGAGAGACACATCAAATATCCTCCCATTTTGACGGGTGTGTTACTAGTATTAAAATAAAAAGTAAAAATGTGCCTTTATAAATACATAGATCTAACATTTATTTTGTGTATATGTATAGGGGGAACTAAAATCAGAAAGAGGTGACGTGTCACAAATAGAAAAAATCACATGATCATGATCACACTTCTCTCTTTTTGTTAAAGAACACGGTTTAAATAGCTAGTCTTGCAAAAGATACATTATACAGACTTAAAGGGCCACTGTAGTCCAAAAAGTTATATCTTATATTGCAATGAAAGTATTATTGCAAGAAAAATAAGTGTTCCAATAGTGTAGACAAATTACATGAAATTGAGACACAATGGGATTGTTTTCTTCTCCTCTGTCCTGACATTTTACAGAAAACAAATGAATCTTCAAGGTCTGGACTATATTCACAATCCGTTGAATGTGACCCGATAGGAACACTCTAGATAAATAGGGTGGCTTCTGTGATGATGTTATTGGTCATTTTCTTAAATTAATATAATTTATTTTATATGCAAAACAAAATGCCTATAATATATAAAACGCATGATAGAAAATGTTGACTACAGTGGCCAAATAAACGAACAGTGAATCCTGGGGAAAAAATTTACATTGAACCAAAATGACATGTCAGCCACTACTCCTCTGAGCTCTCTCAAGCTCTTGTTCATGGCTTCAATGACCTCATCTATCCACCTCCACATCTGCCATCCCCTGCCTTAAATCTTTTCCAGCATCAGATTCTTCTCCAGTGAATCCTGTCTTCTCATGATCTGGCCAATGTATTTGTGCTTTAGCCTCATGATCAAACCTTCAAGTGAACAGTTTAGCTCGATTTTGGACTTACTTGCTTTATTCTGCAACTCATATTGCATAGTGTAGTGGCTGCCATTTTGCTCCTGACTAGTATCACCCTCCATCTTTTTTTATTTTAAGATTGCAAAAGAATTAGCAGAGCTAATGTCACCATTCAGGGTGGAGCCATCCATATACATAGGCAGGGTCCACTTACAAAATGGCAGGGGGAGCCACTCTACTATTAGTTATTAGTGTGATTCATCCCCTAACAGGAAAGAAGAGCTAATTAAAGAAATAAAGTGTGATATATATTACTGTACAGCTCATAAACTATTGCATAAACAGGTATATTACATCATTCAAACACGTATAGATGACTGTGCTTAACACTGTATGTAAGTATAATTAGTATTTATTTGTGTGATGATGTACAATAATACATACAGTATTATACTTTGTTTAAAGGGATATGGATAGTTCCCTGATTTTAATATTGAAAAATTGTAAATTTTTTGTTTACAGATCTAAACATGATTTTATTAACAAGTTCTTAAACGCTCTGTTTTCATTCACTCAAATCTTCCAAACAGTGCCTGGAAATATCTGCCCCTCCTATTAGTACTAGATGTACTAGCCAATGAAAGACTATTGCTCAACAACATTTAGAAAAATGTCCTGCTATCCTGCTAGGATACACTAACACTAACAGCTCGTCCTGCCATCTTGTAAGTGGAACCTGTCCAGTTGTATGGCTCCTCCAACACCATACATACACACTCAGTTATATATATATATACACAGTGACTTGCAAAAGTATTCACCCCCCTTGACTTTTTACCTATTTTGTTACATTACAGCCTTAAGTTCAATGTTTTGTTAATCTGAATTTTATGTGATGGATCAGAACACAATAGTCTAAGTTGGTGAAATGAAATGAGAAAAATATATACATAAAACTATTTTTTAGAAATAGAAAACAGAAAATTGGCATGTGCGTATGTATTCACCCCCTTTGTTATAAAGCCCATAAAAAGCTCTGGTGCAACCAATTACCTTCAGAAGTCACATAATTAGTGAAATGATTTCCACCTGGGTGCAATCTAAGTGTCACATGACCTGTCATTACATATACACACCTTTTTTGAAAGGCTCCAGCGGCTGCAACACCTAAGCAAGAGGCACCACTAACCAAACACTGCCATGAAGACCAAGGAACTCTCCAAACAAGTAAGGGACAATGTTGTTGAGATGTACAAGTCAGGGTTAGGTTATAACAAAATATCCAAATCTTTGATGATCCCCAGGAAAACCATCAAATCTATCATAACCAAATGGAAAGAACATGGCACAACAGCAAACCTGCCAAGAGACGGCCGCCCACCAAAACTCACGGACTGGGCAAGGAGGGCATTAATCAGAGAGGCAGCACAGAGACCTAAGGTAACCCTGGAGGAGCTGCAGAGTTCCACAGCAGAGACTGGAGTATCTGTACATAGGACGACAATAAGCCATACGCTCCATAGAGTTGGGCTTTATGGCAGAGTGGCCAGAAGAAAGCCATTACTTTCAGCAAATAACAAAATGGCACATTTTGAGTTTGCGAAAAGGCATGTGGGAGACTCCCAAAATGTATGGAGTAAGGTGCTCTGGTCTGATGAGACTAAAATTGAACTTTTCGGCCATCAAAGAAAACGCTATGTCTGGCGCAAACCCAACACATCACATCACCCAAAGAACACCATCCCCACAGTGAAACATGGTGGTGGCAGCATCATGCTGTGGGGATGTTTTTCAGCAGCCGGGACTGGGAAACTGGTGAGAGTTGAGGGAAAGATGGATGGTGCTAAATACAGGGATATTCTTGAGCAAGACCTGTACCACTCTGTGCGTGATTTGAGGCTAAGACGAAGGTTCACCTTCCAGCAGGACAATGACCCCAAACACACTGCTAAATCAACACTTGAGTGGTTTAAGGGGAAACATGTTAATGTGTTGGAATGGCCTAGTCAAAGCCAAGACTTCAATCCAATAGAAAATCTGTGGTCAGACTTAAAGATTGCTGTTCACAAGTGCAAGCCATCCAACTTGAAGGAGCTGGAGCAGTTTTGCAAGGAGGAATGGGCAAAAATCCCAGTGGTAAGATGTGGCAAGCTCATAGAGACTTATCCAAAGTGACTTGGAGCTGTGATTGCCACAAAAGGTGGCTCTACAAAGTATTGACTTTGGGGGGGGGGGGGGGGGGGGGGGGGGAATAGTTATGCACATTGACTTTTTCTTTTATTAAAAAAATTCCAGGGGGGTGAATACTTTTGCAAGGCACTGTAAATGTATATATATATATATATATATATATATATATATATATATATATATACATATATATATAGTTATATATATATACATGATAACCCACTCTGAGAGCAACCTCTTTTATATCCTTGTGCCGTTCATAGGGTGAAATATCCTGTAGTATATCAGTCTGGTCTCACTCCAAAGAGTGACTTAGTCCTGAAATACCAGGCAATTCTACGCTGAAAAGGAGAAACAGACGCGTTTGGCCTTTAATGGGCCTCATCAGTGAGGTGCAGCTGTATTTGCTAAGGCACAGTACATGCAAATTATCTTTAGGGTTTAGTTTCCCTAAGGGTGATAGGGGACTCCAGACGTGGACCCCTTGCTCACTGTGCCTTAAGGAGTTTAGCTGCACCTCACTGACGAGGCACATAAAGGCCGAAACGCGTCTGTGGTTTGCTGTTTCTCCTGTTCATTTTGTCTGATATTTCGGGGCTGGGTCACTCTTCTGAGTGGGACCAGACTGATATACTACAGGATATTTCTCCCTGTGTAGGGCACAAGTGAGCTAAAAGATGTTGCTCTCAGAGTGGCTTATCATGTCCATAGAACTAACCTATTAAGGTTAGTTCATTCTCTGATGATCACCTTTGACTTAGTTGTTATATATATAAATACACATACACGCACAATTGCATAATTTTATTTTTTCAGCCCTCCCTAACCTTACCGAGCGCCAACCCAGATTACCCCTGCCCATTTCCAGCCTTCCTTGCACACTGGCCAGCCCTTCATGCACCCCACCCATTCCTAGAATGCAACAGGAACATTGTACATATTGAGATTGTTAGGGCTTTTGACCCTTTTTAGACATGCACATTTACACACAAGTGTATATATATATATATATATATATATATATATATATACATCTGATGTCTTAACACAATTAAGATTCTTATTTTATTAGAGCATTGAAACACAATCCCACTCCTGACATCACAATGTAAATGCTAATACACTCGGTGCCAAGTAAAGCACTTATAATGTACTCCAGTTGGCACCAAGACCAAGCAGTCACACAGCTATGTCTGTGCCGGGATCATGTCACACTTCCTATACATTTTCCTTGCCATCAGCATGGAGCTGGTATATTCAGCACACAAGATGTTATTCTCCTCCCTTCCTACGCTAACATGTTTCTAGGAATCAGGAAACTATGTCTACCAGTTCTTGGCCGGAGCAAGGAATGGGAGGAGAGTCAAGGTCAGAGAGAACCTCAGTGCACAGCTGTCAACATCGGCAAGCTGTGCTGGAAGAGATTTTATTTGACCAGGTAACTTGTGCTTTGTTTGATCACTGGAGGGAACGTCTTGTACTCCAAAGAAGGAAACAAACACGTAATGTATAATGTAACCGCACAAACAAGTGAGCTCACAAGGCATCCTAGAGATCTATGGGATGTGCCAAGACAAGATTGACATATTTCATTGATGTTAATATTTGCGTGGCGACATTGCAACTGACACATACGTGTGACTCATAAATGCTTTCACACACTCTATATACATATTTCTAAACCACTAAACTTGTGTTTTCGACAACCATGGCTCCTCTTCTGACTTCTAGCCAATAACCTGTCTGTTTCTCATCCCTAGCACATATACAGTTGGTCTCAAAAGTTTGCATACCCTGCCCTGGCAGAAATTTTGAAATTGTCGTCATTTTTTTTAAAATATGACTGATCATGCAAAAAATATATATTTTATTGAAAAATAGTGATCATATGAAGCCATTTATTATCACATAGTTGTTTGGCTCCTTGTTAAATCATAATGATAACAGAAATCACCCAATTGGCCCTAATCAAAAATTTACACACCCTTGAATGTTTGGCCTTGTTACAGACACAAAAGGTGACACACATACAGTTGCAAGCTAAAGTATGTGAACCCTTTGGAATGATATGGATTTCTGCACAAATTGGATACCACAGAGGAAGCCACTGCTGTCCAAACAAAACATTGCTGCACGTTTACAGTTTGCACAAGAGCACCTGGATGTTCCACAGCAGAACTGGCAAAATATTCTGTGGACAGATGAAACTAAAGTTGAGTTGTTTGGAAGAAACACACAACACTATGTGTGGAGAAAAAGAGGCACAACACACCAACATCAAAACCTCATCCCAACTGTGAAGTACGGTGGTGGGGGCATCATGGTTTGGGGCTGCTATTAAAGGTTAATTTCCCACACCTGTAGCTTTTTAAATTGCAATTAGTGTCTATAAATAGTAAATTAGTTTGGATGAAATTAGTGGATGCACTGAGCAGGCTAGATACTGAGCCATGGGGAGCAGAAAATAACTGTCAAAAGAACTGTGTAACAAGGTAATGGAACTTCATAAAGATGGAAAAGGATATACAAAGATATCCAAAGCCTTGAAAATGCCAATCAGTACTGTTCAATCACTTACTAAAGTGTGCATGGGACACTTTTGGAGTTTCCAGCATGATAATGACCCTAAGCTCAAGGCCAAGTTGACCCTTCAGTGGTTACAGCAGTAAAATGTGAAGGTTAGGAGTGGCCATCACAGTCTCTTGACCTTAATATCATCAAGCAACTCTCGGGAGATCTCAAACGTGCAGTTCATGCAAGACGACCAAAGACTTTGCATGACCTGGAGGCATTTTGCCAAGAACGAATGGGCAGCTATATCACCTGCAAGAATTAGGGGCCTCGTAGACAACTATTACAGAAGACTGCACGCTGTCATTGATGCTAAAGGGAGCAATACACAGTATTAAGAACTAAGGGTATGTAAACTTTTGAACAGGGTCATTTCATTTTCTTCTTTGTTGCCTTGTTTTGTTTTATGATTGTGCAATTCTGTTATAACCTACTGTTAAATATGAATCCCATAAGAAATAAAAGAAATGTGTATTGCTGCTCACTCATGTTTTCTTTAAAAATGGTACATATATTACCAATTCACCAAGGGTATGCAAACTTTTGAGCACAACTGTAAATTTCCACAGATTGTAAGGGGTCCCTGGTGGTCCATTGGTTAGGATTCAGTGCTTTCACCACTGAGACCTGGGTTCGATTACAGTCAGGGAACCAAGAGGTGTTGCTGTACATGAGGTCACCGAGAGACAGACACTACTGAGCGATACAAACAAAATAAGAACATACAGTCTTTCTTACCAATATGCAATAGTGAAAAAAGGGCGCAAGCTATTAGATTTAATTAAATAAGCTCTTTCACCACAACATTTCAATAATTCTCTGCTGTCTGCCAAATTATTGTAGAGAAACACAGTTACAGGGTAGACAAAGGGAAGAAATCCAATCAGGATAAAGAAAGAGGGATAAAGTAATGGAGAGGAGAGAAACCAGGGGAAGGTAGAAGATAGACAACAACCACTTGGCTTTCGAAGAATGGAACTCTTCAACTGGTCTTAGAATAGGGGGTAGACACAATAATCCAGAAACTGCTAAATGAAAATGGACATACAAAGTAAAATATAACTTTTATTATGAAACACTTTGTTAGAAACAAGCATTCGTGATAAAAAATAATTATTCGGACAATTAAAATATCTAAAAATATTTATATGGACGAAACTTCTGCCAATTTTTTTTAACCAAAAATAATGAAAAGAATCCAAAACTTAAGTTTTACATTTGGTCTTTAATAACTACAGCACAATTCCAGCATAAGCCCCAGAGGGTGGTTCGGGAAGAGTACTGCACACTATTTCATACAACTTATTATGAGATTTAAACCTTGGAAAAAATCTATATCTTTGTAAGTAGTCACTCAATGTGGCTCATATGGGATTTATTAAGTTGTGCTAGCATACACTAACGTCAATATATTAGATGTTCCATATATAGCATGATTCTCTATTAGACACCATATTTCTCTCAGAGACCTATAACAACCCCAACAACAAAGAGTGATTTAATCTAGGTTTTACCATCATTGTGGCCCCTGTATTAACACCAATTGTAGATGTAGAACCCACCCCCTCATCAGGCTCATTTCCCCACACAAATGGGTTTCTAATGATGTAAAGAGACAGCCAGCAGATGGCTGGAGGCAGACATCAAGGCCAATGAAGAAGAAGGCCGGCCATGGTAATATGGGAGAGAGACGAGAGAGATGGTCAGGATATGGGCCGAGAAATACAGCTAGGACAGAAGTGGAAGAGATGGCACTGAGTGTAAGAGAAAATCAAGGTAAGTATGTGGTAAAAGAGACAGCCAGGGAAAGAAAGGAGAAGGTAAGGTAAAAAGATGGTCCCAGTCAAGGCAAGGACAGAGAGGAAGCCAAGGCAAAGATACTGATAGGCAACGTAATGAGATGGTCCCAGTCAAGGCAAGAACAGAGTGGAAGTCAAGACAAAGAAATAGTGACAGGCAAGGCAATGAGATAAGGACAGCCAAGTTAAGAGGGTCTGCCAGTGTTAGGGGGTGTGATGTCGAACATGCAGAGAGAAAATGGCGAAAGGAAAGAGATAGTCAAGGATCTAAATAAAGTCTTGGATAGAAAGAGAAGACAACCAGAGAAAGGGGAGAAAGGATATGAAAGGAGTGACAAATCAAGACAGGGAAAGAAGAGATGGTCAAGAAAAGGGGTAAAGAAAGTCAGCACAAGGGGTGAAAAAGAAGAGTTGGCCATGAGGAAAGAATGAAATGATTTGTTTTGCTATCTGCTGATCTGTTAAGCAGCTGGAATACGGGAACCAAAACTCCCAATAAAAGTGGAGGAGGTAAATACAGTAAGCAAGTGAGACTCCTCTGGGCCTTAAGGCTATAATGACTATAAATAAGGATCAAATGAGATCCAGACAGTGCCTGATTTTCACAATCTACAGAAAAATTGCTGAGCAGCACGAAAGGAAGGAGGATGCCAGACTGGGCCTATATCCCATGGAGTGGTATTGTCCCGACCTCTCCTACCTCCCCCTGCCCATCTCTCCCTTCTTTTTACATATGGCTTCCAGCCTGTTGCATTTCTCTCCCTTTGTTTTTTTTTTTATCCCAAATCTCTGTATTCATTGGTATTTTAGTATATACAAACATATTATAATATTTTAATGATTATAAACTGGCTGGAAATAACAAAAAAAAACCTCCCGTGTGTTATCAAGTAATATAAAGTGTCTATTCAACCTCTGCTCAAAAGACTATCAGATTTTCCAGACATTTGATAACTTATTTTATAGACAATATAGAAACTTTTACATTTTTGTCTTTAGCATACATTTAAATTATTTCAACCTGATCTCAAAAAGCTATCAGTGATAGACAAACGTAAAAAAAGGTAATAAAATATACACTGCATAGAGGTTCAGAGGGTCTACTATATATCTGTTTTATCTTAGTTTTAAGACATTATAAGACTTAAATATACAGTTTTCTTATAAATTCCCATTAAATAAAGGTTTGGAATACTGTACATAATGACTTATATTCATTTTATTATAATATTGTTTATTTTGAACTTGCTCAAATAATTAGAAGTGGGATGTATGCAAAGGGGAGATTTTGGTGAACTTAAGAGTGTTTCAAGTACAAACAACAATACACACCCACACAGACATAATAGTAATGATAAGACTTATCAGTTAATGACAGGAACAGAATAGAGTATCTCTCAATACAAAAACAAACAAATGTGGACGTGCGGGAGGGTGGTACATTCACGGAACGGCCTCCCACCAGACTCAGGTCAGTAGAGTACAGGGCTCAAAAATATTTTCAACCAATATCAGACCTTGAGTTTTAGAGAACATTAAACGACCACTGCAGTCCTATATTACAATGCGCATATTATAGAATATAAATACAGTCTTTCACTTATTAACTATTACATACAGTTATGATGTAGAAGGAGACATCATTTTGTTTCTGTTTATTTGCTTCTACAATTAGGGAAGACGTTGAATGCTGAAAAAATGGAAACATATCCGGTGTGGCAATCTTAGGTGCCAATGTTTCCAACTGGTGTAAAAATGAATCAGCTAAAAAAGCAAGAATGGCACCTGGATAATGGTATAGAATATGAAGTAAGGTAATGGATGTATTTATATTATAATCTTGGTGATTATAATGTCTAGTTCTTTAATATAGCATATTATACATATGTGTCCCATTACCAGGAGTTAAGGGTGTTACTAGGACTGAGAGGGTGAAAAGTAAGAACGAGAGAGAGGGGTGACAGAGAAGAGTAAGGGGATAGAGAGTGAGTGAGAGAAGATGGGAAAGATAGAGGAAGAGAGAGATGAGTTGGGGAGACAAGAAAAAGAAGAGGGGGAGAAGAGAGAGAGAGAGAGAGAAGAGAGAGATAAATATGAGCTGGATTAGAAGGAAGATGGAGGGGCAGAGAGATATTTATGACCATTTTTATTTCTACATATTTATTTGCTGGCCAATGTAAAACAGCAGCTTGGCCATGGGCCGGACATGACTATGTGATAACCTTCTACAGTGGGTACAGTAGCCATGGGCCTGACATGACTAAGTGATAACCTTCTACTGTGGGTACAGTAGCCATGGGCCTGACATGACTATGTGATAACCTTCTACAGTGGGTACAGTAGCCATGGGCCAGACATGACTATGTGATAACCTTCTACAGTGGGTACAGTAGCCATGGGCCTGACATGACTATGTGATAACCTTCTACTGTGGGTACAGTAGCCATGGGCCTGACATGACTATGTGATAACCTTCTACAGTGGGTACAGTAGCCATGGGCCAGACATGACTATGTGATAACCTTCTACAGTGGGTACAGTAGCCATGGGCCAGACATGACTATGTGATAACCTTCTACAGTGGGTACAGTAGCCATGGGCCTGACATGACTATGTGATAACCTTCTACTGTGGGTACAGTAGCCATGGGCCTGACATGACTATGTGATAACCTTCTACAGTGGGTACAGTAGCCATGGGCCTGACATGACTATGTGATAACCTTCTACAGTGGGTACAGTAGCCATGGGCCAGACATGACTATGTGATAACCTTCTACAGTGGGTACAGTAGCCATGGGCCTGACATGACTATGTGATAACCTTCTACAGTGGGTACAGTAGCCATGGGCCTGACATGACTATGTGATAACCTTCTACAGTGGGTACAGTAGCCATGGGCCTGACATGACTATGTGATAACCTTCTACTGTGGGTACAGTAGCCATGGGCCTGACATGACTATGTGATAACCTTCTACAGTGGATACAGCAGCCATGGGCCTGACATGACTATGTGATAATCTTCTACTGTGGGTACAGCACCATGGGCCGGACATGACTATGTGATAACCTTCTACAGTGGATACAGCAGCCATGGGTCTGACATGACTATGTGATAACCTTCTACTGTGGATACAGCAGCCATGTCCGGACATGACTATGTGATAACCTTCTACTGTGGGTACAGCACCCATGTCCGGACATGACTATGTGATAACCTTCTACTGTGGGTACAGCAGCCATGGGCCTGACATGACTATGTGATAACCTTCTACTGTGGATACAGCAGCCATGGGCCTGACATGACTATGTGAGAACCTTCTACTGTGGATACAGCACCATGGGCCGGACATGACTATGTGATAACCTTCTACTGTGGGTACAGCAGCCATGGGCCTGACATGACTATGTGAGAACCTTCTACTGTGGGTACAGCAGCCATGGGCCTGACATGACTATGTGAGAACCTTCTACTGTGGGTACAGCACCATGGGCCGGACATGACTATGTGATAACCTTCTACTGTGGATACAGCACCATGGGCCGGACATGACTATGTGATAACCTTCTACTGTGGGTACAGTAGCCATGGGCCTGACATGACTATGTGATAACCTTCTACTGTGGATACAGCACCATGGGCCTGACATGACTATGTGATAACCTTCTACTGTGGGCACAGCAGCCGTATTTGCAAGTTTGGATGCACTCACAATACATATATTCAGTGCTGAGAAACAGATTAGCTGTCATGGAACGTTCTTCTATAAATATTTCAGGGAAATAATAAAAACAATATGGTGTGATTGCATACAGGAGTTTAAAAATATGTTCACTGCTATAAAAAGCTGTATGGGATCCATTAGTGAAGCAGGGAGGCTTGTGTGTTTACCAGAAAGTATGGAAATGAGAGGCAGAAAGAGAAAGAGATAACGCAATAGAGAGAATGGGAAAGGAAGAATAGGAGAAAACAAGAGAGGAGAAAGAGGGGGTTAGAGGACAGAGGGGAGGTGAAATAGGGAGAAGAGAGAATGAAGAGGGATACGGAAAAAGAGACAAAGAGGGGGTGCAAAAGAATGACACAGAGGGGATTGAGAGAGGCAGAAGAAAGCGTGTAGAGGAGACAGAGAGAAGAGAGGAGACAGAGGGAAGAAAGAAGACGAGGAGAATCTACTAATGTAGTTATGCCTCACAAGGACCATTTCATATGTGGCCCCAATTTATTTTCCCTCTAAACACCTTAGCTACTTACACTTCCCAGTCCTACAAGACGGGAAGGGAACAGTGCATTTCACTATTATAGATAGGTTTTACATTTCATTTCCTTTCTAGGGAACACTCACAATATAAAATCAAATCATTACAAAATATATAAGGCTGCAGTCCTCAAAGGGCCCTGACGGGTCAGTCCGGATATCCTCGCTTGAGGACAGGTGGCTTCCTCAGTAGTTCAATTACTAGAATAAATAGATGGGCCCGAGAAGAAAGACTGGGGGCTGGGAAGTGGCACTGCCTAGCAGTAGGGGAGAGTGACACCTAGAGGCAACTCAGAGAAGGACGTCTGGAAAAGTCCTGTATTATGGACTTCAAAAAGAGGCCACATTACATTAGTCTGGCATACAGCATTTTGCTCTATAAATAAAAATGGGGTAAATGCTGTCTGCAGTTTTTGCCTCAGGACACAGTACAAAATAAAAATGGGGTAAATGCTGTCTGCAGTTTTTGCCTCAGGACACAGTACCCAAGGAGCAATGTATCCCACAAATAGCCTTCTGTGCCAATGCTGAATGTTTAGACACACTTCACATCTACTATCCGTCTGTCCATCTCGTAGAGTATTATTGTAATATGTAATTCCTTTGTTAACATACTAACAGTGTATTTTAATATGCAAGATTTTAAGAGGTACCTCCTCCCTTTATCAAGTCATAATAATTACTAATAAGTAAATGGAAGTCTTAATTAAAAAAATAATAATATCACAGCAAGGAAAACTAACTAGATGCCACATGAAAGTCCACAGGAAACATATGATGAAAGGACATTAACCCTAAGCATTTTCAAATAATGTCTAGATTTCTCCTAAATGTGTGTTACTATATTATACAGTGAATATAAAAAGTCTACACACCCCTGTTAAAATGTCAGGTTTCTGTGCTGTAAAAAAATGAAACAAAGATAAATCATTTCAGAACTTTTTCCACCTTTAATGTGACCTATAAACTGTACAACTCAATTGAAAAACAAACTGAAATCTTTTAGGTGGAGGGAAGAAATAAAAAAACGAAAAATAATGTGGTTGCATAAGTCTGCACACCCTCTTATAACTGGGGATGTAGCTGTGTTCAGAATTAAGCAATCACATTCCAAATCGTGTTAAATAGGAGTCAGCATACACCTGCCATCATTTAAAGTGCCTCTGATTAACCCCAAATAAAGTTCAGCTGCTCTAGTTGGTCTTTCCTGAAATTTTCTTAGTCGCATCCCACAGCAAAAGCCATGGTCCACAGAGAGCTTCCAAAGCATCAGAGGGATCTCATTGTTAAAAGGTGTCAGTCAGGAGAAGGGTACAAAAGAATTTCCAAAGCATTAAATATACCATGGAACACAGTGAAGATACTCATCATCAAGTGGAGAAAATATGGCACAACAGTGACATTACCAAGAACTGGAGCTCCCTCCAAAATTGATGAAAAGACGAGAAGAAAACTGGTCTGGGAGGCTACCAAGAGGCCTACAGCAACATTAAAGGAGCTGCAGGAATATCTGGCAAGTACTGGCTGTGTGGTACATGTGACAACAATCTCCCGTATTCTTCATATGTCTGGGCTATGGGGTAGAGTGGCAAGACGAAAGCCTTTTCTTACGAAGAAAAACATCCAAGCCAGGCTACATTTTGCAAAAACACATCTGAAGTCTCCCAAAAGCATGTGGGAAAAGCTGTTATGGTCTGATGAAACCAAGGTTGAACTTTTTGGCCATAATTCCAAAAAGATATGTTTGGCGCAAAAACAACACTGCACATCACCAAAAGAACACCATGCCCACAGGGAAGCATGGTGGTGACAGAACATGAAGAGGAACTTCATCTTTCAGCATGACAACGACCCAAAGCATACATCCAAATCAACAAAGGAATGGCTTCACCAGAAGAAGATTAAAGTTTTGGAATGGCCCAGCCAGAGCCCAGACCTGAATCCGATTGAAAATCTGTGGGGTGATCTGAAGAGGGCTGTGCACAGGAGATGCCCTCGCAATCTGACAGATTTGTAGTGTTTTTGCAAAGAAGAGTGGGCAAATCTTGCCAAGTCAAAATGTGCCATGCTGATAGACTCATACCCAAAAAGACTGAGTGCTGTAATAAAATCAAAAGGTGCTTCAACAAAGTATTAGTTTAAGGGTGTGCATACTAATGCAACCATATTATTTTATTTTTATATTTTTTTCTTCCCTCTACCTAAAATATTTCAGTTTGTTTTTCAATTGAGTTGTACAGTTTATAGGTCACATTAAAGGTGGAAAAAGTTCTGAAATGATTTATCTTTGTCTCATTTTTTTACAGCATAGAAACCTGACATTTTAACAGGGGTGTGTAGACTTTTTATATCCACTGTATATATATATATATATATATATATATATATATATATATATTTATATTTATATATATATATATGAGAGAGATGTGCCTAAAATGAAAAAGCAAAAGGCCGGTCACTGCACACATGCTGATGAAACAGCTTTCATTTGCACAACAGTACAGAAACTGGACCTCTTCTGATTGACAAAGGGTTGGGTTGCTTCTCTGATGAGTCACTTTTTCTGCTTCATCGACTGGATGGACATTGGTGTGTCAGGCGCAAAACCTCCGAGAACAAACACTCTGCAACGTTTTCTTGGCGTTGTCTGGGTCCACTCATACCTCTGGAAGACACTCTCAACAGATTGGATTATCTATCCATCCTTGCAGTACACCCCATACATGTTAACGGTCTTCCCTGGAGCAGATGGGATCTTCCAGCAGGACAACGCAACATGTCATACGACCAGCATTGCCCAGGACTGGTTGGAGGAGCACGACGAAGATTTCCAAATACTTTCCTGGCCTCCAAATTTCTTCAACCCCATTAAGCACCTGTGGGAGCATCTCGAATATTGCAAAAATCATTTAATAAGTCACTGGATTAACTGAGCAACTTAAAAATACCAACACATACATACACACACACACACATATATACAGACACATTGTGACAGATTCACTGTCACGCTCAGGATCCGTGAACTAATATCCGGGACCAAAAATGGAGAACAAAGGAGCCCTTTAAGTGCTTAGCAGATTTTTGCTGTTTATTTGTCAGCATACAACAGAAAATAAACCAAACAGAAAATAAATCCTAGCTTCTCTTTGAAGCACTACATACACTTTTATCTGCAGTCCCCTCACTTCTCTACAGTAATGCATAATACAGTCCAATCATAAACACAGGCCTGGACACTTATCCAGTTCAGAAGTCTATCCTTTTAGTCTGTATGGGAGCTGTGTCTCTTTCACCTCTCTGGTCACACTGGACACTCTTCTCAGTGTCTCTCAACTGTGCTGGCTGTACACTTCAGGCAGCCTCACTGGCTTTCCAGGTCTCACTGACCTCTCTCTGTCCAGTGTCTCTCAATTTTGCAGCTGCCCCCCCCCCCCCCCGGGAAATCCCTACGACCCCCTACAACTTTTGGACCGCAAATGCAGACTCTCGCAAAGCGAGGGGCCGCATTTGCGGAGGTGGAGGCTCCAACGTCGGCAGCAATGAGCCGAAGGCTCACTACAGGCCGCAAATGCGTGAGGCTCTACGGCGCCACACAAGCGGTTACAAGCAGTTACAAATGCCCACAGAAGCGGGTCTTTGCAAAAAAACACCAAACACGCAATGACTAACTACGGACTTACAGAAAAAAAAAGCTGCAGGACTTCAGAAAAAATCCATTACGGACTCGCAAAAATAAGACCTTAACGGACAACACGCGCACAGCGGGAAACATTAAAAAACACCAAAATACACGCCAAAAATAAAATAAAAACCTTACCAACAGCAAGGGGGGACACCCAGGACGTCTGGAAGACAGGTTAAACCTCGATTTTAGTCAAATTTACAAAATTTAGACACTCGAAAATC
Organism: Discoglossus pictus; assembly: GCA_027410445.1. NCBI lineage: Eukaryota > Metazoa > Chordata > Amphibia > Anura > Alytidae > Discoglossus > Discoglossus pictus. The sequence continues at coordinate 273,428,896 of CM050168.1, read as the reverse complement.
CTCTAAGCAAGAGAAAAAATGGCCGTCTAAAAAAAAGAAAACAAGGCTACACGACCCCTAAAGCCGCAAAACACTGCCAAGCACATACGACTTTTACAAAAACCCGTACGACCTACAACATGCACCATTAGCAAGGACGCTAAATCATACAAATCCGCCTACCACATACACATTCACCGCCATTTTACAACACTAACTTACAGAATGCGGAAGTACCCAACTACACTAACGGCTTCCCCTCGCACACGCAGCCTATTTACACTAAACACTGCACACATTGCTGACACTTACACCTCAGCTCCACAACAGTGCAAATCTACATTGTATGCTGCAGGAACATCAAAACAGACTGTCAGCTCTTCAGCAGCAAATTCCTGGCTGCATATATTAATTACAAATAGGTAAAGTATATTAATTAATTAATTAATTAGAATAAAAAAAAATATATACATAAAAGAAAAAAACACAGTATCGCAAACAACCACAGACTTTCCCCCGTGCGCCTCACAAGGAGCGCCAACGATGCTCATAGGACAAAAACTACACCAGAGGAGAGACTTGCAATAAGCGCCGAAAGGAGATCAGCGCAGACCTTACAAAAAGCGCAAAATCGCCTATGATAACAAAAAATACACCAACCCCGAAGGAGCTCAATGCGAGCCACTCGATGAGCGCCAAAGGCGCTCAGTGCGAGGCTCACAATGAGTGCCGAAGGATCTCAGACCACCAAAACACTTACTCTCTGTGGCAAACTGCATTACCTGCCTTGCAATTTTATTGCCGTCATTTTTTGACAGGCAAGTCGCTAGTATATATATATATATATATATATATATAAATACACACATATATTTATAGATATATATATATATACACACATATATGTACACATACACACACACATATATATATATACACACATATATTTATAGATATATATATATATACACACATATATGTACACATACACACACACATATATATATATACACACATATATGTACACATACACACACACATATATATATATACACACATATATGCACACATACACACACACATATATATAAATATATATATACACACTGTATTATTTGCTGAGTACTGGCTCCCTCTGCTGGTTAATTGTAGGATTGCTTACTTCTATCTGAGAATATCATAGCTGCTGGTAACAATCCACCATAATAGTTTTCAGTTGTGAGTAACGCCTGCGAGATGCCTTCTGCTCAGCGGAGTTGGGTCACCAGGAGGGAGGGAGAGAGAGAGAGAGAAGGCAGAGAGAGAGAGGGAGGGGGAGCAAGAGGGAAAGAGAGAGAAGGCAGAGAGAGAGAGAGAGAGAGGGAGGGAGAGCAAGAGGAAAAGAGAGGGAGGGAGAGGCACAGAGTGGGAGAGGGCACACAGAGAGAGACAGCACAGATAAAGATAACATACAATACCGTCACTTATGACGGGCACGTTACTAGTGTTGTAATAAATTAAAGCAAATAATCTGGAAAAAAACAAACAAAGATGCAAAGTTACCATTTTACTATGTACCAACAAACACTAAACAAATAAAAAACACTATTAAAAACAATAAAAAGTCCAGCAACATATAATATAGCAAACTTGCAAACAGAGTGTAGATAATAAATCTTAGTTGATTTCTGTGCTTCATAAACATCTTATCCTGATCATTGGGGCTGGGTGAGATTTCCTGTAATATTACAGCTACTTCTTAGTTGTCAGATAATGACAGAGGCGCTTAGTATATGTTACATCGCCAGATATACCCGACTGTTACTGGATAAAGCCAAGCTCCCTGTGGCTGGCGCCTTCTATAAGATTTCAGGACTCAGAGCTTGTTGGGCAAAAATATTAAATCATTAGCCATGAATTACATTTAAAGGGACATGTGATGCTCTAAACCATCAGACACAGCACTGACAGCCATGTTTTTTACGTAATCAATATTTCACTGCTTATTTATGTTTTATACGTCTTATATGTCTTATGATCCATATGCCAATGCCCATTAATTGGTATATTTACAAGGATCTGGTCCTTCTGATATTTTTACAGTCACAGATTGGTGATAATAAGAATATTAAACACAACTTTGTAAAGAATGACTGAAACATTATCCTGATACAGGTTAAACATTATTGGTGTTATTACTGGTCTAAAATGGAGTCGCTAAAACGAGTCACTTTGTAAAAGTCGCCAGTTTAAAAAGTATAAAATAATCCATTATTGGCGGGGGAGGAACGTTTCCGGCTTCATGTTTTTGTTCTCCATTCTTTATGTTTCTCGATGGAAGATTCTGCAGGATCCTGAGACGTGGACCAAGGGTCATAAACACCAAGGTTGGGGCAATCAGTATGTGGCCTCATCCATGTTGTCATCGCTGTCACCCCCAAACTCCTCGCCATTATCAAAGTACGACATAATGTAATCTGTCTCCTAAACACAAAGAAAGAAGAGTCAAGAAGTCTGTATGTGTCACAGTTACTGCCCCTGAGAGCTGTGTGGCCCCTCACTCCTGTACCAGTGTATGTGTCACAGTTACTGCCCCTGAGAGCTGTGTGGCCCCTCACTCCTGTAGCAGTGTATGTGTCACAGTTACTGTCCCTGAGAGGTGTGCGGCCTCTCACTCCTGTAGCAGTGTATGTGTCACAGTTACTGCCCCTGAGAGGTGTGTGGCCCCTCACTCCTGTAGCAGTGTATGTGTCACAGTTACTGCCCCTGAGAGGTGTGTGGCCTCTCACTCCTGTAGCAGTGTATGTGTCACAGTTACTGCCCCTGAGAGGTGTGTGGCCCCTCACTCCTGTAGCAGTGTATGTGTCACAGTTACTGCCCCTGAGAGGTGTGTGGCCTCTCACTCCTGTAGCAGTGTATGTGTCACAGTTACTGCCCCTGAGAGGTGTGTGGCCCCTCACTCCTGTAGCAGTGTATGTGTCACAGTTACTGCCCCTGAGAGGTGTGTGGCCTCTCACTCCTGTAGCAGTGTATGTGTCACAGTTACTGTCCCTGAGAGGTGTGTGGCCCCTCACTCCTGTACCAGTGTATGTGTCACAGTTACTGCCCCTGAGAGGTGTGTGGCCCCTCACTCCTGTAGCAGTGTATGTGTCACAGTTACTGCCCCTGAGAGGTGTGTGGCCCCTCACTCCTGTAGCAGTGTATGTGTCACAGTTACTGCCCCTGAGAGGTGTGTGGCCTCTCACTCCTGTACCAGTGTATGTGTCACAGTTACTGCCCCTGAGAGGTGTGTGGCCTCTCACTCCTGTAGCAGTGTATGTGTCACAGTTACTGTCCCTGAGAGGTGTGTGGCCCCTCACTCCTGTACCAGTGTATGTGTCACAGTTACTGCCCCTGAGAGGTGTGTGGCCTCTCACTCCTGTAGCAGTGTATGTGTCACAGTTACTGTCCCTGAGAGGTGTGTGGCCTCTCACTCCTGTACCAGTGTATGTGTCACAGTTACTGCCCCTGAGAGGTGTGTGGCCCCTCGCTCCTGTAGCAGTGTATGTGTCACAGTTACTGCCCCTGAGAGGTGTGTGGCCTCTCACTCCTGTAGCAGTGTATGTGTCCCAGTTACTGCCCCTGAGAGGTGTGTGGCCCCTCACTCCTGTAGCAGTGTATGTGTCACAGTTACTGCCCCTGAGAGGTGTGTGGCCTCTCACTCCTGTACCAGTGTATGTGTCACAGTTACTGCCCCTGAGAGGTGTGTGGCCCCTCACTCCTGTAGCAGTGTATGTGTCACAGTTACTGTCCCTGAGAGGTGTGTGGCCCCTCACTCCTGTAGCAGTGTATGTGTCACAGTTACTGTCCCTGAGAGGTGTGTGGCCTCTCACTCCTGTAGCAGTGTATGTGTCACAGTTACTGCCCCTGAGAGGTGTGTGGCCCCTCACTCCTGTACCAGTGTATGTGTCACAGTTACTGCCCCTGAGAGGTGTGTGGCCCCTCACTCCTGTAGCAGTGTATGTGTCACAGTTACTGCCCCTGAGAGGTGTGTGGCCCCTCACTCCTGTACCAGTGTATGTGTCACAGTTACTGCCCCTGAGAGGTGTGTGGCCCCTCACTCCTGTACCAGTGTATGTGTCACAGTTACTGACACTGAGAGGTGTGTGGCCCCTCACTCCTGTAGCAGTGTATGTGTCACAGTTACTGCCCCTGAGAGGTGTGTGGCCCCTCACTCCTGTAGCAGTGTATGTGTCACAGTTACTGCCCCTGAGAGGTGTGTGGCCCCTCACTCCTGTAGCAGTGTATGTGTCACAGTTACTGCCCCTGAGAGGTGTGTGGCCTCTCACTCCTGTAGCAGTGTATGTGTCACAGTTACTGTCCCTGAGAGGTGTGTGGCCCCTCACTCCTGTACCAGTGTATGTGTCACAGTTACTGCCCCTGAGAGGTGTGTGGCCCCTCACTCCTGTAGCAGTGTATGTGTCACAGTTACTGCCCCTGAGAGGTGTGTGGCCCCTCACTCCTGTAGCAGTGTATGTGTCACAGTTACTGCCCCTGAGAGGTGTGTGGCCCCTCACTCCTGTACCAGTGTATGTGTCACAGTTACTGCCCCTGAGAGGTGTGTGGCCCCTCACTCCTGTAGCAGTGTATGTGTCACAGTTACTGCCCCTGAGAGGTGTGTGGCCTCTCACTCCTGTACCAGTGTATGTGTCACAGTTACTGCCCCTGAGAGGTGTGTGGCCCCTCACTCCTGTAGCAGTGTATGTGTCACAGTTACTGTCCCTGAGAGGTGTGTGGCCCCTCACTCCTGTACCAGTGTATGTGTCACAGTTACTGCCCCTGAGAGGTGTGTGGCCTCTCACTCCTGTAGCAGTGTATGTGTCACAGTTACTGTCCCTGAGAGGTGTGTGGCCTCTCACTCCTGTAGCAGTGTATGTGTCCCAGTTACTGCCCCTGAGAGGTGTGTGGCCCCTCACTCCTGTACCAGTGTATGTGTCACAGTTACTGCCCCTGAGAGGTGTGTGGCCCCTCACTCCTGTAGCAGTGTATGTGTCACAGTTACTGCCCCTGAGAGGTGTGTGGCCTCTCACTCCTGTACCAGTGTATGTGTCACAGTTACTGCCCCTGAGAGGTGTGTGGCCCCTCACTCCTGTAGCAGTGTATGTGTCACAGTTACTGTCCCTGAGAGGTGTGTGGCCCCTCACTCCTGTACCAGTGTATGTGTCACAGTTACTGCCCCTGAGAGGTGTGTGGCCCCTCACTCCTGTACCAGTGTATGTGTCACAGTTACTGCCCCTGAGAGGTGTGCGGCCCCTCACTCCTGTACCAGTGTATGTGTCACAGTTACTGCCCCTGAGAGGTGTGTGGCCCCTCACTCCTGTAGCAGTGTATGTGTCACAGTTACTGCCCCTGAGAGGTGTGTGGCCTCTCGCTCCTGTAGCAGTGTATGTGTCACAGTTACTGTCCCTGAGAGGTGTGTGGCCCCTCACTCCTGTAGCAGTGTATGTGTCACAGTTACTGTCCCTGAGAGGTGTGTGGCCCCTCACTCCTGTAGCAGTGTATGTGTCACAGTTACTGCCCCTGAGAGGTGCGTGGCCCCTCACTCCTGTACCAGTGTATGTGTCACAGTTACTGCCCCTGAGAGGTGTGTGGCCCCTCACTCCTGTAGCAGTGTATGTGTCACAGTTACTGTCCCTGAGAGGTGTGTGGCCCCTCACTCCTGTAGCAGTGTATGTGTCACAGTTACTGCCCCTGAGAGGTGTGTGGCCCCTCACTCCTGTACCAGTGTATGTGTCACAGTTACTGCCCCTGAGAGGTGTGTGGCCCCTCACTCCTGTACCAGTGTATGTGTCACAGTTACTGCCCCTGAGAGGTGTGTGGCCCCTCACTCCTGTACCAGTGTATGTGTCACAGTTACTGCCCCTGAGAGGTGTGTGGCCCCTCACTCCTGTAGCAGTGTATGTGTCACAGTTACTGCCCCTGAGAGGTGCGTGGCCCCTCACTCCTGTAGCAGTGTATGTGTCACAGTTACTGCCCCTGAGAGGTGCGTGGCCCCTCACTCCTGTACCAGTGTATGTGTCACAGTTACTGCCCCTGAGAGGTGTGTGGCCCCTCACTCCTGTACCAGTGTATGTGTCACAGTTACTGCCCCTGAGAGGTGTGTGGCCCCTCACTCCTGTAGCAGTGTATGTGTCACAGTTACTGCCCCTGAGAGGTGTGTGGCCCCTCACTCCTGTAGCAGTGTATGTGTCACAGTTACTGCCCCTGAGAGGTGTGTGGCCCCTCACTCCTGTAGCAGTGTATGTGTCACAGTTACTGCCCCTGAGAGGTGCGTGGCCCCTCACTCCTGTACCAGTGTATGTGTCACAGTTACTGCCCCTGAGAGGTGCGTGGCCCCTCACTCCTGTACCAGTGTATGTGTCACAGTTACTGCCCCTGAGAGGTGTGTGGCCCCTCACTCCTGTAGCAGTGTATGTGTCACAGTTACTGCCCCTGAGAGGTGCGTGGCCCCTCACTCCTGTACCAGTGTATGTGTCACAGTTACTGTCCCTGAGAGGTGTGTGGCCTCTCACTCCTGTAGCAGTGTATGTGTCACAGTTACTGCCCCTGAGAGGTGTGTGGCCCCTCACTCCTGTACCAGTGTATGTGTCACAGTTACTGCCCCTGAGAGGTGTGTGGCCCCTCACTCCTGTACCAGTGTATGTGTCACAGTTACTGCCCCTGAGAGGTGTGTGGCCCCTCACTCCTGTAGCAGTGTATGTGTCACAGTTACTGTCCCTGAGAGGTGTGTGGCCTCTCACTCCTGTAGCAGTGTATGTGTCACAGTTACTGTCCCTGAGAGGTGTGTGGCCTCTCACTCCTGTAGCAGTGTATGTGTCACAGTTACTGCCCCTGAGAGGTGTGTGGCCCCTCACTCCTGTACCAGTGTATGTGTCACAGTTACTGCCCCTGAGAGGTGTGTGGCCCCTCACTCCTGTACCAGTGTATGTGTCACAGTTACTGCCCCTGAGAGGTGTGTGGCCCCTCACTCCTGTAGCAGTGTATGTGTCACAGTTACTGCCCCTGAGAGGTGTGTGGCCCCTCACTCCTGTAGTAGTGTATGTGTCACAGTTACTGCCCCTGAGAGGTGTATGGCCTCTCACTCCTGTAGCAGTGTATGTGTCACAGTTACTGCCCCTGAGAGGTGTGTGGCCCCTCGCTCCTGTAGCAGTGTATGTGTCACAGTTACTGCCCCTGAGAGGTGTGTGGCCCCTCACTCCTGTAGCAGTGTATGTGTCACAGTTACTGCCCCTGAGAGGTGTGTGGCCCCTCACTCCTGTACCAGTGTATGTGTCACAGTTACTGCCCCTGAGAGGTGTGTGGCCCCTCACTCCTGTACCAGTGTATGTGTCACAGTTACTGCCCCTGAGAGGTGTGTGGCCCCTCACTCCTGTAGCAGTGTATGTGTCACAGTTACTGCCCCTGAGAGGTGTGTGGCCCCTCACTCCTGTAGCAGTGTATGTGTCACAGTTACTGCCTCTGAGAGGTGTGTGGCCCCTCACTCCTGTACCAGTGTATGTGTCACAGTTACTGCCCCTGAGAGGTGTGTGGCCCCTCACTCCTGTACCAGTGTATGTGTCACAGTTACTGCCCCTGAGAGGTGTGTGGCCCCTCACTCCTGTAGCAGTGTATGTGTCACAGTTACTGCCCCTGAGAGGTGTGTGGCCCCTCACTCCTGTAGCAGTGTATGTGTCACAGTTACTGCCCCTGAGAGGTGTGTGGCCCCTCACTCCTGTACCAGTGTATGTGTCACAGTTACTGCCCCTGAGAGGTGTGTGGCCCCTCACTCCTGTAGCAGTGTATGTGTCACAGTTACTGCCCCTGAGAGGTGTATGGCCTCTCACTCCTGTAGCAGTGTATGTGTCACAGTTACTGCCCCTGAGAGGTGTGTGGCCCCTCACTCCTGTAGCAGTGTATGGGTCACAGTTACTGTCCCTGAGAGGTGTGTGGCCCCTCACTCCTGTAGCAGTGTATGTGTCACAGTTACTGTCCCTGAGAGGTGTGTGGCCCCTCACTCCTGTACCAGTGTATGTGTCACAGTTACTGCCCCTGAGAGGTGTGTGGCCCCTCACTCCTGTAGCAGTGTATGTGTCACAGTTACTGCCCCTGAGAGGTGTGTGGCCCCTCACTCCTGTAGCAGTGTATGTGTCACAGTTACTGCCACTGAGAGGTGTGTGGCCCCTCACTCCTGTAGCAGTGTATGTGTCACAGTTACTGCCCCTGAGAGGTGCGTGGCCCCTCACTCCTGTAGCAGTGTATGTGTCACAGTTACTGCCCCTGAGAGGTGCGTGGCCCCTCACTCCTGTAGCAGTGTATGTGTCACAGTTACTGCCCCTGAGAGGTGCGTGGCCCCTCACTCCTGTAGCAGTGTATGTGTCACAGTTACTGCCCCTGAGAGGTGTGTGGCCCCTCACTCCTGTACCAGTGTATGTGTCACAGTTACTGCCCCTGAGAGGTGTGTGGCCCCTCACTCCTGTACCAGTGTATGTGTCACAGTTACTGCCCCTGAGAGGTGTGTGGCCCCTCACTCCTGTAGCAGTGTATGTGTCACAGTTACTGTCCCTGAGAGGTGTGTGGCCTCTCACTCCTGTAGCAGTGTATGTGTCACGGTTACTGCCCCTGAGAGGTGTGTGGCCCCTCACTCCTGTAGCAGTGTATGTGTCACAGTTACTGTCCCTGAGAGCTGTGTGGCCCCTCACTCCTGTACCAGTGTATGTGTCACAGTTACTGCCCCTGAGAGGTGTGTGGCCCCTCACTCCTGTAGCAGTGTATGTGTCACGGTTACTGCCCCTGAGAGGTGTGTGGCCCCTCACTCCTGTAGCAGTGTATGTGTCACAGTTACTGCCCCTGAGAGGTGTGTGGCCCCTCACTCCTGTAGCAGTGTATGTGTCACAGTTACTGCCCCTGAGAGGTGTGTGGCCCCTCACTCCTGTAGCAGTGTATGTGTCACAGTTACTGCCCCTGAGAGGTGTGTGGCCCCTCACTCCTGTAGCAGTGTATGTGTCACAGTTACTGCCCCTGAGAGGTGTGTGGCCTCTCACTCCTGTAGCAGTGTATGTGTCACAGTTACTGCCCCTGAGAGGTGTGTGGCCCCTCACTCCTGTAGCAGTGTATGTGTCACAGTTACTGCCCCTGAGAGGTGTGTGGCCTCTCACTCCTGTAGCAGTGTATGTGTCACAGTTACTGCCCCTGAGAGGTGTGTGGCCTCTCACTCCTGTAGCAGTGTATGTGTCACAGTTACTGCCCCTGAGAGGTGTGTGGCCCCTCACTCCTGTAGCAGTGTATGTGTCACAGTTACTGCCCCTGAGAGGTGTGTGGCCCCTCACTCCTGTAGCAGTGTATGTGTCACAGTTACTGTCCCTAAGAGGTGTGTGGCCCCTCACTCCTGTAGCAGTGTATGTGTCACAGTTACTGCCCCTGAGAGGTGCGTGGCCCCTCTCTCCTGTAGCAGTGTATGTGTCACAGTTACTGCCCCTGAGAGGTGTGTGGCCCCTCACTCCTGTACCAGTGTATGTGTCACAGTTACTGCCCCTGAGAGGTGTGTGGCCCCTCACTCCTGTACCAGTGTATGTGTCACAGTTACTGCCCCTGAGAGGTGTGTGGCCCCTCACTCCTGTACCAGTGTATGTGTCACAGTTACTGTCCCTGAGAGGTGTGTGGCCCCTCACTCCTGTAGTAGTGTATGTGTCACAGTTACTGCCCCTGAGAGGTGTATGGCCTCTCACTCCTGTAGCAGTGTATGTGTCACACTTACTGTCCCTGAGAGGTGTGTGGCCCCTCGCTCCTGTACCAGTGTATGTGTCACAGTTACTGTCCCTGAGAGGTGTGTGGCCCCTCACTCCTGTAGCAGTGTATGTGTCACAGTTACTGCCCCTGAGAGGTGTGTGGCCCCTCACTCCTGTAGCAGTGTATGTGTCACAGTTACTGCCCCTGAGAGGTGTGTGGCCCCTCACTCCTGTAGCAGTGTATGTGTCACAGTTACTGCCCCTGAGAGGTGTGTGGCCCCTCACTCCTGTACCAGTGTATGTGTCACAGTTACTGCCCCTGAGAGGTGCGTGGCCCCTCACTCCTGTAGCAGTGTATGTGTCACAGTTACTGCCCCTGAGAGGTGTGTGGCCCCTCACTCCTGTACCAGTGTATGTGTCACAGTTACTGCCCCTGGGAGGTGTGTGGCCCCTCACTCCTGTAGCAGTGTATGTGTCACAGTTACTGCCCCTGAGAGGTGTGTGGCCCCTCAATCCTGTAGCAGTGTATGTGTCACAGTTACTGTCCCTGAGAGGTGTGTGGCCCCTCACTCCTGTAGCAGTGTATGTGTCACAGTTACTGTCCCTGAGAGGTGTGTGGCCCCTCACTCCTGTACCAGTGTATGTGTCACAGTTACTGCCCCTGAGAGGTGTGTGGCCCCTCACTCCTGTACCAGTGTATGTGTCACAGTTACTGCCCCTGAGAGGTGTGTGGCCCCTCGCTCCTGTAGCAGTGTATGTGTCACAGTTACTGCCCCTGAGAGGTGTGTGGCCCCTCACTCCTGTACCAGTGTATGTGTCACAGTTACTGCCCCTGAGAGGTGTGTGGCCCCTCGCTCCTGTACCAGTGTATGTGTCACAGTTACTGCCCCTGAGAGGTGTGTGGCCTCTCACTCCTGTAGCAGTGTATGTGTCACAGTTACTGCCCCTGAGAGGTGTGTGGCCCCTCACTCCTGTAGCAGTGTATGTGTCACAGTTACTGTCCCTGAGAGGTGTGTGGCCCCTCACTCCTGTAGCAGTGTATGTGTCACAGTTACTGTCCCTGAGAGGTGTGTGGCCCCTCACTCCTGTAGCAGTGTATGTGTCACAGTTACTGCCCCTGAGAGGTGTGTGGCCCCTCACTCCTGTAGCAGTGTATGTGTCACAGTTACTGCCCCTGAGAGGTGTGTGGCCCCTCACTCCTGTAGCAGTGTATGTGTCACAGTTTCTGCCCCTGAGAGGTGTGTGGCCCCTCACTCCTGTAGCAGTGTATGTGTCACAGTTACTGCCCCTGAGAGGTGCGTGGCCCCTCACTCCTGTACCAGTGTATGTGTCACAGTTACTGCCCCTGAGAGGTGTGTGGCCTCTCACTCCTGTACCAGTGTATGTGTCACAGTTACTGCCCCTGAGAGGTGTGTGGCCCCTCACTCCTGTACCAGTGTATGTGTCACAGTTACTGCCCCTGAGAGGTGTGTGGCCCCTCACTCCTGTAGCAGTGTATGTGTCACAGTTACTGCCCCTGAGAGGTGTGTGGCCCCTCACTCCTGTAGCAGTGTATGTGTCACAGTTACTGCCCCTGAGAGGTGCGTGGCCCCTCACTCCTGTAGCAGTGTATGTGTCACAGTTACTGCCCCTGAGAGGTGTGTGGCCCCTCACTCCTGTAGCAGTGTATGTGTCACAGTTACTGTCCCTGAGAGGTGTGCGGCCCCTCTCTCCTGTACCAGTGTATGTGTCACAGTTACTGCCCCTGAGAGGTGTGTGGCCCCTCACTCCTGTACCAGTGTATGTGTCACAGTTACTGCCCCTGAGAGGTGTGTGGCCTCTCACTCCTGTAGCAGTGTATGTGTCACAGTTACTGTCCCTGAGAGGTGTGTGGCCCCTCACTCCTGTACCAGTGTATGTGTCACAGTTACTGCCCCTGAGAGGTGTGTGGCCCCTCACTCCTGTAGCAGTGTATGTGTCACAGTTACTGCCCCTGAGAGGTGTGTGGCCCCTCTCTCCTGTACCAGTGTATGTGTCACAGTTACTGCCCCTGAGAGGTGTGTGGCCCCTCGCTCCTGTAGCAGTGTATGTGTCACAGTTACTGCCCCTGAGAGGTGTGTGGCCCCTCGCTCCTGTAGCAGTGTATGTGTCACAGTTACTGCCCCTGAGAGGTGTGTGGCCCCTCACTCCTGTAGCAGTGTATGTGTCACAGTTACTGCCCCTGAGAGGTGTGTGGCCCCTCACTCCTGTAGCAGTGTATGTGTCACAGTTACTGCCCCTGAGAGGTGTGTGGCCCCTCACTCCTGTACCAGTGTATGTGTCACAGTTACTGCCCCTGAGAGGTGTGTGGCCCCTCACTCCTGTAGCAGTGTATGTGTCACAGTTACTGCCCCTGAGAGGTGTGTGGCCTCTCACTCCTGTAGCAGTGTATGTGTCACAGTTACTGCCCCTGAGAGGTGCGTGGCCCCTCACTCCTGTAGCAGTGTATGTGTCACAGTTACTGCCCCTGAGAGGTGTGCGGCCCCTCACTCCTGTAGCAGTGTATGTGTCACAGTTACTGCCCCTGAGAGGTGTGCGGCCCCTCACTCCTGTAGCAGTGTATGTGTCACAGTTACTGTCCCTGAGAGGTGTGTGGCCTCTCACTCCTGTACCAGTGTATGTGTCACAGTTACTGCCCCTGAGAGGTGTGTGGCCCCTCACTCCTGTACCAGTGTATGTGTCACAGTTACTGCCCCTGAGAGGTGTGTGGCCCCTCACTCCTGTAGCAGTGTATGTGTCACAGTTACTGCCCCTGAGAGGTGTGTGGCCCCTCACTCCTGTAGCAGTGTATGTGTCACAGTTACTGTCCCTGAGAGGTGCGTGGCCCCTCACTCCTGTAGCAGTGTATGTGTCACAGTTACTGCCCCTGAGAGGTGTGTGGCCCCTCACTCCTGTACCAGTGTATGTGTCACAGTTACTGCCCCTGAGAGGTGTGTGGCCCCTCACTCCTGTACCAGTGTATGTGTCACAGTTACTGCCCCTGAGAGGTGTGTGGCCCCTCACTCCTGTAGCAGTGTATGTGTCACAGTTTCTGCCCCTGAGAGGTGCGTGGCCCCTCACTCCTGTACCAGTGTATGTGTCACAGTTACTGTCCCTGGGAGGTGTGTGGCCCCTCACTCCTGTAGCAGTGTATGTGTCACAGTTACTGCCCCTGAGAGGTGTGTGGCCTCTCACTCCTGTACCAGTGTATGTGTCACAGTTACTGCCCCTGAGAGGTGTGTGGCCCCTCACTCCTGTACCAGTGTATGTGTCACAGTTACTGTCCCTGAGAGGTGTGTGGCCCCTCACTCCTGTAGCAGTGTATGTGTCACAGTTACTGCCCCTGGGAGGTGTGTGGCCCCTCACTCCTGTACCAGTGTATGGGTCACAGTTACTGCCCCTGAGAGGTGTGTGGCCCCTCGCTCCTGTAGCAGTGTATGTGTCACAGTTACTGCCCCTGAGAGGTGTGTGGCCCCTCACTCCTGTACCAGTGTATGTGTCACAGTTACTGTCCCTGAGAGGTGTGTGGCCCCTCACTCCTGTACCAGTGTATGTGTCACAGTTACTGCCCCTGAGAGGTGTGTGGCCCCTCACTCCTGTACCAGTGTATGTGTCACAGTTACTGCCCCTGAGAGGTGTGTGGCCCCTCACTCCTGTAGCAGTGTATGTGTCACAGTTACTGCCCCTGAGAGGTGTGTGGCCCCTCACTCCTGTAGCAGTGTATGTGTCACAGTTACTGCCCCTGAGAGGTGTGTGGCCCCTCACTCCTGTACCAGTGTATGTGTCGCAGTTACTGCCCCTGAGAGGTGTGTGGCCCCTCACTCCTGTAGCAGTGTATGTGTCACAGTTACTGTCCCTGAGAGGTGTGTGGCCCCTCGCTCCTGTAGCAGTGTATGTGTCACAGTTACTGCCCCTGAGAGGTGTGTGGCCCCTCACTCCTGTAGCAGTGTATGTGTCACAGTTACTGTCCCTGAGAGGTGTGTGGCCCCTCACTCCTGTAGCAGTGTATGTGTCACAGTTACTGCCCCTGAGAGGTGTGTGGCCCCTCACTCCTGTAGCAGTGTATGTGTCACAGTTACTGCCCCTGAGGGGTGTGTGGCCCCTCACTCCTGTACCAGTGTATGTGTCACAGTTACTGTCCCTGAGAGGTGTGTGGCCCCTCGCTCCTGTAGCAGTGTATGTGTCACAGTTACTGCCCCTGAGAGGTGTGTGGCCCCTCACTCCTGTAGCAGTGTATGTGTCACAGTTACTGTCCCTGAGAGGTGTGTGGCCCCTCACTCCTGTACCAGTGTATGTGTCACAGTTACTGCCCCTGAGAGGTGTGTGGCCCCTCACTCCTGTACCAGTGTATGTGTCACAGTTACTGTCCCTGAGAGGTGTGTGGCCCCTCACTCCTGTACCAGTGTATGTGTCACAGTTACTGCCCCTGAGAGGTGTGTGGCCCCTCACTCCTGTACCAGTGTATGTGTCACAGTTACTGCCCCTGAGAGGTGTGTGGCCCCTCACTCCTGTAGCAGTGTATGTGTCACAGTTACTGCCCCTGAGAGGTGTGTGGCCCCTCACTCCTGTAGCAGTGTATGTGTCACAGTTACTGCCCCTGGGAGGTGTGTGGCCCCTCACTCCTGTAGCAGTGTATGTGTCACAGTTACTGCCCCTGAGAGGTGTGTGGCCCCTCACTCCTGTACCAGTGTATGTGTCACAGTTACTGCCCCTGAGAGGTGTGTGGCCCCTCACTCCTGTACCAGTGTATGTGTCACAGTTACTGCCCCTGAGAGGTGTGTGGCCCCTCACTCCTGTACCAGTGTATGTGTCACAGTTACTGCCCCTGAGAGGTGTGTGGCCCCTCACTCCTGTACCAGTGTATGTGTCACAGTTACTGCCCCTGAGAGGTGTGTGGCCCCTCACTCCTGTACCAGTGTATGTGTCACAGTTACTGCCCCTGAGAGGTGTGTGGCCCCTCACTCCTGTACCAGTGTATGTGTCACAGTTACTGTCCCTGAGAGGTGTGTGGCCCCTCACTCCTGTACCAGTGTATGTGTCACAGTTACTGCCCCTGAGAGGTGTGTGGCCCCTCACTCCTGTAGCAGTGTATGTGTCACAGTTACTGCCCCTGAGAGGTGTGTGGCCCCTCACTCCTGTACCAGTGTATGTGTCACAGTTACTGCCCCTGAGAGGTGTGTGGCCCCTCACTCCTGTAGCAGTGTATGTGTCACAGTTACTGCCCCTGAGAGGTGTGTGGCCCCTCACTCCTGTACCAGTGTATGTGTCACACTTACTGCCCCTGAGAGGTGTGTGGCCCCTCACTCCTGTACCAGTGTATGTGTCACACTTACTGCCCCTGAGAGGTGTGTGGCCCCTCACTCCTGTAGCAGTGTATGTGTCACAGTTACTGCCCCTGAGAGGTGTGTGGCCCCTCACTCCTGTACCAGTGTATGTGTCACAGTTACTGCCCCTGAGAGGTGTGTGGCCCCTCTCTCCTGTAGCAGTGTATGTGTCACAGTTACTGCCCCTGAGAGGTGTGTGGCCCCTCACTCCTGTAGCAGTGTATGTGTCACAGTTACTGCCCCTGAGAGGTGTGTGGCCCCTCACTCCTGTAGCAGTGTATGTGTCACAGTTACTGCCCCTGAGAGGTGTGTGGCCCCTCACTCCTGTAGCAGTGTATGTGTCACAGTTACTGCCCCTGAGAGGTGTGTGGCCCCTCACTCCTGTAGCAGTGTATGTGTCACAGTTACTGTCCCTGAGAGGTGTGTGGCCCCTCACTCCTGTACCAGTGTATGTGTCACAGTTACTGTCCCTGAGAGGTGTGTGGCCCCTCACTCCTGTAGCAGTGTATGTGTCACAGTTACTGCCACTGAGAGGTGTGTGGCCCCTCACTCCTGTACCAGTGTATGTGTCACAGTTACTGCCCCTGAGAGGTGTGTGGCCCCTCGCTCCTGTACCAGTGTATGTGTCACAGTTACTGCCCCTGAGAGGTGTGTGGCCCCTCGCTCCTGTAGCAGTGTATGTGTCACAGTTACTGCCCCTGAGAGGTGTGTGGCCTCTCACTCCTGTAGCAGTGTATGTGTCACAGTTACTGTCCCTGAGAGGTGTGTGGCCTCTCACTCCTGTAGCAGTGTATGTGTCACAGTTACTGCCCCTGAGAGGTGTGTGGCCCCTCACTCCTGTAGCAGTGTATGTGTCACAGTTACTGTCCCTGAGAGGTGTGTGGCCTCTCACTCCTGTAGCAGTGTATGTGTCTCAGTTACTGCCCCTGAGAGGTGTGTGGCCCCTCACTCCTGTACCAGTGTATGTGTCACAGTTACTGTCCCTGAGAGGTGTGTGGCCCCTCACTCCTGTACCAGTGTATGTATCACAGTTACTGTCCCTGAGAGGTGTGTGGCCCCTCACTCCTGTACCAGTGTATGTGTCACAGTTACTGCCCCTGAGAGGTGTGTGGCCCCTCACTCCTGTAGCAGTGTATGTGTCACAGTTACTGCCCCTGAGAGGTGTGTGGCCCCTCACTCCTGTAGCAGTGTATGTGTCACAGTTACTGCCCCTGAGAGGTGCGTGGCCCCTCACTCCTGTACCAGTGTATGTGTCACAGTTACTGCCCCTGAGAGGTGTGTGGCCCCTCACTCCTGTAGCAGTGTATGTGTCACAGTTACTGCCCCTGAGAGGTGTGTGGCCCCTCACTCCTGTAGCAGTGTATGTGTCACAGTTACTGTCCCTGAGAGGTGTGTGGCCCCTCACTCCTGTACCAGTGTATGTGTCACAGTTACTGCCCCTGAGAGGTGTGTGGCCCCTCACTCCTGTAGCAGTGTATGTGTCACAGTTACTGCCCCTGAGAGGTGCGTGGCCCCTCACTCCTGTACCAGTGTATGTGTCACAGTTACTGCCCCTGAGAGGTGTGTGGCCCCTCTCTCCTGTACCAGTGTATGTGTCACAGTTACTGTCCCTGAGAGGTGTGTGGCCCCTCACTCCTGTAGCAGTGTATGTGTCACAGTTACTGCCCCTGAGAGGTGTGTGGCCCCTCACTCCTGTACCAGTGTATGTGTCACAGTTACTGCCCCTGAGAGGTGTGTGGCCTCTCACTCCTGTAGCAGTGTATGTGTCACAGTTACTGCCCCTGAGAGGTGTGTGGCCCCTCACTCCTGTAGCAGTGTATGTGTCACAGTTACTGCCCCTGAGAGGTGTGTGGCCCCTCACTCCTGTAGCAGTGTATGTGTCACAGTTACTGCCCCTGAGAGGTGTGTGGCCCCTCACTCCTGTAGCAGTGTATGTGTCACAGTTACTGCCCCTGAGAGGTGTGTGGCCCCTCACTCCTGTAGCAGTGTATGTGTCACAGTTACTGCCCCTGAGAGGTGTGTGGCCCCTCACTCCTGTAGTAGTGTATGTGTCACAGTTACTGTCCCTGAGAGGTGTGTGGCCCCTCACTCCTGTAGCAGTGTATGTGTCACAGTTACTGCCCCTGAGAGGTGTGTGGCCCCTCACTCCTGTACCAGTGTATGTGTCACAGTTACTGTCCCTGAGAGGTGTGTGGCCCCTCACTCCTGTACCAGTGTATGTGTCACAGTTACTGCCCCTGAGAGGTGTGTGGCCCCTCACTCCTGTAGCAGTGTATGTGTCACAGTTACTGCCCCTGAGAGGTGTGTGGCCCCTCACTCCTGTAGCAGTGTATGTGTCACAGTTACTGCCCCTGAGGGGTGTGTGGCCCCTCACTCCTGTACCAGTGTATGTGTCACAGTTACTGCCCCTGAGAGGTGTGTGGCCCCTCACTCCTGTAGCAGTGTATGTGTCACAGTTACTGCCCCTGAGAGGTGCGTGGCCCCTCACTCCTGTAGCAGTGTATGTGTCACAGTTACTGCCCCTGAGAGGTGTGTGGCCCCTCACTCCTGTAGCAGTGTATGTGTCACAGTTACTGCCCCTGAGAGGTGCGTGGCCCCTCACTCCTGTACCAGTGTATGTGTCACAGTTACTGTCCCTGAGAGGTGCGTGGCCCCTCACTCCTGTAGCAGTGTATGTGTCACAGTTACTGCCCCTGAGAGGTGTGTGGCCCCTCACTCCTGTAGCAGTGTATGTGTCACAGTTACTGCCCCTGAGAGGTGTGTGGCCCCTCACTCCTGTAGCAGTGTATGTGTCACAGTTACTGCCCCTGAGAGGTGTGTGGCCCCTCACTCCTGTAGCAGTGTATGTGTCACAGTTACTGCCCCTGAGAGGTGTGTGGCCCCTCACTCCTGTAGCAGTGTATGTGTCACAGTTACTGCCCCTGAGAGGTGTGTGGCCCCTCACTCCTGTAGCAGTGTATGTGTCACAGTTACTGCCCCTGAGAGGTGTGTGGCCCCTCACTCCTGTAGCAGTGTATGTGTCACAGTTACTGCCCCTGAGAGGTGTGTGGCCCCTCACTCCTGTAGCAGTGTATGTGTCACAGTTACTGACCCTGAGAGGTGTGTGGCCCCTCACTCCTGTAGCAGTGTATGTGTCACAGTTACTGCCCCTGAGAGGTGTGTGGCCCCTCACTCCTGTACCAGTGTATGTGTCACAGTTACTGCCCCTGAGAGGTGTGTGGCCCCTCACTCCTGTAGCAGTGTATGTGTCACAGTTACTGCCCCTGAGAGGTGTGTGGCCCCTCACTCCTGTACCAGTGTATGTGTCACAGTTACTGCCCCTGAGAGGTGTGTGGCCCCTCACTCCTGTACCAGTGTATGTGTCACAGTTACTGCCCCTGAGAGGTGTGTGGCCCCTCACTCCTGTAGCACTGTATGTGTCACAGTTACTGTCCCTGAGAGGTGTGTGGCCCCTCACTCCTGTAGCAGTGTATGTGTCACAGTTACTGCCCCTGAGAGGTGTGTGGCCCCTCACTCCTGTAGCCAGTGTATGTGTCACAGTTACTGCCCCTGAGAGGTGTGTGGCCCCTCACTCCTGTAGCAGTGTATGTGTCACAGTTACTGCCCCTGAGAGGTGTGTGGCCCCTCACTCCTGTAGCAGTGTATGTGTCACAGTTACTGCCCCTGAGAGGTGTGTGGCCCCTCACTCCTGTACCAGTGTATGTGTCACAGTTACTGCCCCTGAGAGGTGTGTGGCCCCTCACTCCTGTAGCAGTGTATGTGTCACAGTTACTGCCCCTGAGAGGTGTGTGGCCCCTCACTCCTGTAGCAGTGTATGTGTCACAGTTACTGCCCCTGAGAGGTGTGTGGCCCCTCACTCCTGTAGCAGTGTATGTGTCACAGTTACTGCCCCTGAGAGGTGTGTGGCCCCTCACTCCTGTAGCAGTGTATGTGTCACAGTTACTGCCCCTGAGAGGTGTGTGGCCCCTCACTCCTGTAGCAGTGTATGTGTCACAGTTACTGCCCCTGAGAGGTGTGTGGCCCCTCACTCCTGTAGCAGTGTATGTGTCACAGTTACTGCCCCTGAGAGGTGTGTGGCCCCTCACTCCTGTACCAGTGTATGTGTCACAGTTACTGCCCCTGAGAGGTGTGTGGCCCCTCACTCCTGTAGCAGTGTATGTGTCACAGTTACTGTCCCTGAGAGGTGTGTGGCCCCTCACTCCTGTAGCAGTGTATGTGTCACAGTTACTGTCCCTGAGAGGTGTGTGGCCCCTCACTCCTGTAGCAGTGTATGTGTCACAGTTACTGTCCCTGAGAGGTGTGTGGCCCCTCACTCCTGTACCAGTGTATGTGTCACAGTTACTGCCCCTGAGAGGTGTGTGGCCCCTCACTCCTGTACCAGTGTATGTGTCACAGTTACTGTCCCTGAGAGGTGTGTGGCCCCTCACTCCTGTAGCAGTGTATGTGTCACAGTTACTGCCCCTGAGAGGTGTGTGGCCCCTCACTCCTGTACCAGTGTATGTGTCACAGTTACTGTCCCTGAGAGGTGTGTGGCCCCTCACTCCTGTACCAGTGTATGTGTCACAGTTACTGCCCCTGAGAGGTGTGTGGCCCCTCACTCCTGTACCAGTGTATGTGTCACAGTTACTGTCCCTGAGAGGTGTGTGGCCCCTCACTCCTGTAGCAGTGTATGTGTCACAGTTACTGCCCCTGAGAGGTGTGTGGCCCCTCACTCCTGTACCAGTGTATGTGTCACAGTTACTGCCCCTGAGAGGTGTGTGGCCCCTCACTCCTGTAGCAGTGTATGTGTCACAGTTACTGCCCCTGAGAGGTGTGTGGCCCCTCACTCCTGTAGCAGTGTATGTGTCACAGTTACTGCCCCTGAGAGGTGTGTGGCCCCTCACTCCTGTACCAGTGTATGTGTCACAGTTACTGCCCCTGAGAGGTGTGTGGCCCCTCACTCCTGTAGCAGTGTATGTGTCACAGTTACTGCCCCTGAGAGGTGTGTGGCCCCTCACTCCTGTACCAGTGTATGTGTCACAGTTACTGCCCCTGAGAGGTGTGTGGCCCCTCACTCCTGTAGCAGTGTATGTGTCACAGTTACTGCCCCTGAGAGGTGTGTGGCCCCTCACTCCTGTAGCAGTGTATGTGTCACAGTTACTGCCCCTGAGAGGTGTGTGGCCCCTCACTCCTGTACCAGTGTATGTGTCACAGTTACTGCCCCTGAGAGGTGTGTGGCCCCTCGCTCCTGTAGCAGTGTATGTGTCACAGTTACTGTCCCTGAGAGGTGTGTGGCCCCTCACTCCTGTAGCAGTGTATGTGTCACAGTTACTGCCCCTGAGAGGTGTGTGGCCCCTCACTCCTGTACCAGTGTATGTGTCACAGTTACTGCCCCTGAGAGGTGTGTGGCCCCTCACTCCTGTAGCAGTGTATGTGTCACAGTTACTGCCCCTGAGAGGTGTGTGGCCCCTCACTCCTGTAGCAGTGTATGTGTCACAGTTACTGCCCCTGAGAGGTGTGTGGCCCCTCACTCCTGTAGCAGTGTATGTGTCACAGTTACTGCCCCTGAGAGGTGTGTGGCCCCTCACTCCTGTACCAGTGTATGTGTCACAGTTACTGTCCCTGAGAGGTGTGTGGCCCCTCACTCCTGTAGCAGTGTATGTGTCACAGTTACTGCCCCTGAGAGGTGTGTGGCCCCTCACTCCTGTAGCAGTGTATGTGTCACAGTTACTGCCCCTGAGAGGTGTGTGGCCCCTCACTCCTGTAGCAGTGTATGTGTCACAGTTACTGTCCCTGAGAGGTGTGTGGCCCCTCACTCCTGTAGCAGTGTATGTGTCACAGTTACTGCCCCTGAGAGGTGTGTGGCCCCTCACTCCTGTACCAGTGTATGTGTCACAGTTACTGCCCCTGAGAGGTGTGTGGCCCCTCACTCCTGTACCAGTGTATGTATCACAGTTACTGCCCCTGAGAGGTGTGTGGCCCCTCACTCCTGTAGCAGTGTATGTGTCACAGTTACTGCCCCTGAGAGGTGTGTGGCCCCTCACTCCTGTACCAGTGTATGTGTCACAGTTACTGCCCCTGAGAGGTGTGTGGCCCCTCACTCCTGTAGCAGTGTATGTGTCACAGTTACTGCCCCTGAGAGGTGTGTGGCCCCTCACTCCTGTACCAGTGTATGTGTCACAGTTACTGCCCCTGAGAGGTGTGTGGCCCCTCACTCCTGTAGCAGTGTATGTGTCACAGTTACTGCCCCTGAGAGGTGTGTGGCCCCTCACTCCTGTACCAGTGTATGTGTCACAGTTACTGCCCCTGAGAGGTGTGTGGCCCCTCACTCCTGTAGCAGTGTATGTGTCACAGTTACTGCCCCTGAGAGGTGTGTGGCCCCTCACTCCTGTACCAGTGTATGTGTCACAGTTACTGCCCCTGAGAGGTGTGTGGCCCCTCACTCCTGTAGCAGTGTATGTGTCACAGTTACTGCCCCTGAGAGGTGTGTGGCCCCTCACTCCTGTACCAGTGTATGTGTCACAGTTACTGCCCCTGAGAGGTGTGTGGCCTCTCACTCCTGTACCAGTGTATGTGTCACAGTTACTGTCCCTGAGAGGTGTGTGGCCCCTCACTCCTGTAGCAGTGTATGTGTCACAGTTACTGTCCCTGAGAGGTGTGTGGCCCCTCACTCCTGTAGCAGTGTATGTGTCACAGTTACTGCCCCTGAGAGGTGTGTGGCCCCTCACTCCTGTAGCAGTGTATGTGTCACAGTTACTGCCCCTGAGAGGAGTGTGGCCCCTCACTCCTGTACCAGTGTATGTGTCACAGTTACTGCCCCTGAGAGGTGTGTGGCCTCTCACTCCTGTAGCAGTGTATGTGTCACAGTTACTGCCCC
Source organism: Discoglossus pictus (assembly GCA_027410445.1). NCBI lineage: Eukaryota > Metazoa > Chordata > Amphibia > Anura > Alytidae > Discoglossus > Discoglossus pictus. The sequence goes on along the minus strand of CM050168.1, from coordinate 273,407,018 downwards.
TGAGAGGTGTGTGGCCCCTCACTCCTGTACCAGTGTATGTGTCACAGTTACTGCCCCTGAGAGGTGTGTGGCCCCTCACTCCTGTACCAGTGTATGTGTCACAGTTACTGCCCCTGAGAGGTGTGTGGCCCCTCACTCCTGTACCAGTGTATGTGTCACAGTTACTGTCCCTGAGAGGTGTGTGGCCCCTCACTCCTGTAGCAGTGTATGTGTCACAGTTACTGCCCCTGAGAGGTGTGTGGCCCCTCACTCCTGTAGCAGTGTATGTGTCACAGTTACTGCCCCTGAGAGGTGTGTGGCCCCTCACTCCTGTACCAGTGTATGTGTCACAGTTACTGTCCCTGAGAGGTGTGTGGCCCCTCACTCCTGTACCAGTGTATGTGTCACAGTTACTGCCCCTGAGAGGTGTGTGGCCCCTCACTCCTGTAGCAGTGTATGTGTCACAGTTACTGCCCCTGAGAGGTGTGTGGCCCCTCACTCCTGTAGCAGTGTATGTGTCACAGTTACTGCCCCTGAGAGGTGTGTGGCCCCTCACTCCTGTACCAGTGTATGTGTCACAGTTACTGCCCCTGAGAGGTGTGTGGCCCCTCACTCCTGTAGCAGTGTATGTGTCACAGTTACTGTCCCTGAGAGGTGTGTGGCCCCTCACTCCTGTACCAGTGTATGTGTCACAGTTACTGCCCCTGAGAGGTGTGTGGCCCCTCACTCCTGTAGCAGTGTATGTGTCACAGTTACTGCCCCTGAGAGGTGTGTGGCCCCTCACTCCTGTAGCAGTGTATGTGTCACAGTTACTGTCCCTGAGAGGTGTGTGGCCCCTCACTCCTGTAGCAGTGTATGTGTCACAGTTACTGCCCCTGAGAGGTGTGTGGCCCCTCACTCCTGTAGCAGTGTATGTGTCACAGTTACTGCCCCTGAGAGGTGCGTGGCCCCTCACTCCTGTAGCAGTGTATGTGTCACAGTTACTACCCCTGAGAGGTGTGTGGCCCCTCACTCCTGTAGCAGTGTATGTGTCACAGTTACTACCCCTGAGAGGTGTGTGGCCCCTCACTCCTGTACCAGTGTATGTGTCACAGTTACTGCCCCTGAGAGGTGTGTGGCCCCTCACTCCTGTAGCAGTGTATGTGTCACAGTTACTACCCCTGAGAGGTGTGTGGCCCCTCACTCCTGTAGCAGTGTATGTGTCACAGTTACTACCCCTGAGAGGTGTGTGGCCCCTCACTCCTGTACCAGTGTATGTGTCACAGTTACTGCCCCTGAGAGGTGTGTGGCCCCTCACTCCTGTAGCAGTGTATGTGTCACAGTTACTACCCCTGAGAGGTGTGTGGCCCCTCACTCCTGTAGCAGTGTATGTGTCACAGTTACTACCCCTGAGAGGTGTGTGGCCCCTCACTCCTGTACCAGTGTATGTGTCACAGTTACTGCCCCTGAGAGGTGTGTGGCCCCTCACTCCTGTAGCAGTGTATGTGTCACAGTTACTGCCCCTGAGAGGTGTGTGGCCTCTCACTCCTGTAGCAGTGTATGTGTCTCAGTTACTGCCCCTGAGAGGTGTGTGGCCCCTCACTCCTGTACCAGTGTATGTGTCACAGTTACTGCCCCTGAGAGGTGTGTGGCCCCTCACTCCTGTAGCAGTGTATGTGTCACAGTTACTGCCCCTGAGAGGTGTGTGGCCTCTCACTCCTGTACCAGTGTATGTGTCACAGTTACTGCCCCTGAGAGGTGTGTGGCCCCTCACTCCTGTAGCAGTGTATGTGTCACAGTTACTGCCCCTGAGAGGTGTGTGGCCCCTCACTCCTGTACCAGTGTATGTGTCACAGTTACTGCCCCTGAGAGGTGTGTGGCCCCTCGCTCCTGTACCAGTGTATGTGTCACAGTTACTGCCCCTGAGAGGTGTGTGGCCCCTCACTCCTGTAGCAGTGTATGTGTCACAGTTACTGTCCCTGAGAGGTGTGTGGCCCCTCACTCCTGTAGCAGTGTATGTGTCACAGTTACTGCCCCTGAGAGGTGTGTGGCCCCTCACTCCTGTAGCAGTGTATGTGACACAGTTACTGTCCCTGAGAGGTGTGTGGCCCCTCGCTCCTGTAGCAGTGTATGTGTCACAGTTACTGCCCCTGAGAGGTGTGTGGCCCCTCACTCCTGTAGCAGTGTATGTGTCACAGTTACTGTCCCTGAGAGGTGTGTGGCCCCTCACTCCTGTAGCAGTGTATGTGTCACAGTTACTGTCCCTGAGAGGTGCGTGGCCCCTCACTCCTGTACCAGTGTATGTGTCACAGTTACTGCCCCTGAGAGGTGTGTGGCCTCTCACTCCTGTAGCAGTGTATGTGTCACAGTTACTGCCCCTGAGAGGTGTGTGGCCCCTCACTCCTGTAGCAGTGTATGTGTCACAGTTACTGTCCCTGAGAGGTGTGTGGCCCCTCACTCCTGTAGCAGTGTATGGGTCACAGTTACTGTCCCTGAGAGGTGTGTGGCCCCTCACTCCTGTAGCAGTGTATGGGTCACAGTTACTGTCCCTGAGAGGTGTGTGGCCCCTCACTCCTGTACCAGTGTATGTGTCACAGTTACTGTCCCTGAGAGGTGTGTGGCCCCTCACTCCTGTACCAGTGTATGTGTCACAGTTACTGTCCCTGAGAGGTATGTGGCCCCTCACTCCTGTAGCAGTGTATGTGTCACAGTTACTGTCCCTGAGAGGTGTGTGGCCCCTCACTCCTGTAGCAGTGTATGTGTCACAGTTACTGCCCCTGAGAGGTGTGTGGCCCCTCACTCCTGTAGCAGTGTATGTGTCACAGTTACTGCCCCTGAGAGGTGCGTGGCCCCTCACTCCTGTAGCAGTGTATGTGTCACAGTTACTGCCCCTGAGAGGTGCGTGGCCCCTCACTCCTGTAGCAGTGTATGTGTCACAGTTACTGCCCCTGAGAGGTGTGTGGCCCCTCACTCCTGTACCAGTGTATGTGTCACAGTTACTGTCCCTGAGAGGTGTGTGGCCCCTCACTCCTGTAGTAGTGTATGTGTCACAGTTACTGCCCCTGAGAGGTGTGTGGCCCCTCACTCCTGTAGCAGTGTATGTGTCACAGTTACTGTCTCTGAGAGGTGTGTGGCCCCTCACTCCTGTAGCAGTGTATGTGTCACAGTTACTGTCCCTGAGAGGTGTGTGGCCCCTCACTCCTGTACCAGTGTATGTGTCACAGTTACTGCCCCTGAGAGGTGTGTGGCCCCTCACTCCTGTAGCAGTGTATGTGTCACAGTTACTGTCCCTGAGAGGTGTGTGGCCCCTCACTCCTGTAGCAGTGTATGTGTCACAGTTACTGTCCCTGAGAGGTGTGTGGCCCCTCACTCCTGTACCAGTGTATGTGTCACAGTTACTGCCCCTGAGAGATGTGTGGCCCCTCACTCCTGTACCAGTGTATGTGTCACAGTTACTGCCCCTGAGAGGTGTGTGGCCCCTCACTCCTGTAGCAGTGTATGTGTCACAGTTACTGCCCCTGAGAGGTGTGTGGCCTCTCACTCCTGTACCAGTGTATGTGTCACAGTTACTGCCCCTGAGAGGTGTGTGGCCTCTCACTCCTGTACCAGTGTATGTGTCACAGTTACTGCCCCTGAGAGGTGTGTGGCCCCTCACTCCTGTAGCAGTGTATGTGTCACAGTTACTGCCCCTGAGAGGTGTGTGGCCCCTCACTCCTGTAGCAGTGTATGTGTCACAGTTACTGCCCCTGAGAGGTGTGTGGCCCCTCACTCCTGTACCAGTGGATGTGTCACAGTTACTGCCCCTGAGAGGTGTGTGGCCCCTCACTCCTGTAGCAGTGTATGTGTCACAGTTACTGCCCCTGAGAGGTGTGTGGCCCCTCACTCCTGTAGCAGTGTATGTGTCACAGTTACTGTCCCTGAGAGGTGTGTGGCCCCTCACTCCTGTACCAGTGTATGTGTCACAGTTACTGTCCCTGAGAGGTGTGTGGCCCCTCACTCCTGTACCAGTGTATGTGTCACAGTTACTGCCCCTGAGAGGTGTGTGGCCCCTCACTCCTGTAGCAGTGTATGTGTCACAGTTACTGCCCCTGAGAGGTGTGTGGCCCCTCACTCCTGTAGCAGTGTATGTGTCACAGTTACTGCCCCTGAGAGGTGTGTGGCCTCTCACTCCTGTAGCAGTGTATGTGTCACAGTTACTGCCCCTGAGAGGTGTGTGGCCCCTCACTCCTGTAGCAGTGTATGTGTCACAGTTACTGCCCCTGAGAGATGTGTGGCCCCTCACTCCTGTACCAGTGTATGTGTCACAGTTACTGTCCCTGAGAGGTGTGTGGCCCCTCACTCCTGTAGCAGTGTATGTGTCACAGTTACTGCCCCTGAGAGGTGTGTGGCCCCTCACTCCTGTAGCAGTGTATGTGTCACAGTTACTGCCCCTGAGAGGTGTGTGGCCCCTCACTCCTGTAGCAGTGTATGTGTCACAGTTACTGCCCCTGAGAGGTGTGTGGCCCCTCACTCCTGTAGCAGTGTATGTGTCACACTTACTGCCCCTGAGAGGTGTGTGGCCCCTCACTCCTGTAGCAGTGTATGTGTCACAGTTACTGTCCCTGAGAGGTGTGTGGCCCCTCACTCCTGTACCAGTGTATGTGTCACAGTTACTGCCCCTGAGAGGTGTGTGGCCCCTCACTCCTGTAGCAGTGTATGTGTCACAGTTACTGCCCCTGAGAGGTGTGTGGCCCCTCACTCCTGTAGCAGTGTATGTGTCACAGTTACTGTCCCTGAGAGGTGTGTGGCCCCTCGCTCCTGTAGCAGTGTATGTGTCGCAGTTACTGCCCCTGAGAGGTGTGTGGCCCCTCACTCCTGTAGCAGTGTATGTGTCACAGTTACTGTCCCTGAGAGGTGTGTGGCCTCTCACTCCTGTAGCAGTGTATGTGTCACAGTTACTGTCCCTGAGAGGTGTGTGGCCCCTCGCTCCTGTAGCAGTGTATGTGTCGCAGTTACTGCCCCTGAGAGGTGTGTGGCCCCTCACTCCTGTACCAGTGTATGTGTCACAGTTACTGCCCCTGAGAGGTGTGTGGCCCCTCACTCCTGTACCAGTGTATGTGTCACAGTTACTGTCCCTGAGAGGTGTGTGGCCCCTCACTCCTGTACCAGTGTATGTGTCACAGTTACTGCCCCTGAGAGGTGTGTGGCCCCTCACTCCTGTAGCAGTGTATGTGTCACAGTTACTGCCCCTGAGAGGTGTGTGGCCCCTCACTCCTGTAGCAGTGTATGTGTCACAGTTACTGCCCCTGAGAGGTGTGTGGCCTCTCACTCCTGTAGCAGTGTATGTGTCACAGTTACTGCCCCTGAGAGGTGTGTGGCCCCTCACTCCTGTAGCAGTGTATGTGTCACAGTTACTGCCCCTGAGAGGTGCGTGGCCCCTCACTCCTGTAGCAGTGTATGTGTCACAGTTACTGTCCCTGAGAGGTGTGTGGCCCCTCACTCCTGTACCAGTGTATGTGTCACAGTTACTGCCCCTGAGAGGTGCGTGGCCCCTCACTCCTGTAGCAGTGTATGTGTCACAGTTACTGCCCCTGAGAGGTGTGTGGCCCCTCACTCCTGTAGCAGTGTATGTGTCACAGTTACTGCCCCTGAGAGGTGTGTGGCCCCTCTCTCCTGTAGCAGTGTATGTGTCACAGTTACTGCCCCTGAGAGGTGTGTGGCCCCTCACTCCTGTACCAGTGTATGTGTTACAGTTACTGCCCCTGAGAGGTGTGTGGCCCCTCACTCCTGTAGCAGTGTATGTGTCACAGTTACTGCCCCTGAGAGGTGTGTGGCCTCTCACTCCTGTAGCAGTGTATGTGTCACAGTTACTGCCCCTGAGAGGTGTGTGGCCCCTCACTCCTGTAGCAGTGTATGTGTCACAGTTACTGCCTCTGAGAGGTGTGTGGCCCCTCACTCCTGTAGCAGTGTATGTGTCACAGTTACTGCCCCTGAGAGGTGTGTGGCCCCTCACTCCTGTACCAGTGTATGTGTCACAGTTACTGCCCCTGAGAGGTGTGTGGCCCCTCACTCCTGTACCAGTGTATGTGTCACAGTTACTGCCCCTGAGAGGTGTGTGGCCCCTCACTCCTGTAGCAGTGTATGTGTTACAGTTACTGTCCCTGAGAGATGTGTGGCCCCTCACTCCTGTACCAGTGTATGTGTCACAGTTACTGCCCCTGAGAGGTGTGTGGCCCCTCACTCCTGTAGCAGTGTATGTGTCACAGTTACTGCCCCTGAGAGGTGCTGTGGCCCCTCACTCCTGTAGCAGTGTATGTGTCACAGTTACTGTCCCTGAGAGGTGTGTGGCCCCTCACTCCTGTACCAGTGTATGTGTCACAGTTACTGTCCCTGAGAGGTGTGTGGCCCCTCACTCCTGTAGCAGTGTATGTGTCACAGTTACTGCCTCTGAGAGGTGTGTGGCCCCTCACTCCTGTACCAGTGTATGTGTCACAGTTACTGCCCCTGAGAGGTGTGTGGCCCCTCACTCCTGTACCAGTGTATGTGTCACAGTTACTGCCCCTGAGAGGTGTGTGGCCCCTCACTCCTGTACCAGTGTATGTGTTACAGTTACTGCCCCTGAGAGGTGTGTGGCCCCTCACTCCTGTACCAGTGTATGTGTCACAGTTACTGTCCCTGAGAGGTGTGTGGCCCCTCGCTCCTGTACCAGTGTATGTGTCACAGTTACTGCCCCTGAGAGGTGTGTGGCCCCTCACTCCTGTAGCAGTGTATGTGTCACAGTTACTGCCCCTGAGAGGTGTGTGGCCCCTCACTCCTGTAGCAGTGTATGTGTCACAGTTACTGCCCCTGAGAGGTGTGTGGCCCCTCACTCCTGTAGCAGTGTATGTGTCACAGTTACTGCCCCTGAGAGGTGCGTGGCCCCTCACTCCTGTAGCAGTGTATGTGTCACAGTTACTGCCCTGAGAGGTGTGTGGCCCCTCACTCCTGTAGCAGTGTATGTGTCACAGTTACTGCCCCTGAGAGGTGTGTGGCCCCTCACTCCTGTAGCAGTGTATGTGTCACAGTTACTGATCCTGAGGTGTGTGGCCCCTCGCTCCTGTAGCAGTGTATGTGTCACAGTTACTGCCCCTGAGAGGTGCGTGGCCCCTCACTCCTGTAGCAGTGTATGTGTCACAGTTACTGCCCCTGAGAGGTGCGTGGCCCCTCACTCCTGTAGCAGTGTATGTGTCACAGTTACTGCCCCTGAGAGGTGCGTGGCCCCTCACTCCTGTAGCAGTGTATGTGTCACAGTTACTGCCCCTGAGAGGTGTGTGGCCCCTCGCTCCTGTAGCAGTGTATGTGTCACAGTTACTGTCCCTGAGAGGTGTGTGGCCCCTCACTCCTGTACCAGTGTATGTGTCACAGTTACTGCCCCTGAGAGGTGTGTGGCCCCTCACTCCTGTAGCAGTGTATGTGTCACAGTTACTGTCCCTGAGAGGTGTGTGGCCCCTCACTCCTGTAGCAGTGTATGGGTCACAGTTACTGCCCCTGAGTGGTGTGTGGCCCCTCACTCCTGTAGCAGTGTATGGGTCACAGTTACTGCCCCTGAGAGGTGTGTGGCCCCTCGCTCCTGTAGTAGTGTATGTGTCACAGTTACTGTCCCTGAGAGGTGTGTGGCCCCTCGCTCCTGTAGCAGTGTATGTGTCGCAGTTACTGCCCCTGAGGGGTGTGTGGCCCCTCACTCCTGTAGCAGTGTATGTGTCACAGTTACTGCCCCTGAGAGGTGTGTGGCCCCTCACTCCTGTAGCAGTGTATGTGTCACAGTTACTGCCCCTGAGAGGTGTGTGGCCCCTCACTCCTGTACCAGTGTATGTGTCACAGTTACTGCCCCTGAGAGGTGTGTGGCCCCTCACTCCTGTAGCAGTGTATGTGTCACAGTTACTGCCCCTGAGAGGTGTGTGGCCTCTCACTCCTGTAGCAGTGTATGTGTCACAGTTACTGCCCCTGAGAGGTGTGTGGCCCCTCACTCCTGTAGCAGTGTATGTGTCACAGTTACTGCCCCTGAGAGGTGTGTGGCCCCTCACTCCTGTAGCAGTGTATGTGTCTCAGTTACTGCCCCTGAGAGGTGTGTGGCCCCTCACTCCTGTAGCAGTGTATGTATCACAGTTACTGCCCCTGAGAGGTGTGTGGCCCCTCACTCCTGTAGCAGTGTATGTGTCACAGTTACTGTCCCTGAGAGGTGTGTGGCCCCTCACTCCTGTAGCAGTGTATGTGTCACAGTTACTGCCCCTGAGAGGTGTGTGGCCCCTCACTCCTGTAGCAGTGTATGTGTCACAGTTACTGTCCCTGAGAGGTGTGTGGCCCCTCTCTCCTGTAGCAGTGTATGTGTCACAGTTACTGCCCCTGAGAGGTGTGTGGCCCCTCACTCCTGTAGCAGTGTATGTGTCACAGTTACTGCCCCTGAGAGGTGTGTGGCCCCTCACTCCTGTAGCAGTGTATGTGTCACAGTTACTGCCCCTGAGAGGTGTGTGGCCCCTCACTCCTGTAGCAGTGTATGTGTCACAGTTACTGCCCCTGAGAGGTGTGTGGCCCCTCACTCCTGTAGCAGTGTATGTGTCACAGTTACTGCCCCTGAGAGGTGTGTGGCCCCTCACTCCTGTAGCAGTGTATGTGTCACAGTTACTGTCCCTGAGAGGTGTGTGGCCCCTCACTCCTGTAGCAGTGTATGTGTCGCAGTTACTACCCCTGAGAGGTGTGTGGCCCCTCACTCCTGTAGCAGTGTATGTGTCGCAGTTACTGCCCCTGAGAGGTGTGTGGCCCCTCACTCCTGTAGCAGTGTATGTGTCACAGTTACTGCCCCTGAGAGGTGTGTGGCCCCTCACTCCTGTAGCAGTGTATGTGTCACAGTTACTGCCCCTGAGAGGTGCGTGGCCCCTCACTCCTGTACCAGTGTATGTGTCACAGTTACTGCCCCTGAGAGGTGTGTGGCCCCTCACTCCTGTAGCAGTGTATGTGTCACAGTTACTGTCCCTGAGAGGTGTGTGGCCCCTCACTCCTGTACCAGTGTATGTGTCACAGTTACTGCCCCTGAGAGGTGTGTGGCCCCTCACTCCTGTACCAGTGTATGTGTCACAGTTACTGCCCCTGAGAGGTGTGTGGCCCCTCACTCCTGTACCAGTGTATGTGTCACAGTTACTGCCCCTGAGAGGTGTGTGGCCCCTCACTCCTGTACCAGTGTATGTGTCACAGTTACTGCCCCTGAGAGGTGTGTGGCCCCTCACTCCTGTAGCAGTGTATGTGTCACAGTTACTGCCCCTGAGAGGTGTGTGGCCCCTCACTCCTGTACCAGTGTATGTGTCACAGTTACTGCCCCTGATAGGTGTGTGGCCCCTCACTCCTGTAGCAGTGTATGTGTCACAGTTACTGCCCCTGAGAGGTGTGTGGCCCCTCACTCCTGTACCAGTGTATGTGTCACAGTTACTGCCCCTGAGAGGTGGGTGTGTGGCCCCTCACTCCTGTAGCAGTGTATGTGTCACAGTTACTGCCCCTGAGAGGTGTGTGGCCCCTCACTCCTGTACCAGTGTATGTGTCACAGTTACTGCCCCTGAGAGGTGTGTGGCCCCTCACTCCTGTAGCAGTGTATGTGTCACAGTTACTGTCCCTGAGAGGTGTGTGGCCCCTCACTCCTGTAGCAGTGTATGTGTCACAGTTACTGCCCCTGAGAGGTGCGTGGCCCCTCACTCCTGTAGCAGTGTATGTGTCACAGTTACTGCCCCTGAGAGGTGTGTGGCCCCTCACTCCTGTAGCAGTGTATGTGTCACAGTTACTGCCCCTGAGAGGTGTGTGGCCCCTCACTCCTGTAGCAGTGTATGTGTCACAGTTACTGTCCCTGAGAGGTGTGTGGCCCCTCACTCCTGTACCAGTGTATGTGTCACAGTTACTGTCCCTGAGAGGTATGTGGCCCCTCACTCCTGTACCAGTGTATGTGTCACAGTTACTGTCCCTGAGAGGTGTGTGGCCCCTCACTCCTGTAGCAGTGTATGTGTCACAGTTACTGCCCCTGAGAGGTGTGTGGCCCCTCACTCCTGTACCAGTGTATGTGTCACAGTTACTGCCCCTGAGAGGTGTGTGGCCCCTCACTCCTGTAGCAGTGTATGTGTCACAGTTACTGTCCCTGAGAGGTATGTGGCCCCTCACTCCTGTAGCAGTGTATGTGTCACAGTTACTGCCTCTGAGAGGTGTGTGGCCCCTCACTCCTGTAGCAGTGTATGTGTCACAGTTACTGCCCCTGAGAGGTGTGTGGCCCCTCACTCCTGTAGCAGTGTATGTGTCACAGTTACTGTCCCTGAGAGGTGTGTGGCCTCTCACTCCTGTAGCAGTGTATGTGTCACAGTTACTGCCCCTGAGAGGTGTGTGGCCCCTCACTCCTGTAGCAGTGTATGTGTCACAGTTACTGCCCCTGAGAGGTGTGTGGCCCCTCACTCCTGTACCAGTGTATGTGTCACAGTTACTGCCCCTGAGAGGTGTGTGGCCCCTCACTCCTGTAGCAGTGTATGTGTCACAGTTACTGCCCCTGAGAGGTGTGTGGCCCCTCACTCCTGTACCAGTGTATGTGTCACAGTTACTGTCCCTGAGAGGTGTGTGGCCCCTCACTCCTGTAGCAGTGTATGTGTCACAGTTACTGCCCCTGAGAGGTGTGTGGCCCCTCACTCCTGTAGCCAGTGTATGTGTCACAGTTACTGCCCCTGAGAGGTGTGTGGCCCCTCACTCCTGTAGCAGTGTATGTGTCACAGTTACTGCCCCTGAGAGGTGTGTGGCCCCTCACTCCTGTAGCAGTGTATGTGTCACAGTTACTGCCCCTGAGAGGTGTGTGGCCCCTCACTCCTGTAGCAGTGTATGTGTCACAGTTACTGCCCCTGAGAGGTGTGTGGCCCCTCACTCCTGTAGCAGTGTATGTGTCACAGTTACTGCCCCTGAGAGGTGTGTGGCCCCTCACTCCTGTAGCAGTGTATGTGTCACAGTTACTGCCCCTGAGAGGTGTGTGGCCCCTCACTCCTGTACCAGTGTATGTGTCACAGTTACTGCCCCTGAGAGGTGTGTGGCCTCTCTCTCCTGTAGCAGTGTATGTGTCACAGTTACTGCCCCTGAGAGGTGTGTGGCCCCTCACTCCTGTAGCAGTGTATGTGTCACAGTTACTGCCCCTGAGAGGTGTGTGGCCCCTCACTCCTGTACCAGTGTATGTGTCTCAGTTACTGCCCCTGAGAGGTGTGTGGCCCCTCACTCCTGTAGCAGTGTATGTATCACAGTTACTGCCCCTGAGAGGTGTGTGGCCCCTCACTCCTGTACCAGTGTATGTGTCACAGTTACTGCCCCTGAGAGGTGTGTGGCCCCTCACTCCTGTAGCAGTGTATGTGTCACAGTTACTGCCCCTGAGAGGTGTGTGGCCCCTCACTCCTGTAGCAGTGTATGTGTCACAGTTACTGCCCCTGAGAGGTGTGTGGCCCCTCTCTCCTGTAGTAGTGTATGTGTCACAGTTACTGCCCCTGAGAGGTGTGTGGCCCCTCACTCCTGTAGCAGTGTATGTGTCACAGTTACTGTCCCTGAGAGGTGTGTGGCCCCTCACTCCTGTACCAGTGTATGTGTCACAGTTACTGTCCCTGAGAGGTGTGTGGCCCCTCACTCCTGTAGCAGTGTATGTGTCACAGTTACTGCCCCTGAGAGGTGTGTGGCCCCTCACTCCTGTAGCAGTATATGTGTCACAGTTACTGCCCCTGAGAGGTGTGTGGCCTCTCTCTCCTGTAGCAGTGTATGTGTCACAGTTACTGCCCCTGAGAGGTGTGTGGCCCCTCACTCCTGTAGCAGTGTATGTGTCACAGTTACTGCCCCTGAGAGCTGTGTGGCCCCTCACTCCTGTAGCAGTGTATGTGTCACAGTTACTGCCCCTGAGAGGTGTGTGGCCCCTCACTCCTGTAGCAGTGTATGTGTCACAGTTACTGCCCCTGAGAGGTGTGTGGCCCCTCACTCCTGTACCAGTGTATGTGTCACAGTTACTGTCCCTGAGAGGTGTGTGGCCCCTCACTCCTGTAGCAGTGTATGTGTCACAGTTACTGACCCTGAGAGGTGTGTGGCCCCTCTCTCCTGTAGCAGTGTATGTGTCACAGTTACTGCCCCTGAGAGGTGTGTGGCCCCTCACTCCTGTAGCAGTGTATGTGTCACAGTTACTGCCCCTGAGAGGTGTGTGGCCCCTCACTCCTGTACCAGTGTATGTGTCACAGTTACTGCCCCTGAGAGGTGTGTGGCCTCTCTCTCCTGTACCAGTGTATGTGTCACAGTTACTGCCCCTGAGAGGTGTGTGGCCCCTCACTCCTGTAGCAGTGTATGTGTCACAGTTACTGCCCCTGAGAGGTGTGTGGCCCCTCACTCCTGTAGCAGTGTATGTGTCACAGTTACTGCCCCTGAGAGGTGTGTGGCCCCTCACTCCTGTAGCAGTGTATGTGTCACAGTTACTGCCCCTGAGAGGTGTGTGGCCCCTCTCTCCTGTAGCAGTGTATGTGTCACAGTTACTGCCCCTGAGAGGTGTGTGGCCCCTCACTCCTGTAGCAGTGTATGTGTCACAGTTACTGCCCCTGAGAGGTGTGTGGCCCCTCACTCCTGTAGCAGTGTATGTGTCACAGTTACTGCCCCTGAGAGGTGTGTGGCCCCTCACTCCTGTACCAGTGTATGTGTCACAGTTACTGCCCCTGAGAGGTGTGTGGCCCCTCACTCCTGTAGCAGTGTATGTGTCACAGTTACTGTCCCTGAGAGGTGTGTGGCCCCTCACTCCTGTACCAGTGTATGTGTCACAGTTACTGTCCCTGAGAGGTGTGTGGCCCCTCACTCCTGTAGCAGTGTATGTGTCACAGTTACTGCCCCTGAGAGGTGTGTGGCCCCTCGCTCCTGTAGCAGTGTATGTGTCACAGTTACTGTCCCTGAGAGATGTGTGGCCCCTCACTCCTGTAGCAGTGTATGTGTCACAGTTACTGCCCCTGAGAGGTGTGTGGCCTCTCACTCCTGTACCAGTGTATGTGTCACAGTTACTGCCCCTGAGAGGTGTGTGGCCCCTCACTCCTGTACCAGTGTATGTGTCACAGTTACTGCCCCTGAGAGGTGTGTGGCCCCTCACTCCTGTACCAGTGTATGTGTCACAGTTACTGCCCCTGAGAGGTGTGTGGCCCCTCACTCCTGTACCAGTGTATGTGTCACAGTTACTGACACTGAGAGGTGTGTGGCCCCTCACTCCTGTACCAGTGTATGTGTCACAGTTACTGCCCCTGAGAGGTGTGTGGCCCCTCACTCCTGTAGCAGTGTATGTGTCACAGTTACTGCCCCTGAGAGGTGTGTGGCCCCTCACTCCTGTACCAGTGTATGTGTCACAGTTACTGCCCCTGAGAGGTGTGTGGCCCCTCACTCCTGTAGCAGTGTATGTGTCACAGTTACTTCCCCTGAGAGGTGTGTGGCCCCTCACTCCTGTAGCAGTGTATGTGTCACAGTTACTGTCCCCTGAGAGGTGCGTGGCCCCTCACTCCTGTACCAGTGTATGTGTCACAGTTACTGCCCCTGAGAGGTGTGTGGCCCTCTCACTCCTGTACCAGTGTATGTGTCACAGTTACTGCCCCTGAGAGGTGTGTGGCCCCTCACTCCTGTAGCAGTGTATGTGTCACAGTTACTGCCCCTGAGAGGTGTGTGGCCCCTCACTCCTGTACCAGTGTATGTGTCACAGTTACTGCCCCTGAGAGGTGTGTGGCCCCTCACTCCTGTACCAGTGTATGTGTCACAGTTACTGCCCCTGAGAGGTGTGTGGCCCCTCACTCCTGTAGCAGTGTATGTGTCACAGTTACTGCCCCTGAGAGGTGTGTGGCCCCTCACTCCTGTAGCAGTGTATGTGTCACAGTTACTGTCCTGAGAGGTGTGTGGCCCCTCACTCCTGTAGCAGTGTATGTGTCACAGTTACTGCCCCTGAGAGGTGTGTGGCCCCTCACTCCTGTAGCAGTGTATGTGTCACAGTTACTGCCCCTGAGAGGTGTGTGGCCCCTCACTCCTGTACCAGTGTATGTGTCACAGTTACTGCCCTGAGAGGTGTGTGGCCCCTCACTCCTGTAGCAGTGTATGTGTCACAGTTACTGCCCCTGAGAGGTGTGTGGCCCCTCACTCCTGTACCAGTGTATGTGTCACAGTTACTGCCCCTGAGAGGTGTGTGGCCCCTCGCTCCTGTACCAGTGTATGTGTCACAGTTACTGCCCCTGAGAGGTGCGTGGCCCCTCACTCCTGTAGCAGTGTATGTGTCACAGTTACTGTCCCTGAGAGGTGTGTGGCCCCTCACTCCTGTAGCAGTGTATGTGTCACAGTTACTGCCCCTGAGAGGTGCGTGGCCCCTCACTCCTGTAGCAGTGTATGTGTCACAGTTACTGCCCCTGAGAGGTGTGTGGCCCCTCTCTCCTGTAGCAGTGTATGTGTCACAGTTACTGCCCCTGAGAGGTGTGTGGCCCCTCACTCCTGTACCAGTGTATGTGTCACAGTTACTGCCCCTGAGAGGTGTGTGGCCCCTCACTCCTGTAGCAGTGTATGTGTCACAGTTACTGCCCCTGAGAGGTGTGTGGCCCCTCACTCCTGTAGCAGTGTATGTGTCACAGTTACTGACCCTGGGAGGTGTGTGGCCTCTCACTCCTGTAGCAGTGTATGTGTCACAGTTACTGCCCCTGAGGGGTGTGTGGCCCCTCTCCTGTAGCAGTGTATGTGTCACAGTTACTGCCCCTGAGAGGTGTGTGGCCCCTCACTCCTGTAGCAGTGTATGTGTCACAGTTACTGCCCCTGAGAGGTGCGTGGCCCCTCACTCCTGTAGCAGTGTATGTGTCACAGTTACTGCCCCTGAGAGGTGTGTGGCCCCTCTCTCCTGTAGCAGTGTATGTGTCACAGTTACTGCCCCTGAGAGGTGCGTGGCCCCTCACTCCTGTAGCAGTGTATGTGTCACAGTTACTGCCCCTGAGAGGTGTGTGGCCCCTCACTCCTGTACCAGTGTATGTGTCACAGTTACTGCCCCTGAGAGGTGTGTGGCCCCTCACTCCTGTAGCAGTGTATGTGTCACAGTTACTGCCCCTGAGAGGTGTGTGGCCCCTCACTCCTGTACCAGTGTATGTGTCACAGTTACTGCCCCTGAGAGGTGTGTGGCCCCTCGCTCCTGTAGCAGTGTATGTGTCACAGTTACTGCCCCTGAGAGGTGTGTGGCCCCTCACTCCTGTACCAGTGTATGTGTCACAGTTACTGCCCCTGAGAGGTGTGTGGCCCCTCACTCCTGTAGCAGTGTATGTGTCACAGTTACTGCCCCTGAGAGGTGTGCGGCCCCTCACTCCTGTAGTAGTGTATGTGTCACAGTTACTGTCCCTGAGGGGTGTGTGGCCTCTCACTCCTGTAGCAGTGTATGTGTCACAGTTACTGCCCCTGAGAGGTGTGTGGCCCCTCACTCCTGTAGCAGTGTATGTGTCACAGTTACTGCCCCTGAGAGGTGTGCGGCCCCTCACTCCTGTAGTAGTGTATGTGTCACAGTTACTGTCCCTGAGGGGTGTGTGGCCTCTCACTCCTGTAGCAGTGTATGTGTCACAGTTACTGCCCCTGAGAGGTGTGCGGCCCCTCACTCCTGTAGTAGTGTATGTGTCACAGTTACTGTCCCTGAGGGGTGTGTGGCCCCTCACTCCTGTAGCAGTGTATGTGTCACAGTTACTGCCCCTGAGAGGTGTGTGGCCCCTCACTCCTGTAGCAGTGTATGTGTCACAGTTACTGCCCCTGAGAGGTGTGTGGCCCCTCAATCCTGGTGAACTATAACCTTTCCCAACCACTTCTCAGTTCTTACTTCCTCATGTTCTTCTTCATCATACTCCTCTTCTTCCTCTTTTTCTTCTTCTTCTTCCTTCTTCTCTTCTTCCTCCTCTGAACTCACCTCTTCTTCTTTTTTCTCAAGATTCTGCAGATTAAAAATAAGTTGCAGTCAATTTTCTGTGGAAGGACACATGATTACTTCCCCAAAATTGTTTTCATCTTTCAAATGCTAATATTGTTAACTTGATATATAATTCACCAACAAGTTCCTTTTTATCTTGAACTGCAGTTGTCCTTTAAGAAAGAGTAGGCCACAAAGTGGGTGGATGTGTAAAAGGAACCATTTATATTAAAACACTGGCACTTAACTGAACTATTACTTTTCAGATCCTACTGCAGTTTTACAATTGTCACCAGCCAATCAGAAGATGTACATAAGTACAGAGTGCACTGTGGATATAGCCAAACAAATGACAGGAATGGAGAAGGGGCATTAATGTCTGGCCAAACAATGAAAAAACAAGTTTATTTGAATAATATAAAGCAATATAAAGCACTCATTGCCCTATGAGCCTTGGGATTTACGACCCGTACGACTTAGGACCGAAACCCGTAAATGCACTGTGCGCCTTGCAAAATTAAGACTTTAACGGCCGAACCACGAAACTGAAAAGGCATGAAAAAACAACAAATATGCCTCAAATTAACTTACGCACTCACACACAGCACAGGGGGAGTGCCAAGAATCCTGTGAGTGAGGTTGCAAGCTAATTTGATGCGAGAAAACAAAAATGGCTCCCGAAAAAACGCAAAACGATGAAAACGAGGCCCAAGGACATAAAAGTAGCCCAAAGGATGTAAAAATAACCCTAAGCAGTAACACTTAACGAAAGTCACTAACACTTAACCCAAGGCATTAACACAACCCAACACAGTAACACACAAGCACCAGGCCTATAAACTACACAGGGGGAGAGGCTTGTAATGAGCGCCAAAGGCGCTCATTGCGAGCCATGTGATGAGCTCCAAAAGAGCTCAGCACAGTTCTCACGATGAGCGCAGAAGGTACAGCATTCCCAGCCTTAACATTTTATTCCCGTAATTTTTGACGAGCAAGTAGCTAGTATATATATATATACTAGTAACTTGCCCGTCATAAATGACGGTATTATAGAATGTTTTCTTGAATTGTCTGTGCTCTCTCTCTCTGAACAATCTCTCTGCGTGCACAGTCTGTGCGCTCTCTCTCACTGTTTGCGCTGCCAGCTCTGTACCCCTCCCTGTCTCTCTCTGTGCAATTTCTCTCTGTGATCTGTCTGTGCACTCTCTGTGCGAGCTGTCTGTGTGCGCTCTGTCTATGTGCACTCTCTTGCTGTTTGTGTGCGCTCCCTCTTTCTGTTTGCGCTGTCGGTTCTGAACCTCTCTCTGTACCCCTCCCTCTCTCTCCTGTATGTTCCCTGTCTTCTCTGTGCGCTGTGTTCTCTGTCTTTGTGCTCTATCGCTCTGTACCCCTCTCTCTCTCTCTCACTTTGCTGTCTGTCTCTCTGTGCTGTGTCTGTCTCTCTCTCTCTCTGTGCCTCTTACCTTCCTCTACTTCTCTCACTCACTTTGCTGTCTGTCTCCCTGTGCTGTGTCTACCTCTGTCTCACTCACTTTGCTGTCTGTCTCTCGCTCTGTACCTCTCTCTCTCTCTCACTCGCTTTGCTGTCTCTCTCTCTCTGTACCTCACTCCCCCTCTCTCACTCACTCAGGTCTGAGTCTATCTGTGATGTTTTTTCTCTGTGCTGTCTTTAAATGCATCATGGCTGCCTGCTGCTATCAATTTCTGCTTTAGCCCCTGCCCCGATGACATCATGGCTACGCCCCTCGACGACAGCGTTACACACTATGAAAACTATAGTGATAAAAATAAATGTACAGTTGTACTCAAAAAAGTTTGCATACCCTGGCAGAAAATATGAAATGTTGCCATTTATTTTGAAAATATGACTGATCATGCAAAAAAAAAAAATGTATTTTATTGAAGGCTAGTGATCATATGGAGCCATTTATTATCACATAGTTGTTTGGAGCATTTTTAAATCATAATGATAACAGAAATCACCCAAATGGCCCTGATCAAAAGTTTACATACCCTTGAATGTTTGGCCACACAAGGTGACACACACTGGTTAAAATGGCAATTAAAAGTTAATTTCCCACTCCTGTGGCTTTTTAAATTGCAATTAGTGTCTCTGTATAAATAGTCAATTAGTTTGTTAGCTCTCACGTGGATGCACTGAGCAGGCTAGATGCTGAGCCATGGGGAGCCGAAAAGAATTGTCAAAAGACCTACGTACCAAGGTAATGGAGCTTCATGAAGATGGAAAAGGATATAAAAAGATATCCAAAGCCTTATAGATGCCAGTCAGTACTGTTCAATCACTTATTAAGAAGTGGAAAATTCGGGAATCTCTTAAAACCAAGTCAAGGTCAGGTAGACCAAGAAAGATTTCAGCCTCAACTGCCAGAAGAATTGTTCATAATACAAAGAAAAAAACACAGGTAACCTCAGGAGAAATACAGGCTGCTCTGGAGAAAGACGGTGTGGTTGTTTCAAGGAGCACAATACAACGACACTTGAACAAAAATGAGCTGCATGGTCGAGATGCCAGAAAGAAGCCTTTACTGCACCAATGCCACAAAAAAAGTCTTGTTACAATATGCCCGACAACACCTTGACACGCCTCACAGCTTTTGGCACACTGTAATTTGGAGGGACAAGACCAAAATAGAGCTTTATGGTCACAACCATAAGCGCTATGTTTGGAGAGGGGTCAACAAGGCCTATAGTGAAAAGAATACCATCCCCACTGTGAAGCATGGTGGTGGCTCACTTATGTTGGGGGGGGGGAGGGGGGCTCTAAAGGCACGGGGAATATTGTGAAAATTGATGGCAAGATGAATGCAGCATGTTATCAGGAAATACTGGCAGACAATTTGCATTCTTCTGCACAAAAGTTGCGCATGGGACGCTCTTGGACTTTCCAGCATGACAATGACCCTAAGCACAAGGCCAAGTTGACCCTCCAGTGGTTACAACCGAAAAGGGTGAAGGCTGTGTAGTGACCATCACAGTCTCCTGACCTTAATATCATCGTGCCACTTTGCATGACCTGGAGGCATTTTGCCAAGATGAATGGGCATTCTTTGCCAAGAATTAGGGGCCTCATAGACAACTATTACAAAATACTGCACACTGTCATTAACGATAAGGGGAGCAATACACAGTATTAAGAACTAAAGGTTTGCAATCAGGGCCATTTGGGTGATTTCCATTATCAATATGATTTAAAAAGGAACCAAACAACTATGTGATAATAAATGGCTTCATATGATCACTATCTTTCAATAAAAGATATTTGTTTTGCATGATCAGTCATATTTTCTAAATAAATGCCCAAATATCACAATTTCTGCCAGGGTATGCAAACTTTTGAGCACAACTGTATGTATATATATATCACATAAATAGTTGTGGACCAAAAACGCTGTTCGGAACGTTTGCGATGTTGGTCACGCAGTTGCGACCTTGCGAAGCGAGGTCGCAACCGTGAGCCTGGCGAAGCAAGGCAAGCCGGCGGCGACTTCACGTGCAGCACTTAGGCTGTAATGAGCGTCGAAGGCGCTCATTGCAGCCAGCGGCGCCGTCACACATGTGAGCCTCACAAAGTGAAGCGAAGCAGCAGCGCACCACTTAGGCTGCAATGAGTGCTGAAGGTGATCAGTGCAAAGCAGGAAACTTGAAGTACACGGGGGGAGAGGCTCACAATGAACGCCAAAGGTGCTCAGAGGACCAAAAGCTTCACATTGTGTGGCAAACAGTATTGCCAGCCTTACAATTATAATCCAGTCTTTTTTGACGGGCACGTTCCTAGTACATATATATATATATATATATATATATATATATATATATATATATATAAAATTAGAAATATAACTTGTAGTTAATAGCTATTTTCCTTTAGTGTCATGTTAAAAGATTAAATCATAATAACTGCATACTGATAATCAGCTATTTTATATCTTCCACTGAAACGAAGTTCATTGCAGTTCAACAAATTATTGTGGAAGAAATGTCCATAGATGTTTAAAGGTTAGAAAGTACTGTGAGCGGTGGCCACATAACAATGATGAATGTCAGGATATAACCCCATTAGATGATACGTGTGTATGTATGTTTATAGTGTGTCAGAATCTATCCAGTATACTGTACTTACAGAGATATCACTATATGTGCATACATCCATACATACTACTCCATGATCTGTACTGGCAACTTTAAACCCGCCAACTTTAAATGCTTCTACCTCTATTATTATTATTATCCTTTATTTATAATGCGCCAACATATTCCGTAGCACAATACAGGGGTTAGGTACAAGTATAAACAATACCCCACAATGAAAATAATGGAAGACCCTGTTATTGAGCTTTCAATCAGATATACACTGTGCTTTCCCTAAAGCACCTCACAAGATTAAAACTCGCAAACTTACATTCTAAAGGGTATGGGTGAGGTACAGGAGAGTGAGAGATGCATTGTGAATGAAGAGGCTAAAGATGATAGGCTTTTTTGAATAGATGTGTTTTTAAAGAGATTTTGAAGGATTTGAGGCAGAATGATAGTCTGGTGGTGCGAGGTAAAGAGTTCCAAAGAATAGGGGCAGCACGTGAAAAGTCTTGAAGCCGGGAATGAGAGGAGGTGATGAGAGAGGAGAAGAGAAGAAGGTCATTAGCAGAGCGAAGAGGGCGGGTGGGAGTGTATTTTGGGATGAGAGCAGAGATGTAGGAGGGTGCACTATTGTGGAGGGCTTTATATGTTAGGGTCATGATTTTGAATTGTATTCTAGACGCTATGGGAAGCCAGTGGAGTGCCTGACAGAGAGGTGCTGCATACACTGATCGTTTAGTATGGTAGATGAGTCTAGCGGATGCATTCAAAATGGATTGGAGTGGAGACAGACGGGTGATAGGAAGGCCAGCAAGAAGAGTGTTGCAGTAATCGCGGCGAGATATGATGAGAGCGTGAATAAGAATTTTAGTTGTGTCTTGTGTGAGGTAGTGGCGTATTTTGGATATGTTTTTTAGGTGAAAGTGACAAGATTTTGTGAGTGATTGGATGTGGGGAATGAAAGAGAGGGAAGGGTCCAGTAGGACCCCAAGACAGCGGGCCTGAGAGGTGGGAGTGATGATGGCATTGTCAACAGTGAGAGATATTTGCGGAGTGAAAGCTGTAGTAGAGGGTGGAAAGAAAAGGAGCTCTGTCTTAGACATGTTGAGTTTGAGTTGACGGGCAGATATCCATGAGGATATGCTAGAGAGGCAATTGGCAACATGAGCTAGCAGAGAGGGGGATAGTTCAGGTGCAGAGATGTAGATTTGGGTGTCATCAGCATATAGATGATACTGAAATCCAAAAGATTGTATAAGGGCACCAAGGGAGGATGTATAGATGGAGAAAAGGAGGGGGCCTAGGACTGAGCCTTGGGGTACACCGACAGTTAGAGGGCGAGGAGATGAAGAGGTGCCAGAGAAGGAGACACTAAATGTTCGATTTTCTAGATAAGATGTGAACCAAGAGAGAGCAGTGTCACGGATGCCAAGAGAGTGGAGAATTTGGATAAGAAGAGGGTGGTCAACTGTGTCAAAGGCAGCAGAGAGATCCAGGAGAATTAGGATAGAGAAATGACCCTTTGATTTGGCGTTAAGCAGGTCATTAGTAACTTTTGTGAGAGCTGTCTCTGTAGAGTGTTGGGGCCGGAAGCCAGACTGGAAGGGATCAAGGAGGGAGTTGGAGGAAATGAATTGTGTAAGGCGAGTGTAGACGACACGCTCAAGTAGTTTAGAAGCCAAGGGAAGTAGAGAGATAGGGCGGTAATTAGATGGAGAAGCTGGATCAGATGTGGGTTTCTTAATGGGGTGTAATGTGGGTGTAATTGTGGCTTGTTTCAAAGGTGATGGAAATTGCAAGTCTAAGGAAAGGTTGAATAGATGTGTGAGAGCTTGGATAAGTGTGGTAGAGAGGGGGGGGGGATCAGCTGTGATGGAATAGGATCATGTGGACAAGTTGTGAGACGAGAGGTTGATAGAAGGTTAGCAACTTCATCCTCAGTTACAGGGTTAAAGGAGTTTATAGTGGCTATAGGTTCCTCTATCAATTCATTGGGTGCAGAGCATATAAGGTTGACTTCAGTGCTGCATTCATTATTATATTCAATGTTGCATTAATAGAGGGAGGTATTTGATTTTATTCCTAAAAGGATCAGTCACGTTGGATGCGGATAACATCTATATGCAGTCCTATATGTTACGGCACAGGATTAAATGAATGAGTAGAATCCCCCTCTATCTTAAGCCCCATGTCAACAACCAATGCCCTAGAGGTCCAGTGCCAAAGATCATATTGACCAGTAGAGTCTGCTTAATTGAGTTTTTTTTTTATGAAAAGGCTTTTATTCTCATTACTTACATGGCTGTTAATAGCTAAATTGTTTACATAATTCACAAACACCTTCCGAAACCACAATGTTCTTATAATTACATAGTAATTGAGGTTGAAAAAATACTATTAGTCCATCAAGGTCAACATTTTTAGATCTCCTCTGATCCTTATATTATGTGGATTCATTGTAACAAACACATATTACATTTATTATTATCCATTTATGATTTCCTATATAGCATATCTACTATATACATATATATATATTTTTTTATAAAATAAATATAAGTTTTACAGTAATAGACACAAGATGGAAATTATATATATATACTAGCGACTTGCCCGTCAAAAATGACGGGGCAATAAAATTGTAAGGCAGGTAATGCTGTTTGCCACAGACATACATTTTTTTGGTGGTCTGAGATCCTTCGGTGCTCATTGAGAGCCTCTTGGTTGTTGTATTTTTTTTTCCGCAGAGGGGCTTTTGCTGTCATTGTAAGGCCGGCACTGATCTGCTTTTTGCTCTTATTGCAAGGCTGTCCCCTGGTGTAGTTTGTGTGTTATGAGCAGCGTTGGCGCTCCTTATGAGGCGCACAGTGAATGTCTTTTGCTTTTACTGCGATATGTATTTTTGTATGCTAATTAAATAAGTAATAAATTAATACATTAATATACTTTACCTATTTGTAAGTAATATTTGCAGGAAGCATTGTGCTGAAGAGCTGACAATCTGTTTTGATGTTCCCGCAGCATATAATGTCGGTTTGTTGTGGAACTGAGGTGTAAGTGTCAGCAATGTGTGCAGTGTGTAGTGTAAATAGGCTGCGTGCGCGAGGGGTAGCCGTTAGTGTAGCTGTGTAGTTCCGCATTGTGTAAGTTAGTGTTCTAAAATGGCGGCTAATGTGTATGTTGTACGCGGCTGTGAATGATTTAGCGTCCTTGCTATAAGTGCATGTTGTACCTCTTAAGGCTTTTTGGAAAATCCGTATGTGTTTGGTGGAGTTTTGCGGCTTTAGGGTCGTTTTAGTTTATTTCAGCGGCCATTTTTTCTCTCGCTTAGGTGATTTTCGGGTGTCTAAACTCTGTAAATTGGACTTAAATTGAGGTGTAAGTTCACTTGCCGAGGTCCTGGGTGCCCCCTCTTGCTATGGGTAAGGTTTTTATGTAATTTTTGTGTGTATTTATTGTTGTTTAAATGTTTTCAGCTGTGCGCGGTTCGGCTGTTAAGGTCGTATTTTTGCGAGTTCGTAATGTTTTTTTTTCCAAGTCCCGCGGCTCTAATTTTTTTAGTGTAAGTCCGTATTTAGTCATTGCATGTTAGATGTATTTTTTCAAAGTCCCGCTTCTGTAGGACGGCTTGTGAGGCGGCGTAGAGCCTCCACCTCCGCAAATGCGGCCCGAACTGCGTCCCTAGTCTTGCGAGCTCGCAAAGCGTGATGACATTTCGTAGTTTGACAACTATTATATGTGATATATAACATTTCCATCTTATGTTTATATCTGTAAAATATATATTTACTATATAAAAATATTATATATATATATATATATATATATATATATATATATATATATATATATATATATATATATATATATATATATATATATATATATATATATAGAATATTTTTATAAAATAAATATATATTTTACAGAAATAGACACAAGATGAAAATTCGGTTTAAGAAACGATTAATAAGATTTGCTGTGAATAAA
This sequence comes from Discoglossus pictus, assembly GCA_027410445.1. Lineage (NCBI taxonomy): Eukaryota > Metazoa > Chordata > Amphibia > Anura > Alytidae > Discoglossus > Discoglossus pictus. The sequence goes on along the minus strand of CM050168.1, from coordinate 273,383,047 downwards.
GGATGTGGGTGATTTATAAAAAGAGCCACCATATACAAAAATTAAAACAAGCAGCTTAGTGAATACCAAAAGTCTATAAGCTTCTTTAAGTTTTAGTGAATGTGGGCCAAAATAATTTATATTTCAGGGTGATTATTTTAAATTTGAAAATATTTTGACAAAAAAAATAAGTAAAATTATTTTTGTTTCTTAAATCAGGAGTTAAGACGTTACACAATTAAGAGTTTTTAATGTACGATGGAAAATAGAGATAAAATACATGTTACGTGAAACCTATTATTGAAGCAACACATTTGTTACAGTGCACACAATTTCCCCTGCATGTCAGAGCATGTTTATATGTATATATGTACAGTCTGGGGATCTGATGATGTACAGAATAATAATACAGTAATAAGAGCTAAAGAAAATGACAGATACTATGTCTATTGTCACACGCTTATTAACACGTATAATGTATATAAAGCAGGCTGGTGAAAAGGGAGCCTGTTAGAAACAAGGGGCCCTACTAAATTCACTGATTTTGAGTTCCCAAAGCCCGCAAAGGAGCCCGCAATAGTTACAGGTATTAAATTGGACTCTTTTAGCTACCCGCAAACGATCTGCGGGTTACAGGCTGAAAATCCTTGTGGTTATCAAAATCTGAACTGCCTACCAGCTAAGCGCATTTGGACTAAATTGCTATGAGCCCTCAAGCCCGCAACTGTTTTCACACCCGTAAATGGCAAATGTAGCCAAAAATCCTACGGGTACTAGAGAGGACCCGCAAGGGGGTTAAATTCCTGTTCGTAGAACTGTAAGAGCAAATATAAACACACTACTGTATTTTAAATTACAGGGATGAAAGGTATTAAAATTAAAAGCACAATAAGCTTGCAAATCTGCAATAAAAAATAATTTATTTCAAGTCTAATTTCCGTGTTATATTGATCCTGGCAATCAATGTGTTAATACATATAATAGAACTCGCATGGACTAGAATATTATATTTATTTAATTTTTACAGATTGCATTATTTCTGGAATGTGGGTGCGATGGCAACTTGGAGGGCCTAGGGACAGGATATCTGGGAAGTATGCAGGGCCCAGGGACAGGATATCTGGGAAGTATGCAGGGCCTAGGGACAGGATATCTGAGAAGTATGCAGGGCCTAGGGACAGGATATCTGGGAAGTATGCAGGGCCTAGGGACAGGATATCTGGGAAGTATGCAGGGCCTAGGGACAGGATATCTGGGAAGTATGCAGGGCCTAGGGACAGGATGTTAGGGAAGTATGCGGGGCCTAGGGACAGGATATCTGGGAAGTATGCAGGGCCTAGGGACAGAATGTTAGGGAAGTATGCAGGGCCCAGGGACAGGATATCTGGGAAGTATGCAGGGCCCAGGGACAGGATATCTGGGAAGTATGCAGGGCCCAGGGACAGGATATCTGGGAAGTATGCAGGGCCTAGGGACAGAATGTTAGGGAAGTATGCAGGGCCCAGGGACAGGATATCTGGGAAGTATGCAGGGCCCAGGGACAGGATATCTGGGAAGTATGCATGGTCCAGGGACAGGATATCTGGGAAGGATGCAGGGCCTAGGGACAGGATATCTGGGAAGTATGCAGGGCCCAGGGACAGGATATCTGGGAAGTATGCAGGGCCCAGGGACAGGATATCTGGGAAGGATGCAGGGCCCAGGGACAGGATATCTGGGAAGTATGCAGGGCCTAGGGACAGGATATCTGGGAAGTATGCAGGGCCTAGGGACAGTATATCTGGGAACTATGCAGGGCCTAGGGACAGGATATCTGGGAAGTATGCAGGGCCTAGGGACAGGATATCTGGGAAGTATGCAGGGCCCAGGGACAGGATATCTGGGAAGTATGCAGGGCCCAGGGACAGGATATCTGGGAAGTATGCAGGGCCCAGGGACAGGATATCTGGGAAGTATGCAGGGCCCAGGGACAGGATATCTGGGAAGTATGCAGGGCCCAGGGACAGGATATCTGGGAAGTATGCAGGGCCTAGGGACAGGATATCTGGGAAGTATGCAGGGCCTAGGGACAGTATATCTGGGAACTATGCAGGGCCTAGGGACAGGATATCTGGGAAGTATGCAGGGCCTAGGGACAGAATGTTAGGGAAGTATGCAGGGCCTAGGGACAGGATATCTGGGAAGTATGCAGGGCCCAGGGACAGGATATCTGGGAAGTATGCAGGGCCTAGGGACAGGATATCTGGGAAGTATGCAGGGCCTAGGGACAGGATATCTAGGAAGTATGCAGGGCCCAGGGACAGGATATCTGGGAAGTATGCAGGGCCTAGGGACAGGATATCTGAGAAGTATGCAGGGCCTAGGGACAGGATATCTGGGAAGTATGCAGGGTCCAGGGACAGGATATCTGGGAAGTATGCAGGGCCCAGGGACAGGATATCTGGGAAGTATGCAGGGCCTAGGGACAGGATATCTGGGAAGTATGCAGGGCCTAGGGACAGAATGTTAGGGAAGTATGCAGGGCTTAGGGACAGGATATCTGGGAAGTATGCAGGGCCTAGGGACAGTATATCTGGGAAGTATGCAGGGCCTAGGGACAGGATATCTGGGAAGTATGCAGGGCCTAGGGACAGGATATCTGGGAAGTATGCAGGACCTAGGGACAGGATATCTGGGAAGTATGCAGGGCCTAGGGACAGTATATCTGGGAAGTATGCAGGGCCTAGGGACAGGATATCTGGGAAGTATGCAGGGCCTAGGGACAGGATATCTGGGAAGTATGCAGGGCCCAGGGACAGGATATCTGGGAAGTATGCAGGGCCTAGGGACAGGATATCTAGGAAGTATGCAGGGCCTAGGGACAGGATATCTGGGAAGTATGCAGGGCCTAGGGACAGGATGTTAGGGAAGTATTCAGGGTCCAGGGACAGGATATCTGGGAAGTATGCAGGGCCCAGGGACAGGATATCTGGGAAGTATGCAGGGCCTAGGGACAGGATATCTGGGAAGTATGCAGGGCCCAGGGACAGGATATCTGGGAAGTATGCAGGGCCTAGGGACAGGATATCTGGGAAGTATGCAGGGCCTAGGGACAGGATATCTGGGAAGTATGCAGGGCCTAGGGACAGAATGTTAGGGAAGTATGCAGGGCCTAGGGACAGGATATCTGGGAAGTATGCAGGGCCTAGGGACAGGATATCTGGGAAGTATGCAGGGCCTAGGGACAGGATGTTAGGGAAGTATGCAGGGTCCAGGGACAGGATATCTGGGAAGTATGCAGGGCCTAGGGACAGGATATCTGGGAAGTATGCAGGGCCTAGGGACAGAATGTTAGGGAAGTATGCATGGTCCAGGGACAGGATATCTGGGAAGGATGCAGGGCCTAGGGACAGGATATCTGGGAAGTATGCAGGGCCCAGGGACAGGATATCTGGGAAGTATGCAGGGCCCAGGGACAGGATATCTGGGAAGTATGCAGGGCCTAGGGACAGGATATCTGGGAAGTATGCAGGGCCTAGGGACAGTATATCTGGGAAGTATGCAGGGCCTAGGGACAGGTTATCTGGGAAGTATGCAGGGCCTAGGGACAGAATGTTAGGGAAGTATGCAGGGCCTAGGGACAGGATATCTGGGAAGTATGCAGGGCCCAGGGACAGGATATCTGGGAAGTATGCATGGCCTAGGGACAGGATATCTGGGAAGTATGCAGGGCCTAGGGACCTGATATCTGGGAAGTATGCAGGGCCCAGGGACAGGATAACTGGGAAGTATGCAGGGCCTAGGGACAGGATATCTGAGAAGTATGCAGGGCCTAGGGACAGGATATCTGGGAAGTATGTAGGGCCCAGGGACAGGATATCTGGGAAGTATGCAGGGCCTAGGGACAGGATATCTGGGAAGTATGCAGGGCCTAGGGACAGAATGTTAGGGAAGTATGCAGGGCCTAGGGACAGTATATCTGGGAAGTATGCAGGGCCTAGGGACAGGATATCTGGGAAGTATGCAGGGCCTAGGGACAGGATATCTGGGAAGTATGCAGGGCCTAGGGACAGGATATCTGGGAAGTATGCAGGGCCTAGGGACAGAATGTTAGGGAAGTATGCAGGGTCCAGGGACAGGATATCTGGGAAGTATGCAGGGCCTAGGGACAGGATATCTGGGAAGTATGCAGGGCCTAGGGACAGGATATCTGGGAAGTATGCAGGGCCTAGGGACAGGATATCTGGGAAGTATGCAGGGCCTAGGGACAGGATATCTGGGAAGAATGCAGGGCCCAGGGACAGGATATCTGGGAAGTATGCAGGGCCCAGGGACAGGATATCTGGGAAGTATGCAGGGCCTAGGGACAGGATATCTGGGAAGTATGCAGGGCCTAGGGACAGGATGTTAGGGAAGTATGCAGGGTCCAGGGACAGGATATCTGGGAAGTATGCAGGGCCCAGGGACAGGATATCTGGGAAGTATGCAGGGCCTAGGGACAGGATATCTGGGAAGTATGCAGGGCCCAGGGACAGGATATCTGGGAAGTATGCAGAGCCTAGGGACAGGATATCTGGGAAGTATGCAGGGCCTAGGGACAGGATGTTAGGGAAGTATGCAGGGTCCAGGGACAGGATATCTGGGAAGTATGCAGGGCCCAGGGACAGGATATCTGGGAAGTATGCAGGGCCTAGGGACAGGATATCTGGGAAGTATGCAGGGCCCAGGGACAGGATATCTGGGAAGTATGCAGGGCCTAGGGACAGGATATCTGGGAAGTATGCAGGGCCTAGGGACAGGATATCTGGGAAGTATGCAGGGCCTAGGGACAGGATGTTAGGGAAGTATGCGGGGCATAGGGACAGAATGTTAGGGAAGTATGCAGGGTGCAGGATGGGGAGGGACCAAGGAGGATGTTTGACGATTATTGAGAGCTACAGCAGGAGAATATTAAGGGCATGTGGAAGAGAATTTATGGAGCGTCCAGAGGCAGGATGTTTGGGAAGGGTGGAGGGTCCAGGAGTAACAATGTATGGGCAGTATGAGAAGACTAAAGGGGAGAATATTTGGTTGTGTACTGGGTCCATGTGGCTGTTGTATGTTTGAAGAGTATGTACAGGTCAAAGCAAGATCTATTGTATTCTAAGTAGTAAGATACAGAGGTGAGAGCTGGACCATAAAGAAGGCTGAGCGTAGAAGAACTGATGCTTTTGATTTGTGGTGTTGGAGAAAACTGCTTAGAATCGCTTGGACTGCAAGAAGATCCAATAAATGAGTACTTAAGGAAATCAAGACAAACTGTTCACTGGAAGGTATGATCATGAGGCTAAAGCTCAATTATTTTGGCCATATCATGAGAAGAAAGGCTGAGTAAGATTAAAGGCACACGAAGAAGGGGACAGCAGAGATGGATAGATGAGGTAATTGAAGCAATAAACTAGAGCTTGAGGAAGCTCAGAAGCGCAGTGGCTGACCGATGTGCCTGTCGTGCTGTGGTCCATAGGGTCAAGTAGAGTGGAACACAACTGAATGACTAAACAAAAACAACAGGCCAGTAGGCTTGATGTTGTGTTGTGCCCACACAAAGTCCATTATGTGCATAGTTTGGCACCATAGGTTTGAGCAAGTTCCAACCCAGATGTAGTTTTGGGGGCCGAGGGATAGAGTTTTGGGGCATCTATGATGTCCTATAGAAGGAGGTTTGAAAGATTCAGATTGGTCTAGAGATTCAGTCAGCAAAATAACTATTTAATGCTATGATTGTCCTAAAAACCAGTCATTGTCTTGCAAAAGTGCCAGTTAACATTATAAGTACAGCACAGTCTTCTTACACTGTTGTTGAAATAAATGACTCACCTCAAGCTTTTTGATGATCTCCTCCTTGTCTAATGGAACTCTCTGCTTGTGCTTGGGAAGGATGACGGTGGACTCTGCACGACAGACACAGGAAGGGCAGGAAAACATACATTACTTCATGGGTAGTGAGTTATTGTTTACAACATTCATTAAGGTCCAAATGTCTTTATGATAGCGAAGTCAAGATCTAGTGTGCATATATATATTATGGATACACATACAAATATATTAATATAATGGCATTTAGAATAGCAATGGTTGCATTTTACATAGTGATTGTTAGCTAGTTTAAACATTTAGAAGCATCAGTCGAGAAAAAAAAATAAATATATATATATATATATATATAAATTATGGGTCATAGCTTACATGGAAAAGACATTCTGCTCTAGTGGCCAAATCTGGTAATGCATCATTAATTTTAATTTTGCTATTTTTTGTGTCCCCTATTCATTTAATCTGGGAGGGATACCCCTTTTCCTACACCACTGCATGGACTACAGAACACGTTTCCTTGCAATTGCTCACCTATGCCCTTCCTTAAAGGACCACAGACCAATCTTTATAACATCAGATGGTCTTTTAGAGGTATCCTAAAAGCATTCTTATAAGTGGGGGAAAAAGGGAATAAAAGTCTGACAAAAAATTGCATATCAGATATGCGCAGTGTAACTAATGACATAGCATGTAGAAAAATAAGGTTGGAGAAAGTTATATACACATTGGATTTGCAGCTCCTATAAAATAATTTTCCACTTGCTGCTATTTCTCTATTAAGTTTTTCTGTGGTGCTGTATGTGCCAGCAGAGGGCACAACTACCCAACATGTGCTGTCTTACTTATAAATGAAAGTGATCAGTATTTATATATCTCCCAGTAATACAAAGCCTTCTAGTGGAAAAAAAGGTTGTTTATCACTACACAAATAGCACTCAGATTTTTAGAGGCTCATTAAAGATGGTCCTTAAAGTTCCTCTTCATAAGCTGCATCTGAGAAGTGGGCATAGAAAATTGAGATTATAAGGACTCTGTCGCACCCAAAATAAATGTTTTAAAGTTATTAAAAAACGGTTTTATGTTGTGTTATTAATGTTTTTCTAAACTGAATCAATCCTGGGAAATTCCATGTTGTATTTGCACTATTTACATACAAATTAGAAGCTCATGTATAATAATTAGATGCTTTTTTAATATTACAGTCTCATTGTCTGTATCTGTAATGGCAAAAACAAAGACAGGCAATGTTATCTGGCAGTTAGACCACTCTTCCACCAATATCAAGCACTCTGAGCCACACACTAGCATACCAAGCTAATTTGAGACTACTGTCTAATTTGAGACTACTGTCTGTGCTTTCTCTGTGCGCCATCTCTCTCTCTCTGTGCGCCCTCTGTGTGCCGCCTCTCTCTGCACCCTCTCTCTGTGCATTCTAACTTGATATAACACTCCATCAAGGTTGGATACTTACTCTCTTTTTGCGGCTTCCTCACTTTAATTTTCAGCTCACGGGGCAGCAGCTTCCAATCTAGAAGAAAAATGATGGCAGTAAATCAGACATGTTGTCCCTCCTTGTAATACACCATAGTATAGTTTGATATTCTCATTTGTCCTACTTAATGTGGTGGTACTATGAATTGGCACATTTTAATAAGAACAACTGATGATGAACATTTCTGGGTAGTTTCTCAAAAGAGTATTCTGAACATACAAGCCTACACTGGTTAAAGGATCTCTGTACTATATATATATATTCTCTGGAACTCCTTGCCTCGCTCCACTAGACTATCCTCCTGCTTCAAATCCTTCAAAACCTCACTAAAAACACAACTGTTTAAAGAAGATAATTTTGTAGCTAATTATCACCAACCTTGCTAAATGTTATATTAATATATATATATATATATATATATATATATACATATACAGTATCTCATAAAAGTAAGTACACCCCTCACATGTTTGTAAATATTTTATTATATCTTTTCATGTGACAACCCTGAAGAAATGCCCCTCTGCTACAATGTAAAGTAGTAATTGTACCGCCTGTATAACAGTGTAAATGTGATGTCCCCTCAAAATAACTCAACACACAGCCATTAATGTCTAAACCATTGGCAACAAAAGTGGAAATGTCTAAATTGGGCCCAAAGTGTCAATATTTTGTGTGGCCACCATTATTTTCCAGCATTGCCTTAACCCTCATGGGCATGGAGTTCACCAGAGCTTCACAGGTTGCCACTGAAGTCTTCTTCCACTCCTCCATGATGACATCACAGAGCTGGTGGATGTTAGAGACCTTGCGCTCCCCCACCTTCCATTTGAGGATGCTCCTTAGATGCTCAATAGGGTTTAGGTCTGGAGACATGCTTGACCAGTCCATCACCTTTATCTTCTTTAGCAAGGCAGTGGTCATCTTGGAGGTGTGTTTGGGGTCGTTATCATGTTGGAAAACTGCTCTGCGGCCCAATCTCCGAAGGGAAGGGATCATGCTCTGCTTCAGTATGTCACAGTACATGTTGGCATTTTGGCATTCATGGTTCCCTGAATGAACTGTAGCTCCCCAGTGCCGGCTGCACTCATGCATATATATATATATATATATATATATATATATATATATATATATATATATATACAGTTGTGCTCAAAAGTTGTGAAATTTCGGCATTTCTTTAGAAAATATAACTGATTATGCAAAACAAATGTATTTTATAGAAGGATAGTGATCATATGAAGCCATTTATTATCACATAGTTGTTTTGGCTCCTTTTTAAATCATAATGATAACAGAAATCACTCAAATGGCCTTGATCAAAAGTTTACATACCCCTGAATGTTTGCCTTGTTACAGACTCACAAGCTGACACACACACACAGGTTAAAATGGCAATTAAAAATTAATTTCCCACACCTGTGATTTTTAAAATTGCAATTAGTATCTATGCATAAATAGTCAATGAGTTTGTTAGCTCTCACGTGGATGCACTGAGCAGACTAGATACTCAGCCATGGGGAGCAGAAAAGTACTGTCAAAAGACCTTTGTAACAAGGTAATGGAACTTCATAAAGATGGAAAAAGATATAAAAAGATATCCAAAGCCTTGAAAATGCCAGTCAGTACTGTTCAATCACTTATTAAGAAGTGGAACATTTGGGGATCTCTTGATACCTAGCCACGTTCAGGTAGACCAAGAAAGATTTCAGCCACAACTGCAAGAAGAATTGTTCGGAATACAAAGAAAAACTCACAGGTAACCTCAGGAGAAATAAAGACGGCGTGGTTGTTTCAAGGAGCACAATACGATGATACTTGAACAAAAATGAGCTGCATGATCGAGATGCCAGAAAGAAGCCTTTATTGCTCCAATGCCACAAAAAAGCCCAGTTACAATATTCCCGATCACACCTTGACACGTCTCACAGCTTCTGGCACAATGTAAATTGGAGTGACGAGACCAAAATAGAGCTTTATGGTCACAACCATAAGCGCTATGTTTGGAGAGGGGTCAACAGGCCTATAGTGAAAAGAATACCATCCCCACTGTGAAGCATGGTGGGGGCTCACTGGTGTTTTGGGGGGGGGGGGTGAGCTCTAAGGGCATGGGGAATCTTGGGAAAACTGATGGCAAGATGAATGCAGCATGTTATCAGAAAATACTAGCAGACAATTTGCATTTTTCTGCACGGCTGCGCATGGGACGCTCTTGGACTTTCCAGCATGACAATGACCCTAAGCACAAGGCCAAGTTGACCCTCCAGTAGTTACAGCAGAAAAAGATGAAGGTTGTGGAGTGGCCATCACAGTCTCCTGACCTTAATATCATCGAGCCTCTCTGGGGAGCTCTCAAATGTGCAAGACGACCAAAGACTTTACATGACCTGGAGGCATTTTGCCAAGAAGAATGGGCAGCTATGCCACCTGCAAGAATTAGGGGCCTCAAAGACAACTATTATAAAAGACTGCACACTGTTATTGATGCTAAAGGGGGCAATACCTAGTACTAAGAACTAAGGGTATGCAAACTTTTGAACAGGGCCATTTCATTTTGTCTTTGTTGCAATGTTTTCTTTTATGATTGTGCCATTCTGTTATAACCTACAGTTGAATATGAATCCCATAAGAAATTAAAGAAATGTGTTTTGCCTGCTCGCTCATGTTTTCTTTAAAAATGGTACATATATTACCAATTCACCACAGGTATGCAAACTTTTGAGCACAACTATCACATATAATAGTTGTGGTAACATACGAATGTTGGCCTCACAATGAATGCCGAAGGCATTTGGCGCTCAGTGCGAGGCCAGCAAGACTTTGAAAAAGGCTGGCAATGAGCGCCGAAGGTGCTCATTGCCAGGCACACGATAAGCGCAAGGCACGCAAAACTTTGGGGAAAAAATAGGATTTTAATGGCCGACATTTTTTTTTAACCTTGTAACTCTGAAGCCATTTGGAGGCCGCCAAAAAACACTAATTACTTCAATAATTAATTTACAACCTCACACACAGCACAGGGGGAAAGAAGGGAGCATGTGAGTGAGGTTGCAGGCTAATTTGAGGTTAAAGTGGCATTTTTAGGAGATCGAAAATCGACCAAGCAAGGAAAAAATGGCGGCCATAAACCTGTCATTGTTTGAAAAAAGGCTCAAAACGAGGTAGAAGGCAGTAACACTTAGCCGCTCAACAGGATCCTCGCAAGACTTTGAAAAAAGAACCAACGGTGCTCAGCACGAGGCACGCAAGACTTGACAAAAGGATACATATGCGTTCAACGGGAAAAACGCAAGACTTGATCAGGGAGAGAGAGCAGAAATACACCGGGGAGGGAGAGGGGGATGAGGGTGGAAAGAGACACAGGGGTAAGAGAGGGGGGAAAAGAGACAGGGAGAAGGGAAATAAGGGGGAAAAAACACTGGGCAGGGGGACATGGAAGGGAGATGGGGAAACAGACACAGGGGGGAGTAGGGCCAAAGGTCGCTCATTGCGAGGCCCGCAAGTTAGAGGGGGCGAGCCTTGCATTATGTGGCATACAGCATTGTGAGGCTTTAAATTTTATTGCCGTCATTTTTGACGAGCAAGTTGCTAGTGTATATATGTATGAAAAATCTAATTTAGCCTAATTAGCCAGGAAAAAATGTCATAAAGCTAGCATTGAATTAAAATTCCAATTGGAAACAAATACAACAGGTATACCATAGGAAAGGTAAATAAATACAGTAAACAAAAACCTTGAATTCTATCAGTAAACAAATCAATTATTATTGTTTCAGTCGTACATATTCAGTTACTGACCTTATGACAATGACCATTTACTTTAAGGACAATATGAACTGTCACACACCCTATGTATTGAACGTTTATGTTCATACCTGTATGTTGATTTGATTTTATGTCTACAGTGAAATGGTTCTAATCGTAAAATTGTAAGAAGAAAAACAGATAAGGAATGGCTGAAACAACATTTCTGTAGGGCTTGCAGGTGTCCTTGTGACCACCTGCTCCTGAGCACGGGCCGGACATGGGGTAGGGGCCCAAATAAAAAGCTCCAATAGCATAAGAAACTCTCTCCTCTCTGATAAGTGACAGATAAGATACACACACCCTCAGGCTCCAACCTTGCAGTCCGATAGGATGCATCCTTCTACGGCAGCATTAATATTATAAGGTATGTTTAAGAATGTCTTTCTAATGGCATCTTTATATATTGTAAATATCTTTGAAGCCTGTATTGGGGACATAACCATATCTCCATTAATCCCTTTGCAGTCAATGATCAAGATCATATTATCACAGATTATATATAAGTTTTATTATTCTGATCCACGACAAAGTGACCTGTGATACCCGACTTCCAATAAAAACCTCCCAGGTCAAGTTTCAATGGATTAGTAAATATTGAATCCTTTCATTGAACGATATACAACACGGACATGACACAAAGCAATTAGAGTGGCGATCAACCAGCGTCCTCCACAAGCCTGTGAGATGTTTAATAGTCCCCAGCACGGGCTCCAGGTCGGAAGCCTCCAATTCATCCTGGTAATGGGAACGCCCAGTATTTATGGCCGCCGGCTACAGACGTTGCTATGAATATCAAGCAGGAGAGGCTATACTCCCTCACTAGTACAGCACTAAAAGGAATTGTTCAGACTTACAATAGAGCCCTCCAACTATGACCTAAAACAAGTTTGAAATTTGAAATGATCTTGATTTTTTAAGGAGTAGGGAGAGCAAGATTAGAAATATGGTACAACAATGACACTGGGTATTAATTTGGAGGTATTATTATTACTAGCAACTTGCCCACCATAAATGATGGTATCATAAAATGTCTATGCTGTGCTTCTGTCCTGTCTCTCTCTATCTTGTGTGTCTCTCTCACCTGTCTCTCTTTTTCTCTGTGTCCTCTCTCTCTCTCTGTAACCTATCTCTCTGCGTGTATCCTATCTCTCGCTCCCTCTGTATCCTATCTCTCTCTCTATATCATCTCTCTCTCTGTCCTGTGTCTTTCTCTCTGTCCTTTGTCTCTCTCTCTGCCCTGCCTGTGTCTATCTGTCCTGTCTCTCTATCTACCCTGTCCCTCGTTGTAGCCTAACTCTCTCTCTCTGTGTCCTGTGTCTCTATCTCCGTCCGTCTTTATCTCTCCGTCCGTCTTTATCTCTCTGTCCTGTCTCTATCTCTCTGTCCTGTCTCTATCTCTCTGTCCTGTCTCTATCTCTCTGTCCTGTCTCTATCTCTCTGTCCTGTCTCTATCTCTCTGTCCTGTCTCTATCTCTCTGCCCTGTCTCTATCTCTCTGTTCCGTCTCTCTATCCCTCTGTTCCGTCTCTATCTCTCTGTTCCGTCTCTATCTCTCTGTTCCGTCTCTATCTCTCTGTTCCGTCTCTATCTCTCTGTTCCGTCTCTATCTCTCTGTTCCGTCTCTATCTCTCTGTTCGGTCTCTATCTCTCTGTCCTGTCTCTCTCTGTGTCCTGTCTCTCTATCTATCCTGTCTCTGTGTCCTGTCTCTCTATCTATCCTGTCTCTCTATCTCTCTGTCCTGTCTCTCTCTGTTCCGTCTCTATCTCTCTGTCCTGTCTCTCCCTCTGTCATGTCTCTCTGTGTGTCCTGTCTCTCTCTCTGTCCTGTCTCTCTATCTATCCTGTGTCTCTGTATGTCTGTCCTGTCTCTCTTTCTCTCTGTCTGTCCTGCCTGTCTCTCTCTCTGTCCTGTCTCACCTTCCCTCTCTCTCTATCCTGTCTCTCTCTCTCCTTCCCTCCGCCGTGCAGCGCATGCACAGTTGCATGATTATCCAAAGTGCTGGGCAATCAGCATGTGAGTAACGCCTTTGCAGCACGCATCACGCAGGCGTTACTCACATCTGTAAACTATTATAGGTGCTTTTTGAAATAAACAAAAGCAAAAGCTGCGGTGATAGGCAGATGTAACTTCTGCTGGTACTATAGTAAAAGCAGAGCAGCCTTTCAGTTGTCACAAATATATTATATAAATTCAGAAAATGCCCTATATATGTATAGGTGCTACTAAACATTTACAAAGACAAAGATGTTCAAGTAGATAGGTAAACTATATGGGTCTATTGTTTTATTTCTGCTGCCAATGTCTATATTTCTATCAGCCCTATTAAATTCGGACCCCGTAGCAGCATTGGCACATCCGCAAAGGCTGCATGCTTGAAAATCGGCTGCGTTACAGAGCTATTAAATTAGACCATGCTGCGAGTTACAGGCCGTAGACGCAAGCCCGTAAACCATTCTTGTGCCAAAGGATGTGCGGCCGTGAACATGATCAATTAGTCAAACCCTTAGTTACGAATGTAGATAGAGCCAATGGCAAATTAGATCGTCATCATTACGTCCCCGTAAAATGGAGGTTAGACTTCAAAGCCTTACGGGTTTCAATCGCAACCGCATTCCAGAAGTAATGCAATATTAATAAATCAGTAAATATCATATTCAAGTCCATGCGAGTTCCATTATATGTATTAACACATTGATTACCAGGATTAATATAACATGGAAATTAAACACGAATAAAAGTATTTTATATACAGTGGATAAAGTCTACACACCCCTGTTAAAATGTCAGGTTTCTGTGCTGTAAAAAAATTAGACAAAGATAAATCATTTCAGAACTTTTTCCACCTTTAATGTGACCTATAAACTGTACAACTCAATTGAAAAACAAACTGAAATCTTTTAGGTGGTGGGAAGAAAAACAAAAGTGAAAAATAATGTTCTAAGTCTACACACCCTGGGGATGTAGCTGTGTTCTGAATTAATAAATCACATTCCAAATCGTGTTAAATAGGAGTCAGCATAAACCTGCCATCATTTAAAGTGCCTCTGATTAACCCCAAATAAAGTTCAGCTGCTCTAGTTGGCCTTTCCTGAAATTGTCTTAGCCGCATCCCACAGCAAAAGCCATGGTCTACAGAGAGCTTCCAAAGCATCAGAGGGATCTCATTGTTAAAAGGTATCAGTAAGGAAAGGGTAAAAAAATGTTTTCCAAGGCATTAGATATACCATGAAACACAGTGAAGACAGTCATCATCAAGTGGAGAAAATATGGCACAACAGTGACATTACCAAGAACTGGAGCTCCCTCCAATATTGATGAAAAGACGAGAAGAAAACTGGTCTGGGAGGCTACCAAGAGGCCTACAGCAATATTAAAGGAGCTGCAGGAATATCTGGCAAGTACTGGCTGTGTGGTACATGTGACAACAATCTCCCATATTCTTCATATGTCTGGGCTATGGGGTAGAGTGGCAAGACGAAAGCCTTTTCTTACGAAGAAAACGATCCAAGCAAGCTGCATTTTGCAAAAACACATCTGAAGTCTCCCAAAAGCATGGAAAATGTGTCATGGTCTGATGAAACCAAAATTGAACTTTTTGGCCATAATTCCAAAAGATATGTTTGGCGCAAAAACAATACTGCACATCACCAAAAGAACACCATACCCACAGTGAAGCATGGTGGTGGCAGCATCATGCTTTGGGGCTGTTTTTCTTCAGCTGGAACTGGGGCCTTAGTTAAGATAGAGGGAATTATGAACAGTTCCAAATACCAGTCAATATTGGCACAAAACCTTCAGGCTTCTGCTAGAAAGATGAACATGAAGAGGAACTTCATCTTTCAGAATGACAACGACCCAAAGCATACATCCAAATCAACAAAGGAATGGCTTCACCAGAAGAAGATTAAAGTTTTGGAATGGCCCAGCCAGAGCCCAGACCTGAATCCGATTGAAAATCTGTGGGGTGATCTGAAGAGGGCTGTGCACAGGAGATGCCCTCGCAATCTGACAGATTTGGAGTGTTTTTGCAAAGAAGAGTGGGCAAATCTTGCCAAGTCAAAATGTGCCATGCTGAGTTTTGGTGGGCGGCCGTCTCTTGGCAGGTTTGCTGTTGTGCCATTTTCTTTCCATTTGGTTATGATAGATTTGATGGTGCTCCTGGGATCATCAAAGATTTGGATATTTTTTTATAATCTAACCCTGACTTGTACTTCTCAACAACATCTTACTTGTTTGGAGAGTTCCTTGGTCTTCGTGGCAGTGTTTGGTTAGTGGTGCCTCTTGCTTAGGTGTTGCAGCCTCTGGGGCCTTTCAAAAAAAGTGTGTATATGTAATGGCAGATCATGTGACACTTAGATTGCACACAGGTGGACATCAAGTCACTAATTATGTGACTTCTGAAGGTAATTGGTTGCACCAGAGCTTTTTATGGGCTTCATAACAAAGGGGGTGAATACATACGCACATGTCAATTTTATGTTTTCTATTTCTAAAAAATAGTTTTATGTATATATTTTTCTCATTTCACTTCACCAGCTTAGACTATTGTGTTCTGATCCATCACATAAAATTCAGATTAACAAAACATTGAACTTAAGGCTGTAATGTAACACAATAGGTAAAAAGTCAAGGGGGGTGAATACTTTTGCAAGGCACTGTATACTGTAACTCTTTTGAGGAACTGCACTTGAGACGTACTGCTGAGACCTGGTTCGTGATAGGCTAGGACGCTACACTGCACATTCAGACCTACAGAATCTGTGTCAGAGGGCAGCCCCATGCAGGGGCTATTTGTATGGTCTTAGGAAGTAAAAACAGAGCTTATAAGCACTTCTTAATAAAATAAAGTACATAAAAGTAAATATATACACAGGGATATTATAAATATAGTAAAATCCTAAACCTTGATAGCGCTATGGACTATATTGGCGCATTACAAAATAGTATAATAAATAACAATAAAATATAGAAAACTTCCATATTCCTTTTATAATAATAATTACACGAACAAAAACAACTGATGAGTCAACTGAAAATAGAATATTAACATATTAATGTTTTTTTTATATATATGTGCCCATATCTATAGAGTACACCATGACACGGGCAGGTAGATGTGAGAGAGCTTACCGGGGTGCCAGTCAATAGCATTGTCAACAGGTCCAGACGTCTGATATTTATCAGAGTACCGCTCCACATCTAAGTACAGAAGGATAAAAATAGCAGTTAGTGCATGCGTCACCAGGAGCAAAATCAATATAGCATGGAGAGAGAAAGCAACAGCTTCCCACCAACCGGGAGAGCGCGGCAGTAGACATTTATAGCCAGTCGCTGCTAAAGTGTGTCACAGCCTCAGTGCGTAAGGACATTTTCACAGCTTTTTTTCACCAAGACATCATCTCTATCTCCCTACAGACATCTTATAAAAATAGCCTTTATTCTTACTGTAAGCAATTTTCCATTAACCCCACTACTGTACGATATTGTATAGCCAGTGATACAGATGGTATAGCCGTCCCTAATCAGGCAGATGGGGTCTGGCTAATTAATCTCTGCCGCTGGGCTAGTGGTCATTAAGAAGATATTAGAAGTGTCATTTAGATGCATGGCTGGGAGGCTGCAAAGCAATATTCCCGGAAAAGAGCTGGGGGATGGGAAAGTGATGGGTTACTGGACACGTATGAATGACACATGTAACACTTTCACTGATGCCACACACATAGATTAAATGCCGCTTTCTAAGAAAAGGATTCAGAAGAGTTCTAAAAATACAAATGGTGATTTTTATACATTAATAATAATAATAATAATAATAATAATATATATATATACATACATACATTTATATAAATATATATATATAAATATATATGTGCGTGTATATAGTGATACTTTTTTTATTGGACAAACATATTCATAAATATTATGACTAGCTTTCGAGAGTTACCTCGCTTTGTCAAGTCAGGAGCAATACTAATAATAGTTTAGTAGATTAGAGTAGAGTGGAATCTACTATTAGTATTGCTCCTGACTTGACAAAGAGAGGTAACTCGAACGCTAGTCATAATATTTATGAATAATAAAATAATAAATAAAATAATAAAAAAGGTACCACTATATACTGCATACTCTGATTATTCATCTGTTTCTTTTGGATACTCACAGCTACCTCACTCTTTCTATATATACTAGGAAATTGCCCAGGAGTAAAATTTTAAGCCTGGCAATGCTATTTGCCACACAAGGTGAGGCTATGGGCCCTCTGAGCACATTCCCCCCCCTCCTCTCCCTCCATTGTGTCTCATTCCCCCCTCCCTTGTGTCTCATTTCCCCCTCCTCTTCCTCCCTTGTGTCTCCTTTCCCCCTCCTCTCCCTCCCTTGTGTCTCCTTTCCCCCCTCCTCTCCCTCGTGTCTCCTTTCTTTGCCTCCCTTGTGTCTCCTTTTCCCCCTCCTCTGCCTCCTGTGTGTCTCCTTTCCCCCACCTATCCCTCCCTTTTCCCCGCCTCTCCCTCCTTTGTGTCTCCTTTTCCTCCACCTCTCCCTCCCTTGTGTCTCCTTTTCCTCCTCCTCTGCCTCTCCTGTGTCTCCTTTTCCCCATCCCCTGCCTCCCTTGTGTCTCCTTTCCCCCTCCTCTTCCTCCCTTGTGTCTCCTCTCCCACTGCTCTCCCTCCCTTGTGTCTCCTTTTTCCCCTTCTCTCCCTCCCTTGTGTCTACTTTTCCCCCACTTCTCCCTCCCTTGTGTCTCCTTTTCCCCCACCTCTCCCTCCCTTGTGTCTCCTTTTCCCCCACCTCTCCTTCCCTTGTGTCTCCTTTTCCCCCACCTCTCCTTCCCTTCTATCTCCTTTTTCCCCTCCTCTCCCTCTGTCTCATCCTCCTCCTCCCTTTCCCCCTTATCCTCCCTCATTCCCTCCTCTCCAATAACCTCCCTGTCCCCTCTGTTCTTACCTTGATCCGCTGAGCACCTGCTGCTGCATCATGTCTTCTGAGTGTGTCCGAAACCGGCATATGCTAATGACATGAGGCGCATATGACGTCACATCATTAGCATATGCCGGTACGGTCACAGAAAGAAGACGTGATGCAGGAGCTCGGCGGATCAAGGTAAGAGAGGGGATAGGGAGGTTATTGGAGAGGGGGGAAGTAGGGAGGATAATGGGGAAGGAGGGAGGATAAGGGAGAAGGAGGGAGGAGGAGGATTGCGGCCCTCACTGCGGCCCGTTACAGCTCGCCTCCCTTTGCGAGGTTCTCAGTTGCGACCCAACAGGAAGCAAAGCATGACCAACGGGCCGTATATACACAAACAACTGTTATAGGTGATGATTTTACAACAAAACAAAGTGTAATCAATTAGACAATTTGCATATTCAGGTCTGCCTATTTATAATAGGACACCTCACAAGCAGGGTCAGCTAAATTAAAGGTTTTCTCAAAAAAATGCATTTATATGGCTATGGTTTTTTTTTTTAGAAATTAAATAAAATAATTTCTTGTGTGGGATTTTAACTGGCACCTTCTGTAACTTTATTATAAAAAAGTGCATGTTGCGCACACTACTACTAAGTAGCTGGACAGCATGATACAATTAATTTTCTCAATTAACTTTGTATTTTTAAAATGACAATGTTTTTTCCAATTTTTATAAAACTTCTGAATGAAAGTTGTTTAGCAGATTCATTTTTATCAAAAATGATCCTAATATTTTATATGAAAAATAATTTTATTATGTTTGTCACTGATTCGCGTATTCAGTTGTTATAAGAAACTTTACTAAAGACTATCAATGAGACAACAAATCCCCTGCCTCAGGCTCCAAACCAGCAAGAATGCTGAATATCTGTCTTTATGCTCGTGTATTATGTTGTTAGATTGTTACATGCTTTCCAAGAATAGGAAGTTTCTTACAAACTACAGTGGTCTTTTAAAGTATATTAGATTTAATATTACATTAAATTACTTTTATAATACATAGTCAGTGTTTTCCTGAGGAACTTGGAGCTGTCAAGTGGCACGAAGGAGTCCCCGGGAGACACCAACGAGGTGCCAGATGGGCATACATCTCCACAATCATGCCCTGCAAGCCATGTGGAGCCGCAACCTGGGTGGGCTGACCACCCCCAAAAATCGCCTTGGGGAGAACAGTGCATATTGTTAGCTCTAATGGTCATTCATTATATGAAAAATAAAAGCACAGGTTGAATCATGTACTAACTTAGGAATTAACTTAGGAAATAAATATTTCACCTGTAATTACGATACAGACTCAAAATGCGTCTAATGTTATACCAGTTACAGCTATAGGAACCTCAATAGTTAAGATTTACAATAAAATAAATCATATGTTTGAAAACTTTAAGTCTGGTTGAGAGCATAATTAAGAAGAAAAGTTTTTTTGGATGCCTCTGCCAGAGCCTGGAGGAATCCATGATATATTGGTGGAAGCTGTGTGTGTTAGAGGGGTCTGCTTCAATACCAGGAAGAGGTGTGGTGTCAACTTCAGTCCAGCTATCAAACACAAGCTCTAGACATCTGTCAGTTTCATTATGCCCCCTCCCTCCCTCCACTGATAACTGCAAACACCCCCCCCCCCCATCATGCAGCTCTCAGGATTTAAAAAAACAAACACAAAATGGATTCCTGTTCTTATAAACAGAATCTTACATTTTTCCCAAATAATATTTTATGCCCATGGCTTACACAGCTGCTAATATTGTTAGTTTGGTATATACAAATAAGTGGGGGGTTTTCATGCTCCATAAGCCTTTTACAGAATTAAGCCAAAACAATGTAATTCTGGTCCAAAAATAACATCTCAAGTCAAACCAAGAATAACTACTAAATCTGAATCTTTGGAATTTTGACTCCATAACGAATTACACTCTGGGGCGTCTCAGGTATTGTTCTCTTCCTAAAATAAATTGCTATGAAAACACTGAGCATGTGCAGACCAACACAGATTTATTACATTCTAGCACAAAGATAAAAAAATAAATATTTGGTGGGTGAATCAGAAAGGCTGTTGACAGAAAGAGACTACAAATTCCAATGTATGTTCACTGTAAGATGTAGGTAGTCAAAAGTATGTGTGAGTGTGTCGCTCAGTCGTGTCTGACTCTCCGTAACCTCATGGACCGTAACACACCATGCTCATCCACTTGGTTTTCATGGCAGAGATACTGGATGGGGTTGCCAGTTCCTTCTCAAGTGGGCCACAGCATACAGCTCCTGGTATTCCTAGGTGGTCTCCCACTATATGTAATCTTCCCTCCTGTGCTTGTTTTAAAGTCCACATTGACTGGTACAGAGATAAGGCAAAAAAATGCTTGATGCCAAAATCATCATTCCTAAACAAGGAAACATATTCATACCCAGTGCCAGAACTATCATCCAATAATACTCATTAATTGCAACCTTAAATTAAATTTAAAAGTAATAGCCAACCGATTAGCATCCCTCATCCCCGCACTAGTCCACCTTGATCAGATGGGCTTCTTTTCAGATGCAGAGAGGTCGTGGTGTGTGAAGCTCTAGGTTTAGAAGCAAAAGAAATAGGAAAATGGCATTTGGAAATCTGCAGAATGGATGGCATCAGACCCAGTGTCTTTGGTTGAGCCTTTGCAGAAATTGCTGCTCAGTTACCCCCAAATTACGTACTCATCCCACATCCGTAAATTCTGCCTTGACCGGAAGAACTTCATGATTATTATGAGTGAGAACATGTGCGGTAACAAGGAACCATTGTATTTATAAATATATTATTTTCTTATTTATTTATATATATTGTTTTAATTAAATAGATGTGACAATTGTATTTATAGCTTCAATATTTAAAAATGTGTTTATTTTATGTATATACTATATATATATATATATATATATATATATATATATATATATATATATAGACAATGCCTTAGGGCATGTATACAAAGTGATTTCCTGATATGTATTAACCCCTTGAGTACTGGGTTGTGTGTTACCCTTGATGTTGTATAATGAAATGGACATAATAATACAATATCATATTTTTTTAATTACACATATGTTTATATTGGGCTGTTAAGTGTGAAATAATGTTGAAATTTTCATTGTCTTTAATTGTTGCGGCACTCCGCACTGGTTTTAAAACAATTTGCAAGTGGTATTTGGTATATGTAATATAGAATAGAATAGGGTCTTGGTGCAAAAGTCCAATGGAGTAACTCGTAATCTTTTGTCAGTACATAAATCAATGGAAAAGTTTGCTGTAGTTTTCAGCTCAGCAGTCGCTCGTAGCAGTTCTCTCACAATGTTTCCAGGATGGGTGATTAGCACAGCTAGGGAGAATTACTTTGGTCTTAAACATGGTGTTAACTGTGATATTGGGGATTAGCACGGAGGCCAAAGTGAGCAAATCTAAATATAATTGCCGCTAGCAAAAAATTACGAAACGTCTATTTGCAGATGACATTTTACTCACTATCACATGTCCGTTAACAATCCTACCAAACCTTCTAGCTTTACTAGATAAATTACATTTCCTCTCAGAATATAAAATGGATACAAATAAGAGAGAAGCACTCAACATCTCAGTCTCAAAGAAACAGCAGAACATAAAGAATTAAACTATTAAATGGGCACTCAAATATATTAAATATCTTGGTATATTAATCCCTGAATCAACTGATTTAATATACTGCACCATTTACCCAAATAAAGTTGACAAAACAACTGATAAAAGATAACTAAGTCTGGTCGTCATATATTATATTACGTTCAGGTGGTATCAATGTAATATAATACATTGCCAAAAATGTTACATCTATTCCGCACTCTCCGAACCCCAATAATTAAAAAATATATATTGTTCTTCACTTTATATGGCAAAATGAAAAAGAAAAGACATATTAATATAAATAAAGTGATAGCTACCAAACACAAAGGTGGATTGGCAACTCCTGATTTACTGAACTACTTCAAAGCAGCCAGACTGGCACACTTGACCGAATGGCACTGCCAATATGATCACCCACAATTAGTTCACATTGAAATAGATATAAAAAATTGTGATACAACAGACCCTATAGTATCATTTCTTTTATTATACAGTCACTACTGATCTGACCCACAGTATGCAATATTTCCTGAAACGTAACAATAAAACACAATTACACACTCCTGGCTCATGGCTCACCCCCTGGGGGACTCTGTAGTCAGACCCTCACTCAATACAAATACAGATATTTCAATTATCTTTTTAATCCTTTAAGCATGCTCTTTTAGAAACACAATTGAAAATATGGGACTTAAGTGAATCTTTACTAAGAAATCTAGTATTTTGCTGATCTGAGATACAAAAAAATGTATAAAATACAAAAACACAAGTTGCCACCAAAGTGTTGAGATGCCAATGCCCGATGACCAAAACCATAAGTATAATAGTGTGCTCCGTGGGATGGTGCCAGCTCCAAGTGCAGTATCTCTGTTCTCAGCTGGTGCATTAGGAGGAGAAATATCCTGAAGTATATCAGACTGTATCACGGACAGACCAGGACAGAAATGCCAGGCAAGTCTCCACTGGACTCAAGAACCCCCATATATACATTTCAGTCATAATTAGCCTTTGTCATTGGTAATCTACTAATCTCCATAGGCACACTGCCCGGTGATACAAATGGATGTTGGTTCCAAGAGCTAGGAGTTTTGTGTCCTCAAAGATCAGGAAGTGTTGCAGGAGATTTGTTATTGTTTAGTCGTTCAGTTGTGTCCGACTCTATGTGATCCTATAGACGACCAGGCACATTGAGCCCGATTCATTTGAGCAATTGTAAGTTACTGGAGCCCGTAAACTAATTTGCTATTCAATTGGGTTTATTTGCGAGCCAAAAATGGCTTTCGTGTTACGGGCTTGAAAACTTTGCGGCTGTTAAACCCGGAACTTACAGCCTCCTGAAGCCTTTGATCACTAAAATCGCTATTAATTTGCTACAATTCCCCAAGCCCGCAAATGTTTTTACACCTGTAAATGGCATATGTAGGAGAAAATCCTACGAGTACTAGAGAGGACTTGCCTGTCTGCAGCACCGTAAATGCAAATAAAAAATCACTACTGCACTGTAAATGACGGGAAAAGCGATGAAAGACTTAATTGCAAAACAGTCTCAAATTGGCAATAATAAATCATATATTATTATGTGTCATTTCTGGCTTATATCGATCTCAGGAATCAATGGGTTAATACATATCAGGCCACCCACTTGAACTAGAACAGTATTGGTATTCATTTTTATTATTTTGTGGTTTTGCGTGTCCAATCGCATATCGGACCCCTAAACTCTAATGGATTGACATGTAACCTCCATGTTTTACTGACCTAATGATGACGGTCTCATTTTCTAAATCGGTAGTTATGGCCTTGCTTAATTGATCATGTACCCGCCCAGAACTGCTATGTACGAGTGCAGGGTTTATGGTTTCGGGCCCCTAACTTGCAGACTTGTTCAATTGAATAGCACCGCAATTGTAGCGGAGTTCAAGCCTGCAGACATATGGCCTGTATGCCGGCTCATTATCGTTATATATCTGGTTGTGCATATCCATATGGTTTTCTTGGTGGGTTGTCAGTTCCTTCTCCAGTGGACTATAATTTGTCTGAACTCTCTATTATGACCTGCCCATCTTGGGTGACCCTACATGGTATAGCTCACAGCATCATTGAAGTACACAAGCCCCTTCATCGTGACCAGGTAGCAATCCAGAATGGGTGCAGGAGTTTAGCAGTTGGGTATACCTTACCTTTTTTGGGAGCAGCCGGTTTGATGTAATAAGGAAGACCTTTCATTGCACCTCTGAGTTCCTGTTTTAATGCCAGCATATACTCCACTTCCTCTCCTGTCTGCAGGGGTACGGGTTTATAATCCAGAGCCTGTGCCAATGGAAAAGACATTATCAGACGGTTGCCATATCTTAGTAACAAGAAACTCTGGTAAATTGATACGTTTCACAGGCAAATCCAAATACAATGACCTTATTGATGTAAATATCTTACGGCTATATTTGTTTCACTCTGTTTTTCCAAGTGAGTCTTCTTTATGGCGCGGCTCCATTTTGCTTTCTTCCAGGCTGCTGCCTGTTACTGTTTGGTAGGTGTAAACTAATGAGCTTCTCTTGAAACAGGGCCCTCCATTTTTCTGCAGTTTGTTAACATTGTATTCTTCCTTGTCCTTATCCCCAGTACAGCGCTACGGAATATGTTGGCGCGATACAAATAAAGGTTAATAATAATAATAAATGTGGCTGAGAGCTCTGGTAGATCTCACAAAGATAATAATTTAGAGACTGTATTGTTATTATTTTCACATGCTAAAAACATGTTGCCTATTTTTAAGTGTAGTTCTTCAAAAGAATACCTTCAAAAATGCGACCGCAGTGGTCCTTTAATTAAGCCTCAAAATAGATTTAGGTTTATCCCAGGCATGTTTAAATTGCTTAACTGTTTTTGACCCTACCACTTCCACTAGGACAAGAATTAGTAATCAATGAAGGGACCTTTCCTGTTTCGTCCCTGCCAGCAGTGGAGTGCAGTGGCCCCTCGGTGGCGCAAGGACGGCTTGCTGAAACTTTCTTTAATTTGTTCATAGGGTTTGTGTAGGGTTTAGGGTTGGTTCTAGCGGTAGGGTTTAGGGTTAAATCTAACACTTGCTCTAAGAAGAAATTGTAGAAAATCTCAGCGAACATTCGTTGCTCCACCTAGTGGCCACTGGCAGCTACTGCTGGTGGGATAGCAGAAAAGATCCTAGCACTGTTTAATACCAGCTCCAGTCCTCAAGGGCCCCCGAGCCTGGCTTAGCACATGAAAATAATTAATCCGTACACATAGATATTGGGCCTGGTAGATGAGTGTGTTGTTGCAGCAATTATCCTGTAGGCAGCAGTTTTGTAATGAAATAGTTAACCCACGCCTGGAAGAAGGCAGAAGCTTTAACTATGCCCAACTGATCATTGAAAAGTCATAAAAAGCGGAAGAAAGCCGAGTCTGGGGTCTGCCAATAGGGAAGGGCAATTTCCATTAAATATTGGTACTGTGAAATCTATAATTGAGCTTTTATTTTTTTAACCAATGTAGATTTTCAGATCTAGGGCTCAAACTATCTTTCCAATTTATGTCAAAGGATACAGTCAGGTCCATAAATATTTAGACATGGACACAATTCTAATGCCCCAAGAACAAGCAGGAACTGAAGACAGTTGCAATAGAGGTCTGGCAGAGCATCACCAGGGATGAAACCCAGCGTCTGGTGATGTCTATGCGTTCCAGACTTCAGGCTGTAAATGACTGCAAAGGATTTGCAACCAAGTATTACAAAGTGAAAATTTTATTTATAACTGTTAATCTGTCCCATTACTTTTGGTCCCTTAAAAAGTGGGAGGCACATATACAAACTGTTGTAATTCCTACACCGTTCACCTGATTTGGATGTAAATACTCTCAAATTAAAGCTGAAAGTCTGCAGTTGAAGCATATCTTGTTAGTTTAATTTTAAATCCATTGTGGTGGTGTAGAGAGCCAAAAAGGTTAGAATTGTGTCCATGTCCCAATATTTATGGACCTGACTGTATATTAGCATATATTGACTTTTTAATTATTCAATAGATTAACTAATTAGTCCTGCTCTAAACCAACAAAGCACTGAAAATAAAGTGAGAATCAAGTTTTCATTTTTTTAAATGATAGATCTTTCACAGTTTTATACGATTTGTTTCATTTAAACCATTTAATTCTCTATCACTGTTGTCTGGATCTTCCTTGAACTTGAAAGGACTGGCCTGCTTTTAAGAGGGAGCCTGTAATCTCTGGTCCCTTCAGAATTTGAGTCCTAGTTCTCGAAATCTCTAACAGTCTACAGCAGGCTTCAGTGGTGTTAAGAGACAGAAATGACAAATGTCCCCTGTGCAAGTGCCTGATGTTGTAATGGAAGATGACTCCCCTTCCAAGCAATAACCTGTCTCCTCCTCGTCCTTTACATCGCCACCACCCCATTGGTCCCTCAAGTCCTCTCAGTACTGTACAGTTAAAATTAAGTTACATTTTCTGTTATTTGTTGTAATTATTGTTTTTTTCTTTATGACTGTTTAGTTTAAAGGTTTTGTATCCAAAAACAAGACCATCTGTTCTAAATAAAATATGAAAATCCGGGGTCCCAAACAGATTATTTCAATGTACATTGATTCCTATGGGAAATGCTTGTTTGCTTTGCATCCTGCAGTCCGGAACGGATTAAGGACTTGATCCAAGGACCACTATATTCTTATTCCTTGGAACATGCATCAACCATGCATTGTTAAACTGTATTGTCCACACACAAGTAACTGTTCATAATATAATTAATATTTCAATTTAATGACCTCATAGTAATGGCTACAGAAGGTCGCATGCTGTTGGTACAGTCATATTTTGTTCTATGCATTATATTATTTCCCTTTTAAGAGCTTTATTAATTCATTTATGATTTTTTTTAAATGTTTTATTGATTTTAACTTAAGTAGTGTAATAGACTTTAGTACAGGTACATTCTCTCATGCTGCCCCAATTCTCTGGAACTCCTTGCCTCGCTCCACTAGAATATCTATCTGCCTCAAATCCTTCAAAACCTCACTAAAAATTTATGGGCTGGGAGCACTCCCTCCTGATCATAGGGGGGGACATGAACACAGTCCTAGATCCATCTACAGACAAATCAACTGCTACCACTAAACTCACACCTCCCACGGCTACCCGAGCTCTTAAACATATTCTCAGATCTAATTGCCTGATAGACAGTTGGAGGATAATGAACCCCACTGATCGAGAGTATACTTTTTACTCCCACAGACATCTGTCACACTCCAGAATTGATTACCTGTTCATTCAACAACACCTATCACTAAACTTAGAAGCAGCTTCCATTCGACCCATTTCGTGGTCAGATCATGACCTGGTTCTGATCTCCCTGTCTGGACTTCTACCAGCGGGACGGTCCCCCTCGTGGGCACTAAATCCCTGTCTATTAAACGATCTAGTCCTAAGGGAAAAAATCAGCAGTGCAATTGTGGAATACTTCGGGATCAATAGTGGGGGTGAGGTAGACGGGGGAGGAGTGTGGGCAGCCCATAAGGCAGTGATTAGAGGAGTTTGTATTCAGCTAGGAGCAGCAGCGAAAAAAGCAGATAGAGCGCAAATTAGTGACCTTAATAGCAAGATCACAGAGTTACAATCACTATTTGCCAGGAATCATGATCCTAAGATCTACAATGAAATTCTGAAATACAAACACACCTTAAACACAGTGCTCAGGAAGAAGGTGGTCTCCATGCTACAACGTACGCGGGCCAGCTTCTTTATGAGCACCAATAAACCTGACAGTATGTTGGCCAGAAAGCTTAAAGCACAGAGGGCGGACTCATTCATCCCAAAGATATTTACTAAAGGAAAAGGCCCGGTCTCTAAACCAGACCAGATTGCTGATGTCTTTCGACAATTTTATACAGAACTGTATTCCGCCCCCTCTCACTCAGGATCCTACTCTCACAAATCACAAATTGATGAATTTCTTTCTGGGATTCAGCTGCCACAAATTGAGGAATCACAGGCAGAGACCCTAGCAGACCCCATAACTGCTGAGAAAATTAAACAGGCTATTAAGGCCACGAGATCACATGCAGCACCTGGTCCGGATGGATTCACAAATTTTTATTATAAACAATACATCGATCTCTTGCTACCGCACCTCCAAGAATTATTTAACAGTTTCCTTTCTGGTTCTTCATTCAGACCAGAATTTCTAGAGGCTAAAATTATCGTAATACCCAAAGAGGGGAAAGACCCAGCACAGTGCGGTAGTTATAGACCGATCTCATTGATCAACACGGACCTCAAACTATATTCCAAAATAATGGCAAACAGATTGGCCCCATTGTTGCCGGACGTGATCCATCCGGACCAGGTAGGCTTCATCTCAGGTAGAGAAGCACCCGACAACACCAGGAGACTCTTTAACCTGATAGACTTGGCTACCAGAGAGGATATCCCGCTAATGCTCCTATCTTTAGACGCCGAAAAGGCATTTGATAGGATAGACTGGACTTTTATGTGGAAAACATTGGCGAAGTTTGGTCTGGGGGACGGCTTTTTGAAGGGCATTATGCCTTTATACAGCGATCCCAGAGCATGTATTATATATCAGGGATTTGTGTCCAAACAATTTAATATTACTAGGGGAACTAGACAGGGCTGCCCACTCTCCCCCTTGCTCTTCGCCCTTAGTCTTGAACCATTGGCAGCGGCAGTTAGAAATTGTCCAAACATTAAAGGAGTGCAGATTGGCCCTAATGAGCATAAGCTCAACCTTTTTGCAGACGATATCATGCTGTCACTTACAGATCCAATACCAAGCCTGCCTAATTTATTCCAATTGCTCACAGACTTTGGCAGAGTGTCAGGGTTCAAAATCAACACTAACAAGAGCATAGCCCTCAACATTACACTACCCCAAACGGTGAAACAGAACTTAGAAAACAGCTTTCCCATAAAATGGGCACCCAAACAGATAACTTATTTGGGTATTCATATTCCGCGGTCTATAGCGTTGGTATACAAGGCAAATTTTCCTCCTGTCTTTAACAGAATCAAGGCAGATATCTCCAAGTGGTCCTTCCTTAACATCTCATGGTTGGGCAGAATAAATTCCATCAAGATGAATGTGATTCCCAAATTATTATACCTATTTAGGACAATCCCAACCCCGATCAGGTTACCCGACCTTAGAGTGTTGCAAAAAACACTTTTTAAGTTCGCATGGAATAACAAGAAACCAAGAATTAATAGAACCACAATGTGTGCGCCTAAACAGAAAGGGGGGCTAGCCTTCCCTGATCTAATCAAGTATTATAAGGCCACTAGATTAGCTCAAACCACGACCTGGTTTAAAAAAGAGGCCATACCGGTGTGGGCAGACATAGAGAGGCAACTTCTAGAAGACAAGCATTGGGTACTATCGCAGGTTTTATGGCTTAGCTTGGGTCGGGACCTACGAACAGGAGAGTTACCAATTTGTATTAGCCACTCTTTGAAATTATGGAAAGACCTGAACAGAAGGGTGGACCTCCTGAGCGTGGGTTCTGGCTTGATTCCACTATGGCAATCACACAAAGGTCAGCACCTCAATAAATTTACCCAGATGAAATGGTGGATAAAGAACAAAATAACAATTGTGGCAGATACCTGGGTGACCTCACAAAGCAACACATCGTCAATTATCACTGACATAATTCAGGTGCCACATAGAGAGTGGCTTAATCTGATGGCAATTAATGAGACACTAACACACTCTACGAAAATCAACAAATATCACACCAAATCTCCCTTTGAGAAATGCTGTATCAACAATCCCGGAGGTAAGGCCAATATAGCCATCATTTACAATCAGATGGTGTCTCTCACCAACAGGGTTAAACCACATTACCAAACTGCATGGGAGGCTGACTTGCAGGTAACTCTAGACGACAGCCAATGGAATAAGATCCTAAAACAAGCCAATACCTCTTCACTAAACGTGACACTAAAAGAAAACTCTTTTAAGACAATAATGAGGTGGTACCTTACACCAGCAAGACTCCATCTTCTGAACAAAACACACCCTGACACATGTTTTAGGGGCTGCACAGACACTGGTACACTGATTCACATGCTGTGGGAGTGTCCGAAAATAAGACCCATATGGACAGCAACATACGACCTATTAGAAACACTTTTGGGGACAACAGTAACACAAAAGCCTGAGGAAGCTTTGCTAGGCCTTCCAATTACGGGGCTATTCAAATCAGAACAATGTTTAACAACACAGATATTTTTGGCCACGAGATGCATCATAGCTAAACACTGGAAACTTACCTCCCCTACTCACATTGAAGTACTTCACAAAATCAGGTTCATTCAAGCTATGAGCTCACTTTCAGCTGAAATTGATGAAAGATACCGTCGATGGGCCTCCTGCTGGGACTTATGGACTCTACGAGGTCCACAATAAGGTTCGTGTGAACTACTTTTATGGGTTGACCTGATGTTTGATCTATGGTTTCACCTTACTGTACCTCCTAGACACATGTCTGCTTTGAGGAATGTATATATGTTCAAGACCTTGTGTGACTTTATATATATGTTTTACATGTTCATGTGTTATTCTAACCAAAAAAGAAAAACTTTGAAAGAAACTTTTTGATATATCTTGTTGATACTTGAGAGATTTGTTATATGATTTGCTGAACTTACGATGTTCTATTTGTTTATTCTTTCAATAAAAAAGTTAATTATAAAAAAAAAAAAAACCTCACTAAAAATACATCTGTTTAAAGAAGCCTATAAGCTTCCACTACATTTCTCACCCTCCTGTACCACACACAAACCCTTTAGATTGTACGTTTGCGAGTTTTCAATCTTGCACAGTGCTTTAGGGAAAGCTCTATGGACACCTGATTCTAAGCTAAGCCAGGTCCCTCCATCTTTGTAATGTGTTAATATTATTTTGCCCTGAACTCAATGTATGTATGGAGCTACGGAATATGTTGGCGCATTACGAATAAACGATAATAATAATAATAATAATAACAGGAATCTGGAAAAGGTGGAATAGTGAAACATAAGTAAATTGAAATGTAAAATATAAATACACTGAAATGTAAATGTATTTTTTATGCAAAAAAGATGCCCCTTGACAGCTGCCTTATTCGCCTACTTATAAGTTTGCAGAGTAAAAGAATTGTTGGAGAACCATAATATTCCAGCTTTAATGTAAACTAAACAACACCGCTGTTAAAAATACAGTGCTGTGCAAAAGTATTCACCCCCCCCCCCCCCCCCCCCCTTGGCATTTTTCGTGTTTTGTTGCCTCACAACCTGGAATTAACATGGATTGTTTGAGGATTTGCATCATTTAATTTACAGAACATGCCCACAACTTTGAATTAGTTTTTTTTATTTTTTTATTGTGAAGCAAACAACAAATAGGACAAAATAACAGAAAAAGTCACTGTGCATAACTATTCACCCCCCTAAAGTCAATACTTTGTAGAGCCACCTTTTGCGGCAATCACAGCTCCAAGTCGCTTTGGATAACTCTCTATGAGCTTGCCACATCTTACCTCTGGGATTTTTGTCCATTCCTTCTTGCAAAACTGCTCCAGCTCCTTCAAGTTGGATGGTTTGCGCTTGTGAACAGCAATCTTTAAGTCTGACCACAGATTTTCTATTGGATTGAGGTCTGGGCTGTGACTAGGCCATCCCAACACATTTACATGTTTCCCCATAAACCACCCAAGTGTTGCTTTAGCAGTGTGTTTGGGGTTATTATCCTGCTGGAAGGTGAACCTCCGTCCTAGCCTCAAATCACGCACAGAGTGGTACAGGTTTTGCT
The DNA here is from genome assembly GCA_027410445.1 of Discoglossus pictus. NCBI lineage: Eukaryota > Metazoa > Chordata > Amphibia > Anura > Alytidae > Discoglossus > Discoglossus pictus. The sequence goes on along the minus strand of CM050168.1, from coordinate 273,351,511 downwards.
CAAGAATATCCCTGTATTTAGCACCATCCATCTTTCCCTCAACTCTGACCAGTTTCCCAGTCCCGGCTGCTGAAAAACATCCCCACAGCATGATGCTACCACCGCCATGTTTCACTGTGGGGATGGTGTTCTTTGGGTGATGTGATGTGTTGGGTTTGTGCCAGACATAGCGGTTTCTTTGATGGCCGAAAAGTTAAATTTCAGCCCAGTCAGACCAGAGCACCTTCCTCCATACATTTTGGGAGTCTTCCACATGCCTTTTCGCAAACCCAAAATGTGCCATTTTGTTTGTTGCTGAAAGTAATGTCTTTCTCCTGGCCATAAAGCCCAACTCTATGGAGCGTACGGCTTATTGTCGTCCTATGTACAGATACTCCAGCCCCTGCTGTGGAACTCTGCAGCTCCTCCAGGGTTACCTTAGGTCTCTGTGCTGCCTCTCTGATTAATGCCCTCCTTGCCCGGTCCATGAGTTTTGGTGGGCGGTCGTCTCTTGGCAGGTTTGCTGTTGTGCCATGTTCTTTCCATTTGGTTATGATAGATTTCATGGTGCTTCTTGTGATCACCAAATATTTGGATATTTTTTTATAACCTAACCCTGACTTGCTTCTCAAGAACATTGTCCCTTACTTGTTTGGAGAGTTCCTTGGTCTTCATGGCAGTGTTTGGTTAGTGGTGCCTCTTGCTTAGGTGTTGCAGCCTCTGGGGCCTTTAAAAAAAGGTGTGTATATGTAATGACAGATCATGTGACACTTAGATTGTACACAGGTGGACATCATTTCACTAATTATATGACTTCTGTATTTAATTGGTTGCACCAGAGCTTTTTATGGGCTTCATAACAAAGGGGGTGAATACATACGCACATGCCAAAGTTCTGTTTTCTATTTCTAAAAAATAGTTTTATGTATATATTTTTCTCATTTCACTTCACCAACTTAGACTATTGTGTTCTGCTCCATCACTTAAAATTCAGATTAACAAAACAAAATAGGTAAAAAGTCAAGGGGGTGAATACTTTTGCAAGGCACTGTATATCCTATGGAAAGTCATTATGCTCACAATACTTACAGGAAACAATGGAGGCGGCTGTAAGGTGGGTGGTGGTAATGCCTCCCCTCTGCTGATTCCAACAGCCTCGACATTGAAGGTCATCTGCCCCCGACCTCCACCTCGGCCCCTGCCAGCCATTCTCTGCTGGGTTCAGAGAAGGGGACAAAAATGGGACCTTGATCTAAAAGAAAACACAAACGCTGAATTACATGTAACAGTTAAATACCAATAAAACCTATGCTGTGAGTCTGATTCATGCAGAAGACAACTTTAAACACCAAGTAATTTTTTATGTTTATAATATATATCATCACACATAATTCTCCATGATACAAATACACTATTGTTTCTGGATCAACTCTATGACCAGTACAATGATACTACATTATCAATCTGTATTATGACCTTTCTACTAAAACGTTTGTCCAATCAAAAAGGTATCGCTATACACTGCAATACTCTGATTATTTTCTGCTTTCTAAAATAACCTGTGGTTATACATTGTGGCAATGAATCTATGCTGCTGCTTTGAATAGTGGAGAAAACATGAAATGTGCTTGGTTATTACAATTTACTTGATTTTGTGCATATCCATTTACGTAATGACCTGCCCAGTTTGTATAAAAGTAGAAGCCCCATCCTCTTCTCCCCATAGCGCAGATTTAATTGTGCAATGTCATAAGTCCAGTGGCTTCCCTGAAATTGAGTTTTACCAGATGTGTAAATAGGGAAATAATTAGGTTTTCATATAAATAGGAATCTTTGAAGAGCCATTTTATGTGATGAAGAGATAAAGTCTACCTAATTACATTAACACCCTTTAAGTCCTAACTAAAAGCCTGGCCAATTACTAGAAAACAACCTCTGTGGAGCCTCAGCACCTGGAACAGAGATCGGTGTTAAAACTGGAATACATAAATAAAAGAAAATATCGGTAAAATAGAAAAAAAAACTCTATAAATTGTCCAACTTATTCCAGATGTTTTGTCATAAAGGTATATATGTAAAGGAACACTTTTTTCATAATTCTTTAACTTTTCCTCTTTGAGCATGTGTGTAAATCCCTTTCTGTAAAAAAAAAAGGAAAGAACAAAAAAGAAAGGAAGAACAAAACTTGATAATCGGCAGATTTGGAAAGAGAAAAATATATTGGATCTTAAGGGTCAGGACATGACACAAACTACAGTTGTGATTGAAATAAACTACCAGAAAACATGCAGATGTGGTGGATGAAAGAGATGGCAATGAGAAATGTACGTGATATGGAAATGGACGTTTATATATGGGGGTGAGGGTATGATGCCTTTCCTTCATAGTTATATTGTTGTGCTACCTCTCTTAATAAAAATAACACAAAAGAGTTTTAGGACTTACTGAGTGGGTTCCTTGTCCTTGCAAGTGTGTGATATATATATATATATATATATATATATATATATAGCAAAAATATCTATAAAAAAAGGAGGAGCCTGGCCAACTGTGCTCTGGGTGCCTGGAAGGAAACCCACCACAGGGATTCATTATATTTTTGAAAAATCATCTAGAAGACAGGTATATATATATCAGTTCCACCCTGATGATGATAGCCAGTAAGCTTGGAACAGCTGTACATGGATAGGATTCTCAGCTTGTGTATAATCCAACCTTGGCTTTGCATAAAAGCTGTGTAATGCAGCGGGCATAAGCTTTAAGGAAGCCATGTTTAAAATGGTTTATGGATTGAAGACCGAGGCATTTGTGGGCACATTTGCATGTCCCAGCTCAGCTTCCCAGAATGCAGTGTAATAACTGTTTTTCTCGGAATTCTGAGCTGAAAGCAGGTTTTTTAACTTGCTTTAGACATTCAAATGTTTCTGTTCCCTTCCATCTCTTTCCCCCCTCTCCCTTCCCTGTGTCTCTCCCCCTCTCCTTTGTCTCTTCTCCCCTCACTCTCCTGTTTCTTTGCCCCCTCCCTCCCTATTTCTCTTCCGTGTCTCCTTTCCTCCTCTCTCCATCCACTGTGTCTCTTCCCCAACCTCTCCCTCCCCTGTGTCTCTCCCCCTCCCCTCTCCTGTGTCTCCTCCCCCCATCTCCCTCTCCTGTGTCTCCTTCCCCCATCTCCCTCCCGTGTCTCCTTTCCCCCTCTTCCATGTCTCTTAACCCCCCCCTCCCTCCCCTGTGTCTCCTCCACCATCTCCCTCCCGTGTCTCCTTCCCCCTCTCCCTCCCCTGTGTCTCCTTCCCCATCTCCCTCCCCTTTGTCTCCTTTCCCCCTTTCTCACTCCGCTGTGTCTTCTTCCCCCTCTCCTCCCGTGTCTCCTTCCCAATCTCCCTCCCCTGTTTCTCCTTTCCCCCTCTCCCTCCCCTGTGTCTCCTACTCCCCTCCTGTGTCTCCTTCCCATTTCCCTTCCCTGTGTCTTTCCCCCGCCTCCCTTCCCTGTGTCTCCTTCCCCCCTCTCTCACTCCCCTGTGTCTTCTTCCCCCTCTCCCGTGTCTCCTTCTCATCTCCCTCCCGTGTCTGTTTGCCCCCTCTCTCACTCCCGTGTCTCTTTGCCCCCTCCTGTGTCTCTTTGCCCCGCCTCCCTTGTGTCTACTTTTCCCCTCTCTCCCTCCGCTGTGTCTTCTTTCCACCTCTCCCTCCCCTGTGTCTCCTTTTCCCTCTCGACTCTGATTATTTATATCTTATAATGAGAATGTAAATAAGGAACAAGCTCCAATATTTGCAGGTCCAACATTTCACACTTCAGTTTATTTTCCAAAATATCAACAACAGCTCGTCCATCACATTGCTCCTTCAGCAGGACGCCATTATTGTACATATTACTATGAATGTTTCCTTTATTAAATGATCACATGAGGAGAAACGTGATTTATAATGTGTGTGTGTGTATTCGTATTTTGTATATACACAGACAATTGAATCCACTTTAAGAAACAGAATACACATCCATAGCCTCTGTGTGCAATGTTCCCCTGTAACGTATAGTGACGAGCCCCACCACTATCAGGTGTATATAAAACTATGGTCCTTTGCTCCTGTTTATAATCTATATTATTACACCCCGTTGTACAGCTCTAGCAGACAGACTGATAAATAGCCACCCTGATCCTAAGATCCATTATAAACCCCCTTCCCAGCTTCCTGTATTTACCTCTTCCCCACGTGGAACGCAGCCTAGTCTGCTCATACTGATGACGTACACGTTAGCCGCGCCCCCTTAATGTTATTCTCAAAAACAACTAGTTGTACCATCTGTCTAACAGAAGGACAGTAGCCAATCACATCTGAATATGCAAACTAGCTTGAGTATGTGGTTACTATGGTGACAGGCTATATTCTCAGTGAGAGCACAGCATAATACAAATATAGGACTTGTGTTACTATAATACAGTGTGCTCACAGTATGTGTGGTAACCAGCAGTTTAAACAGTACAAATGTCTGATCATCTTGCCAGACACTTTGCCATATCTTACATCTAAATTAAAATGATTTTAGCTACACATGAAAAATAACTACTGATGATCATATAATTTTATCAAATAAAAATATGACATGAGCGCCACAGGCACTCATCCCGACGACCTGCGGGACTTAGGCAATGAGTGCCGAAGGCGCTCATTGCGCCGGTGGAGATGAGTGCCACAGGAGGTCATCATTACTACCCTCGGGACTTAGGCAATGAGTGCCAAAGGCGCTCATTGCGCTGGTGGAGATGAGCGCCACAGGAGGTCATCATTACGACCCTCGGGACTTAGGCAATGAGCGCCAAAGTCGCTCATTGCGCTGGTGGAGATGAGCGCCGCAGGCGCTCATCCCTAAGACCTGTATATATATATATATATATATATATATATATATCACATATATAGTTGTCAGCAATGCGGGCTGTTGCTAATGCTTGCGGGCTCGCATAGCAAGCCCAGCGCAAATGCTGTTCTCGCGAAGCGAGGGCCGCAGTTGCTGGCAAAAAGCACCGAAGGCACTCCTTGCGCTGGTGGAGATGAGCACCGTAGCCACTCATCCCAACGACCCCCTACGACTTTCGGCCGGCAAAGGCGGACCCTCGCGAAGTGAGGGGCCGCATTTGCGGAGGTTGAGGCTACCACGCCGGCTGCAATGAGTCGCAGGCTCATTGCAGGCCACAAATGCGGACCCTCGCAAAGCAAGGGGCCGCATTTGCAGAGGTGGAGGCTCTACAGCGCCTCACACGCGGTTACAAACACCCACACAAGCGGCACTTTAACAAAATACATGTAACATCCAATCACTATATACGGACTTAAACAAAAAAATATGAACCGCGGGACTTACAACGGAAAATTTACGTACTTAGCATAAAAAATACGACACGCGGTACTAAAAAAAAACATTACGACCTCGCAAAAATACGACCTTAACGCCTGAACCGCGCACACATGAAAACATTAAAGACACAATAAATACACACAACAAACACATAAAAAGCTTACCCACAGCAAGGGGGGCACCGAGGACCTCTGCAAGTGAAGTTACACCTCAGTTTAAGTCCAAATTCCAGAGTTTAGGCACACGAAAATCCCATAAGCAACAGAAAAAATGGCAGACGAAAAAAACGAGGCTACAGGACCTTAAACACGCAAAACACCACCAAGCACATACAGATTTTCAAAAAAACGTACGAGGTACAAGATACACTCTTAACAAGGATGGTACATCATACACAACCACGTACCACATACACATTAGCCGCCATTTTACAACACTAACTTACACAATGAGGAAGTACACAGCTACACTAACGGCTTTCCCTCGCGCACGCAGCCTATTTACACTACACTAAGCTCCACAACAGTGAAACACACATTGTATGCTGCAGGAACATCAAAACAGATTGTCAGCTCTTCAGCACAATGCTTCCTGCATGTATTACTTTCAAACAGGTAAAGTATATTAATTGATTAATTTACTACTTCTTTCATTAGCATCACAAAAAACATATACACAAAAAAAAAAAATATTGCACTAAACCCAAAAGCCTCACAACGAGCGCCAACACTGCTCATAGCACATAAACTACACCAGGGGACAGCCTTGCAATAAGAGCAAAAAGGACATCAGCGCCGACCTTACAATGACAGCAAAAGCGCCTCTGATAACAAAAAATACATTAACCTAGAGGCTCGCAATGACCGCCGAGATCTCAGACCACCACAAAAAATAATGTCTGTGCCAACCACCATTCCCTTGACTTACAATTCTATTGCCGTCATTTTTTGACGGGCAATTCGCTAATATATATATATATATATATCACATATTATAATTGTCAAAGTGTGAGTTGTCGTCACGCTTGTTGAGCCCTGCGAAGCGAGCCGTTGAGGCATAGAAGCCTTCCGAACTTGGAGCACTTAGGCGATGAGCGCCAAAGGTGCTCATCGTCCCTGCGAGCCACGCAAAGGGAGGCGAGCAGTTGAGGCATTGAAACAGCAAAGCGAGCAATTGAGACATTGAAACATGCGGAACTTAGGCAAAATGAGCGCCAAAGGCGCTCCTTCGAGCCTCGCTAATCAAGCAGTTGAGGCATTGAAACACGTGGGACTTAGCCTGCAAGCAAAAAGACAAAAAATAAAATAAAAAAACACTCACACTCAGCACGGGGAGAATGCCAGTATGCCTGGGAGTGAGGTTGCACACAAGTTTAAGTCAAAATTTACGAATTTTATAACTCGAAAATCGGCTAAGCGTGAAAAAAAAAAGGAGGACAAAAAAAATGAAAATGAGGCTAAAGGAGGCCGAGGCACGCAAATCACCGGCAGGCACGTACGAGTTAGCCAGGAACGTAGGAGATATAAAATATACCATTACAACGGACGGAAAATGCTCGTGAGCCACGTAACACATAGAAAACACTAACTTGCAAATAATAACATTACAATTCTAAAATGGCGCTTTACCCGCCTAAACAAACGGTTTGGCCTCGCGCACGCAGCCTATTTACACTGCGCACTTGGCACTTTGCTGACACTTTCTCCTCAGGTGATCAACAGTCCAACTGTACATTGTATGCTGCCGGGAAATCCAAAGAGATTGTTAGCTCTTCAGGATATTGATTGCTGGATATTAAATATAAACAGGTAAAGTATATTAATTTATAATTCATATTAATTAAATACATTTGATATTTTACACTGTACTTATATATATGTCTTTGCGATTAGCGCTGAAGGTGATTGTTGCAAAGCAGGAAACTTGAAGTACACGAGGGAAGAAGCTCATAATGAGCTTGGAAGGCGCTCATTGCGAGCTATGCAATGAGTACCAAAGGCACTAAGCGCGGAGCTCGCAATGAGCGCCGAAGGTCCTCAGAGAAGCAAAAGCCTTACATTGTGTGGCAAACAGCATTGCCATGGCTTCAAATTGTCGCTAGTATATATATAATTTGTTAATCATCAATAGATCATACATAGATCCTATATATTACTTTGCCTATGTCCAGTTTTCAAAGATGTAAAGGACTGGGAACCAAGAAAAAATGTGTTCCAATAAATTGGTTTATAAAATTAATTATGCTGTTCAATAATATATGTAATCAATAGGATTTATACATACTTCTAGTATAATTAACAACAAAATAGGCAATAATGTTCTACTATGCAGGAGGAGTCTCTCTTTTACCTGAAATATCGACAAAAATACCCAGAGAAAGAAGGATATGGTTAAACTAAAACATTCAGGTTTCTCCTTAAATGTGTGAATGTCCTTTCCAAATAGGGAAGCTTGGGAGGGTAAAAGGATTTGCTTTTAAAAAAGGGGCTATTTAATCTTATGGATAATGCTCTAGCACAACAAAATCATTATGGGGCAAGGTAGTATTTTATAACCTTTGTTTTTTGTGTGTTGCCCAGTCGTGTCCAACTCTCCGTCACCTCATGGACCACAACACACCATGCTGATCTACTTGGTTTTCATGGCAGAGATACTGGAGTGGGTTGCCAGTTCATTCTCCAGTGGGCCACAGCATACAGCTCTTGGTATTCCTCGGTGGTCCAACATTTCACTGACCAGGCCCAACTAACTGGAGCTGAACCCAGGTCGTAGTGGTAAAAGTACCAAATCTGGACCACCAGGGAATCCTGATACTTCCAACTACCTGTACAGCAACCTTCTTGGTCTTACTAAACATTGTTAGATCTGTGTTATCGGCTCCATGCTGAGTATTGATCTCATCCAGTGAAGTTCATCCATGTTTATCACTACGCATTCATGGACACATGCTATTTAGTCAGGGGAGCAACTTATGGTATCTCCTACTATGCAACATCACTGCAAGCTTCATGGAACATACTCAGAACTCTGTAATGCGAATGGGTCACAAAACTGCTCTTGCAGACCAACCAAATTAGCTAGTTTCCAGCAATATTAATGGGAAGTTTGATCTATATATATATATATATATATATATATATGTATATATCCCAGCCTGGTTGCCCTATTCTAGCCACTGATATTGTAGACAGCCTCCGTAGAAGCGATTATGCGAAACGGGCGTCAGGTGGTGCATACAGCGTCTTGTAATGATGTCTAACACTGGTGATCTATGTACTCTGCGTCATTGGACCGCAAATGCTGTTTGTATTTTACACAGTGCAGGGTAACAATTATATAGAGTAGACAGATTATTACATTTTTTAGATCACTTAGAGGATAAATAGCGTGTCCTCCAAGTTTTACTTTGCCTAAACTATAGGGAACTCTGCTATATAGAACTAGGGACCTAACATTGAAGTATATATTGATAGGATCTTTGGATTTAATATATGGATGGCATATGTCATTGACACAGCTCATTATATATGAACTTATACCAGGTATCCAGTTGTGATCCTCATATACTGAGAGGACTGCCCCAGTGAGTATACTTTACCTCTAAGAGCCCAAGGTAATTCTTGTTGCTTTGAGGACTCCTTGCAATATGCATGTGGTTGCAAGTCTTTTTTCTGTCACCCTATTTGACATTATATTACTTTGAGTCATAGACTCCAGTTGTTGTTTTATAATGTTTGTGTAATTTTAACTGTAGTACCTTACAAGTATATGGCTTTTTTTTAAATATGAGTTAATAAACACTCAACATAGTCTTGTGGAATTAGAGCCTACACTTCGTGAGCACATTGGGATAATCTACCATAAGAGTGGCTTTTTTTTCCTCTTCTGATTGTAGATACATCCCCTTCTGGATTGCTAATTTGTCATGTTGAAGGGTCTTGTGTACTTCAGAAGGAACTGGCCACCCACTCCACCATTTTTTTGCCTAGAAAACCTTATGGTTATGCACAACCAGAGACCGAGCTGTGGTCCATAGGGTCATGGAGAGTTGGAGACGACTGAACGACATAACAACAAATTGTAAAGATACTTATTCAGCGGCCACTAAAACAATAATTTTAAGTACCCAAACCTACATGTTCTTATATGTAATCCATGGGCCAAGAAATGTTACATACACTAGAGTCGCTGGACTTCTCCTCAAGTTTTAATCACCAAGAAAGTCAGTAGGACAAGATTCTACACTACTGAAGTGTGAACAATTATATCCAGACTCATATGTGATAGTCTGGTTGTTAGAGACTATTTGATAATTCTTAGTCTCTCCTGGGGGTGCAACAAATTATAAAAAAACAAAATGGAAAAGATTGTAAGTAGCGAGTTTATACAAAAACATGGAAAATAGTTAGGACTAGAAAATGATAAACTTTATTTATACACAACATCGACGAATAAAAAGATTTAAAATACCAAGGAATGAGAAAAAAAAAGGGAAAATAAAAAAGGCAAATGTGTGGAATATATTGATCCTATTGATACAAAAAATGTATTATATGTATTCTCCAATTGGAGGGATACAAATATTCCAACCATCATGTCAAGGTTTAATTTATTCAAGTGGTAAATCCATGTATTTCCATGTATTTCTAATGTGTTATCCCGCTAAAGTGAAAATTTCTAAATATAGCTAGCTTTACTTCCAAGAGAAATGTGTTAGAGTATATAGAGTTTGGCTTTCTTATTATATTAAGTAAACAAGTGTGTCCTAAAGGCTTTTCAATTGGTATTGATTTCTCATTCGATTAGGAGACCTCTATATACATGCAAAGAACGCATTATTTAGGTTCTAAATACTAATTTAAAGTGCTATTCTTCATAGGCGGAGGCAAGCTCCATACACTACAGTATATGAAAAGTGGAGTCTCTCAAGGGTAGGCTCAGACATTTGCTAGGCCAATTCCATAGAGGTCTAGGACTTGGATTAGGAGACCTCTATATACATGCAAAGAACGCATTATTAGGTTAAGTAGCGAGTTTCCAAGCTCAACCTCCACTTTCTGCAGTTGTTAATATTGTATATTGTATATTTCCTAGTTCTTATCTCCTGTACAGCGCTACGGAATATGTTGACGCATTACAAATAAAAGTTAATAATAATAAAGTGTGCTTGATAAGCACTCTATGGTCTTTTCAAATTTGCAGGTAATGATCTCTACTAGTCAAAAGAAGATACTCATTTATACTTAAAAATTAACTATTTTAATCCACAAAAACAAACGATAATTATGATTGTTCTAAAAAATACATGTTTGTAAAACTTAATAGATCACTACTATACTCCGCTGTAATGTAAATTGTAAATAAATCAGAAGAACCCTCTATGTAACCCTAGGAGTAAATAAGATATATAAACTGACCACAATATACACTCAATGACAAAATCCTACATATCAGTGAGTGAATATGTAAAAAGTGAAAAAATATAATTTCTTTTTTACATTTTAAATGGACCTTTGTTGGATAATAATAATATAGTCATAACATTTGTGTGGCTCTGGAATCTATTTCAGCAGAGTATAGTAGTGATTTGTTATGTTTTACGTTGTAAGTATAAATCTGCACCTTTTCTTGACTAGTGGAGATAATTAGCAATACATTGGAAAACACTACAGAGTGCATATCAATCACATATTTTTGTATATTATTTTGTATATTATTTTGCATATTATTTTATAACACAGATAACTGACCCTCCATGCAGGAAGGAGCCCTGATAGTTGATACATGACAGAGAGTAAGGTCTTTATAAGTTAACAATGAATAGTATATATATAATTGTGTGTAATAGGTTGTAAAGTTTAGGTTGTTTTTAAATTGTTAATGTTCTAGAAACATTTAACCCATAATTATTTGTGTATAGGAGCCTCTATCTACAACTATTACTATTTTTCACAGAAGTGTCCTTCACTGTAGAATTCTTCACTGGTATATGGTGATAAGTGTGTATATTTAGTAGGGATTTAAATGTTGTCCACTTGTGGTCAGTGTTTTTACCTGCTAGTTCTCTGTCCCAGTCTATACTTTGTATAGAGGGTGGTTAGGAAGGTGACATCACTTGATGAACAGGCCTCCCCACCTGGTCAGGGTGGGGCTGGTGGAGATTGGTGGGACTGTGTTGGTGACTGAACATGATTGGACTGTGTTGTGGATAAATATGCTGTACCATCATCACTAAACAGTTTAGACCTACATAAATGAGGTGTATGGTTTATTCTGAGGGTATACAATACATTCTAATGACTGTAATTATTACTACAGACTCTTAACCACTGATCGTACCACTGCTAAACTTTCCTGTGTTCCTGGCATCTTGTGCACGTATCCTTATACCTGCTGGGCGCTGAGATTGACAACAACCCTGACAATCACTTACAATCTAGGGCCCTCATTCAATTGCGATTTTGCCAATTGAATAGGGGTCTAAATAAGCACATAGCATATTTTTTTAAAGAAGTTTTTAGTTAGTGAAAACCTTGCTTTTGGATAGATGCTTACTAACTAAAAACTTATTTAAAAAATATATGTTATGTGCTTATTTAGACCCCTATTCAATTGGCCAAATTGCAATTGAATGAGGGCCTAGGTCTTTTCCTGTGGCTGAAAGCAGGAGGGTTCGGGTTGCACAAGGCCCCTTGCCTCTGGGTCATGACACTAGTACCCTAGAAAAAAGTGCAAGTTATCAGACACAGAAAAAAAATTGCAAGTCATTATTTCATTTAAAAAAAAGCATTTTAAAGAAACCATCTTGCAAAAAGGTTTATCTTCCTGTAGACAACAGCAGACTGTTCACCAAATTGAAAAAGTATATATTTTAAGTTGCCTTTTTAACTGTCAAAGCTTTGTGGAATAAACCTTAATTATCAAGTGTCAAACATTGTGTCAATGAGAGATATAAATCAGCACAAAACACTTATATAGAGTACAAATTGCTGTAAATCAGTGGAATCAGGCCAGATAGTTTGTCCTTTGTGTGAGTATAAAGCACTAATTTCTATGTGTATGGTAGTGTACCCTGTGCGCACTCCATGCCCTGAAAGTTGATACATGACAGAGAGTAAGGTCTTTATAAGTTAACAATGAATAGTATATATATAATTGTGTGTAATAGGTTGTAAAGTTTAGGTTGCTTTTAAATTGTTAATGTTCTAGAAACATTTAACCCATAATTCCTTGTGTATAGGAGCCTCTATCTACAACTATTATTATTTTTTACATAAGTGTCCTTCACTGTAGAATTCTTAGTTACATAGTTACATAGGGCCTCATTCAATTGCGATTTGGCTAATTGAATAGGGCTCTAAATAAGCACATAGCATATATTTTTTTTAAAAGTTTTTAGTTAGTGAAGACCTTGCTTTTGGATAGATGTCTACTAACCAAAAACATCTTTAAAAAAAATATGTTATGTGCTTATTTAGAGCCGTATTCAATTGGCAAAATTGCAATTGAATGAGGGCCATAGTATTTAAGGTTGAAAAAAGACTTTCAGTCCATCAAGTTCAACCTTTTAAGATCTCCTCTGATCTGCAATATGCGGATTAACTATTAATTCATTAGTTGTTAATTAATTATTAATCAATAATTTCATTTTTTTTTTATTATTAAGTAGTCCAGAGGAAGGAAAATAGAAAAAAAAAAACACAAGCGAGACTTAGCCAATTGTCTCAAAGGGAAATGTAAAAAATTTGGATCAATACTTCCTCTCTAATTATCCATGATAACCCTGAATTCCCTTTTTAATTAGAAATAAATCTAGTCCCCTTTTAAAGTTATCTATCGAATCCGCTGTCACCACCTCCCTTGGTAGAGAATTCCACAGATTAACCACCCTTATTATGAAGAACCCTTTTCTTTCTTTGAGGTGGAATCTTTTTACTTCTAACCTCAAGGGATGTCCTCTTGTCAGTTGAAAACCTCTTGGCACAAAAAGCTCCCCTGACAAATCTTTATACTGACCCTGGATGTATTTATATAAGGTAATCATATCTCCTCTTAGACGCCTTTTTTCTAGAGAAAATAAGTTTAATTTGGTTAGTCTTTCTTCATAACTTAGCCCCTCCATTCCCCTTATTAGTTTGGTTGCCCTTCTCTGTACCTTTTCCAGCTCTAAAATGTCCTTTTTATGAAGTGGTGCCCAAAATTGTACTCCATATTCCAAATGAGGGCGTACTAGAGATTTGTATAGTGGCAGAATTATATTTGCTTCCCTGGCTTCTATACCCTTCTTAAAACATGCTAATATTTTATTTGCCTTTGCAGCTGCTGCTTGGCTTTGAGCACTGTTACCTAGGTGGTTGTCCACAAGCACTCCCAAATCCCTTTCAATATATGATACACCTAGATTTGCTCCATTAAGATTATAAATTGCATGGCTATTTTTCCTTCCCAGATGCATAACCTTACATTTATTCGTATTAAATCTCATCTGCCATTTAGATGCCCATTCCCCAATTTTATGTAAATCCCCTAGGAGGGAAAGTACATCATTATCTGATTTAATTACCTTGCACAACTTTATGTCCTCAGCGAAAATGGAGACCCCACACTCCAGTCCTACCTCTAAGTCATTAATAAATATGTTAAAAAGGAGAGGACCTAATACTGAACCCTGAGGAACCCCACTTACCACATTAGTCCAATCGGAGTATGTTCCATTTACAACAACCCTTTGCTTCCTGTCTTTTAGCCAGCTCTCAATCCATGAGCAGATATTTACTGTAATTCCTGTATCCCTTAGTTTGCCCAATAGTCTCCCATGTGGCACTGTATCAAAAGCCTTTGCAAAATCCAAAAAGACTACATCCACTGAGTTGCCTTGATCCAGGTTCCTACTAACCTCCTCATAGAAACTAATTAGATTTGTTTGACATGACCTATCCCTCATAAATCCATGTTGACTCCTACTTATAATCCTGTTCAAATAGACATATTCTTGTATATTATCCCTTATAAAAGCTTCCCCACTACAGAAGTGAGGCTCACTGGTCTATAATTCCCCGGATTTGCTCTTGCTCCCTTTTTAAATATAGGTATCACATCAGCTTTTCTCCAGTCATCTGGTAGAGACCCTGTGTTGAGTAAATCTTGAAAATTTAAATATAATGGTTTGGCTATTACAGAACCCAGTTCCCTTAGTACCCTTGGTTGTATTCCATCAGGACCCGGGGCTTTATTAACATTTATTTTTTCCAACCTCTTTTGGATTACTTCCTGTGTTAACCAATTATTTGGCAAAGGTAGTGTAGCCCCATTATTTTGCAGTGTCCCAACCACTGGTACCTCCCTTGTGTATACCGAAGAAAAGAACCTATTTAGCTCATCTGCATTTTCCTGGTCACTAATTTTCAGACAGCCTGTTTCACATTCTAATGTTCCTATAGCTTCCTTCGTCGCCTTCTTCCCATTAATATACTTAAAAAATATTTTAGGGTTAGTCTTACTCTCTTTTGCAATACATTTTTCATTTTCTATTTTAGCCAGTCTAATCGCGCTTTTGCAAGCCTTGTTGATTTCCTTGTATTCCCGTAAAGCAGTCTCTGTCCCCTCTTGTTTGTATAATTTAAATGCCTGTTTTTTACTCCGTATCTTGATCTTTAAATCATTGTTAAGCCACATGGGTTGTGATTTACTCCTTTTACTTTTATTCCCACACGGTATATGCCGATGTGTATGTATATTTAGTAAGGATTTAAATGTTGTCCATTTATGTTCAGTGTTTTTACCTATTAGTTCTCTGTCCCAGTCTATACTTTGTATTGCTGCCCTTAGACCGTTAAAATCTGCCCTTTTAAAATTAAGAGTTTTTGTTGGCCCCTTAAAATGTTGTTTTTTTAATTCAATCTCAAATGAGACTGTGTTGTGATCACTGTTTGCCAAAGGTTGCCCTATTTCAACATTTGATACTATATCAATATTATTTGTGATGAGTAAATCTAAGATAGCTTCATTTCTAGTAGGCTCCTGTATAACCTGGGCCAGATAATGATCCCTGAGTGTACTCAAGAACCTGCTCCCCTTAGCTGAACTGCTGGTCTCATTTATCCAGTTTATTTCAGGGTAATTAAAATCTCCCATTATTAGAACTTGCCCGTGCTTAGCTGCATTTCCAATCTGTAACAATAATTGTATTTCCTCACATTCAGCTATATTTGGGGGTGTATAGCATACTCCTACTAATATTATTTTGGAATTTGCTGCTCCGCTATTTAATTCTACCCAAAAACATTCAACTTTATCACTAGGTCCACCATAAATATCTTCTCTGACTATAGCCTTAAATTCAGGCTTAACATACAGACAAATCCCTCCTCCTCATTTACCATTGCCTCTATCTTTCCTAAATAGGTTATAACCATCCAGATTAACAGTCCAGTCATGAGATTCATCCCACCACGTTTCGGTAATGCCTATTAAATCCCATTTTTTATTAATTGCTAATAATTCTAACTCTCCCATTTTTCCTGGCAATTCTTAGATATTTACTTCTTTGAGGAGGTTTCACAAAAATCGGTGAAAGACTAGGGAACTGTCACGTAATCCGGGTTGAAAAAGACACTTGAGTACAAACAATAATTAAGACAGATAAGAGATGTCTACTCAAGGCATTGGACTAGCCAATAGTGCTATGCTCCATTGGATAGAGGACTACAAATAATGTAAAAAATTGTTTTCATATTTTTAAAATTATTCAAGTATTGGCTACTTTTTTATTGCTATTATAGCTATGGAAGCCCTCAACAAGTTACTGCATAGATAATGAGGATGTAGGCAAGACCAAAGAGCCAATGATATGCACAATTTGGCCAGTCAGACAAATGAAATAAGCTCTGTCGATACAGCCTACAGGAAATACAAACTTCAGAGTCCAGAGATCAGAGCTCATTCTGTGTGCCATAATCCTCAGGCTGTGATGCAGACACTTTGTGTTATTTATCATGTATCAGTTTGTATTAAAGAAATAATGTAAGGTGTGATACTCTGAAGGTGTTTAGCAGGGGAATGAGTGGCTGCCAATGCAGTCTTACACAGTTATAAATATTTTTTTAGTCAGGGACAGGGCAATAACAAAAATATTGGCAATGCTCTTTTATTGACCAGACCTATACTAATTGACCATTAAAGAATTTAGCAAATTGTGCCAGTAATATGAGCTGATGCACAGATAAAAGCTAGTTGAGATGCCCAGGAGGGCCCATTGGACTTTGGGGGGATATGGACTGTTGTGGGCCCTGAGGGGAACCTGGTGCCAGAACAGCTCCTTCCCTTTCCCACCAAGACAAATGCACAAACACGTGAATACCTGGACTGTGGTTGCAATGTTGGCCCAAGATGGATACTGTGACTTAAGACGTTTGTGTGTGGCACTATATTGCGTTATTGCAATGCCCTGGGAGACCCTAAGACTGTTTTGAAATATTGAACTGGCATGGGCCCTGGGCTAACATGGATTAGCTGTGGGGTCCGTTTCCACAGGAAAATGTCTTCCAAGCCTGGATACTGGGACTGTGGCAGCTAAATTGTTATTATGCGCCATGTTTACATAGTTACATAGTAATTAAGGTTGAAAAAAGACTTTCAGTCCATCAAGTTCAACCTTTTTAGATCTCCTCTGATCTGCAAAATGCTGATTAGTTATTAATTAATTAGTTGTTAATGAATTTTTAATCAATTATTTAATTATTTATTTTTTATTTTATTTTTAAATTATTAATTAATCCAGAGGAAGGCAAACAGGAAAAAAAAAACCCAAGTGAAATTTAGCCAACTGTCTCAAAGGGAAAAAAAATAATTCCTTCCTGAACCCAGATACTGGCGATCGGATTTCTCCCTGGATCAATACTCTATCTCTAATGATCCATGATAACCCCAAATTCCCTTTTTAATTAGAATTAAATCCAGTCCCCTTTTAAAGTTATCTATCGAATCCACCACCTCCTTTGGTAGAGAATTCCACAGATTAACCACCCTTATTGTTAAGAACCCTTTTCTTTCTTTAAGGTGGAATCTTTTTACTTCTAACCTCAATGGGTGTCCTCTTGTCAGTTGAAAACCTCTTGGCACAAAAAGCTCCCTTGACAAATCATTATACTGACCCTGGATGTGTTTATATAAGGTAATCATATCTCCTCTTAGACGCCTTTTTTCTAGAGAAAAATTTTTTAATTTGGTTATTCTTTCTTCATAACTTAGCCCCTCCATTCCCCTTATAAGTTTTGTTGCCCTCCTTTGTACCTTTTCCAGCTCTAAAATGTCCTTTTTATGAAGTGGTGCCCAAAATTGTACTTCATATTCCAAATGAGGGCGTACTAGGGATTTGTATAGCGGCAGAATTATATTTGCTTTCCTTGCTTCTATACCCTTTCTTAATACATGCTAACATTGTATTTGCCTTTGCAGCTGCTGCTTGGCTTTGAGCACTGTTACCTAGGTGGTTGTCCACAAGCACTCCCAAATCCCTTTTAATATCTGATACCCCTAGATTTGCTCTATTAAGATTATAAATTGCATGGCTAGTTTTCCTTCCCAGATGCATAACTTTACATTTATTCGTATTAAATCTTATCTACCATTTAGATGCCCATTCCTCAAATTTATGTAAATCCCTTTGTAGGGAAAGCACATCATTATCTGATTTAATTACCTTGTCATCAGCGAAAATGGAGACACTACTTTCCAGTCCCATCTCTAAGTTATTAATAAATATGTTAAATAGGAGAGGACCTAATACTGAACCCTGAGGTTCCCCTTTTACCACATTAGTCCAATCTGAGTATGTTCCATTTACCACAACCCTTTGCTTCCTGTCTTTTAGCCAGCTCTCAATCAATGAGCAGATATTTACTGCAATTCCTATATCTCTTAGTTTAAACAATAGGCTTCCATGTGGCACTGTATCAAAAGCCTTTGCAAAATCCAAAAAGACTACATCCACTGAGTTGCCTTGATTCAGGTTCCTACTAACCTCCTCATAGAAACTAATTAGATTTGTTTGACATGACCTATCCCTCATAAATCCATGTTGACTTATAATCCTGTTCAAATATACATATTATTGTATATTATCCCTTATTAACCCTTCTAAAAGCTTCCCCACTACAGAAGTGAGGCTCACTGGTCTATAATTCCCTGGATTTGCTCTTGCTCTCTTCTTAAATATAGGTATTACATCTGCTTTTCTCCAGTCATCTGTGTTGAGTGAATCTTGAACAATTAAATATAATGGTTTGGCTATTACAGAGCCCAGTTCCCTCAGTACCATTGGATGTATTCCATCAGGACCCGGGGCTTTATTAACATTTCTTTTTTCCAACCTGGATTACTTCCTGCGTTAACCAATTATTTGACAAAGGTAGTGTAGCCCCATTATGTTGCAGTGTCCCAACCACTGGTATCTCCCCTGTGTATACCGAAGAAAAAAAACTATTTAGCTCATCTCCCATTTCCTGGTCACTAATTGTCAGACGGCCTGTGTCACATTGTAATGTTCCTATAGCTTCCTTCCTTGCCTTCTTCCCATTAATATACTTAAAAAATATTTTAGGGTTAGTCTTATGCTCTTTTGCAATTAATTTTTCATTTTCTATTTTAACCAGTCTAGTAGCCCTTTTGCAAGCCTTGTTGATTTCCTTGTACTCCCTTAAAGCAGTCTCTGTCCCCTCTTGTTTGTATAATTTAAATGCCTATTTTTTACTCCGTATCTTGATCTTTAAATCATTGTTAAGCCACATTGGATGTGATTTACTCCTTTTACTTTTATTCCCACATGGTATATGGTGAGAAGTATGTATATTTAGTAGGGATACAAATGTTGTCCATTTATGTTCAGTGTTTTTAACTGCTAGTTCTCTGTCCCAGTCTATACTTTGTATTGCTGCCCTTAGACCGCTAAATTGTACATGTTTAACTGTCTTCCATCTTAGATATGGTAAACATTGATATGAGTGCACAGGTATTGATGTATGGATAGTACCCAGTCAACTCTAAATGCTGCATTTCCCCAGAGAGTTCAATAAAGTATGCTACTAGGTTTTCCTGGGGATTTGGGGTACAGGGGACAAGATGCCCGGTTGAGAGAGGTTACATTTTTCCCAGGAGGGGGCTGGCGGATGCCAGAATGAAAATGTGTATTCAGCCATTAAAGGAGTCAAACAGACACTATCAGCCTTATTAAATTGCGATTCGGCCAATTGAATCGGGCTCTATATAAGCACAGAGCATATTTTTTTACAGAAGTTTTTAGTTAGTGAACTTCTATCCAAAAGCAAGGTCTTCACTAACTGAAAACTTCTGTGAAAAAATATGCTGTGTGCTTATATAGAGCCCTATTCAATTGACCGAATCACAATTTAATAAGGCGTATGTCTGGAAAAGAGATTTGCAATATCATACCCCAACACTTGGCTTCCTGACAGAGGAAAACTAGCATAACACTAACGTGTAAACTCCCCCTACCACTTACAAAGGGTACAATTAGGTTAGTTAGCCTGTTAGGCTCCAGAACCTCAGAGGGTGGTTAGGAAGGTGACATCACTTGATGAACAGGCCTCCCCACCTGGTCAGGGTGGGCCTGGTGGAGATTGGTGGGACTGTGTTGGTGACTGAACATGATTGGACTGTGTTGTGGATAAATATGCTGTACCATCATCACTAAACAGTTTAAACCTACATAAACAAGGTGTATGGTTTATTCTGAGGGTATACAATACATTCTAATGACTGTAATTATTACTACAGACTCTTAACCACTGATCGTACCACTGCTAAACTTTCCTGTGTTCCTGGCATCTTGTGCACGTATCCTTATACCTGCTGGGCGCTGAGATTGATAACAACCCTGACAATCACTTACAATCTAGGTCTTTTCCTGTGGCTGAAAGCAGGAGGGTTCGGGTTGCACAAGGCCCCTTGCCTCTGGGTCATGACACTAGTACCCTAGAAAAAAGTGCAAGTTATCAGACATAGAAAAAAAATTTGCAAGTCATTATTTCATTTTAAAAAAAGCATTTTTAAAGAAACCATCTTGCAAAAAGGTTTATCTTCCTGTAGACAACAGCAGACTGTTCACCAAATTGAAAAAGTATATATTTTAAGTTGCCTTTTTAACTGTCAAAGCTTTGTGGAATAAACCTTAATTATCGAGTGTCAAACATTGTGTCAATGAGAGATATAAATCAGCACAAAACACTTATATAGAGTACAAATTGCTGTAAATCAGTGGAATCAGGCCAGATAGTTTGTCCTTTGTGTGAGTATAAAGCACTAATTTCCATGTGTATGGTAGTGTACCCTGTGCGCACTCCATGCAGACGTCTTATGAAGTGCAAATCACAAGATATTCCTGCTCATCAGCGTTTACAACTGCCATCTCCAGCCTTCATTGAAAGCAAATGGAAATTCTCCACCACAAATTGCCACTTTAGTTATGCCTGATAACAGCCATGGCAGAAAGCTTCAAAAGAAATCATTACATGTTTAACTGGATTGCCGGGGAAGCGTTTGTTGCTAATAAAAGACTGTGTACTACTCTGGCAGAAACAGGAAAATAATGAAATTATAGTATATTACATTTTTTTAACACTGTTTGCAGAGATTTATTTAGGCCTCCATTGACCAGGGAGACGATTGTAGAGGGGCAACAAAACTTAAAAAAATCTTTGGCGCCCATTCACTAAAGTGCAACGAGATTTGTCCAATTTGAAAAAAGGGGATTCATAGAATAATATCCGAATTGGAGTGGTTTCAACTACCTAGTGGAAAATATATTTATTGTTGTTCGGTCGTTCATTTGTGTCAGACTCTATGTGACCCTATAGACCACAGCATTCCAGGTACATCTTGTGTCTGGTTGTGCCAATCCATACGTTTTTCCAGTGGACAACAATTTGTCTGGCCTCTCTGCTATGACCTTGGGTGACCCTAAATAGTATTGCTCAAAGCTTCATTGAGGTAAATAAGCCCCTTCACCACGACAAGGTAGAAATCCAGAAGAGCTGAAAATATATTAGCGTAGCGTAAATAGTCTTATAACATTCTTGCCTTAAATGGCTATAGTATACCTATGTTTAAAACATATTCTGAAGAACTGCACTTAAAATAGCCCAAATGTAAAAAATAATACAATTTAATAATTTACTTTTGTATGAAATTATCACTGCTGTGGAATCTACCTTTTTGGTTTCTGCTGCTCAGTTTTTTGAAGTACGAGGAGACTTTAAATATGCAGGAAACTGTTCATTTCCTAACAATAAAGAAGCATTTAAAACTGCCTGAACTTTCTATAGGGATAATTGACAAACTAAAAAGCTGAGAAAATAAGTATATTTAAAATATAAGAAAGCACATAAAATATAAAATTGATATGTTTAATGTATAGCCCGCAAAACTCAGTGAAACAGAACAAACAGTGGGATCAAAATTAATAATATCAATCATATCATTATAGCATAAAATATCCTGGTTATCTTGGGAATATATTTGTCAATGTATTTATTCCCCATGATATCAATAATAATAACGTGTATGGTCTTTGTTTAAAGGTCCACTACAGAAAAAAAGACTCCTATGTCATGCCCAGCCATGGACTGTTGTGGACTATAAAACAATCTGGGATGGCAAGGATTAATATGGATTCTCCAGTATTCCATTTTCTGATTGTATCCCTGTTTTTGGGCCAATTATTTGGGACCCCTATGTGTCTGCCATGTTGTATGTATATTGTTCTATGATTTGGTTACTCTATGTATTGTTATTTTGGGTGCAATGTTAATTATTACATGTATGTGGAGGGAGCCATATCCATGTTGGGTATCAAACTGTCGCTGGGGAAGCTAATAAAGTATAGGGATGGGGCCCCAGGGCCAAGAGCAACCAGAGCGAGTGATACTGGGCATAAGGAGTTCACTCAGCCCAGAAAGAAGTTGCCAGACACAAGTATATCCCTAGGAGATCAGACTAAAGAGGCAGGCACCTAAGGAAGGGGAAGGTAAGCAGGTCATATAAACAGATAGAGTATCTCCAGCACTGTCCTACTTTAAGTACCACTAGAAGGTCAACAACCCAGGATAAGTTAACTTGCCCTAATAATTAGGTTATGTCACCACAGGGGTAGATTAGAGGCCTGCCATCTTGATGGTTAGGTGCTCTCTTGAACCTAGAGCAGATCCCTGCTGATTGGACATCCTCATGTGTACCAAAGGATGGGGCCAGCTGTGACTGGCCAGAAGATGGTCAGAGAAATGTATAAATATGTATGCTGAACAAAAATAAAGGTAATACAGTTTGAACTTGCATACCCTTATACGTGAGTCTCATTCTGTGTATTAATCGTAACATTACATCGGGATTATTTCTAGTGATCCAGCTCTGGAATATTGTCACACTTGGTAACTACTACTGCCTGGTACCCTGTCTTGTGGTGGAGCTCCTTAAGTGATTATCCTTGTACAGGAGTCCAATTTACGATTCTTACGATTCTGTTGGGTAGGTTTGTACTAGGTCCTTATCAAGCCCAGATCATAACAATTTATGTGTCCAGTATGTACCAAACTAACAATATTAGCAGCGATCATGGACATAAAATGTTTGTTTTTTTTACAAAATCTGAGTTTTGGAAAATTCTGTTTCTGAGTACAGAAATCCATTTTGTGTTTGTTACTTCGCATCCTGAGAGTTGGATGATGGAAGTGTTTATTTGTAGTTATCAGTGGAGGGAGGGACAGGCAGAAGTCCAGAGAAAGTCTTTGATCACTGTATAAGATTGAAATGAACACCACACCTCTTCCACATCACCGAACCAAACACAGACACTGTGCATCATTCACTGCAACATAGAAATGTAAACACCCCTCTCACACAGTCCACCAATGTATAATGGATCCATTCAGGATCCTGCAGAGGCATCAGATTTTTTTTCTAATTAAAAACTAGTTGTATGACTTTTTTTCCTGAATCATTATGCTCTTAGTCAGACTCAAAGTTTTGAAACATATATTTGTTTTTTTCATTGGGCAGTGGCCCTTTAAAAGATCACACCTTTTGATGAATACTTTCCATAAATAACATTTATTTAGCATGTACAGGAATAAATCAAATGTGTGAATATATTCCTTAGCATTTTGGGATCTGCGTCCAGCAGTGCAGAGACAGTTGGGAACTTACACTAAAACAAGATACATGTTTATGCATTATATTTAATAAATCACTTCTTTCTTATTAATATTTTTTTTTCCTGCTCAATGCACCAAAAGTACTAAGGTGAGAAATCTGAGAGAGGTCATATTTTAGTAATCCTGCCTCAGGAGGTGACATAGGGATGGAAGATTGTCTTATTTAGTACATACAGTACATCACAATATGTTCTTTTTCTCTTAATCTGGTTCACTTGCACGTTTCTCTTTATCAAGTTTATCTTTATTCCTCTCTTTTCCTCAAAAAGGCTTTGCTTTCACATTAGGTTCACAATATTTAAGCTTTAAATGGGCATAGAAAGGGATTCAAATAGTATCATTTAAACAGTAGGTACTTAGCTTAATGTAATTGTCACAAACCAGGGGAAGGGGTCTAACTCAACTCCAGAATTCATCTGCCTTGGCTACAGGAATACTTCTTTGGACCATGGAGTGGATTGTCTTCTCAGTGACCGGCTTCCATTTCAGGACCATCAGGATGCAGAACAGAAATCAAGGGGTTAACAATACCAAATAGTTTATAACCCCTAAATAAAAGAGTGAACACATTGCTTATGGTCCCTAGAAGAGTGTCTTTATTGGGGAAAGTTGGACCACTTCTAGGCAAACAGAACAATACAACTTTGGTTCAGCTCATAAATGTGATTAAACTATCGGCACTTAACCAGTTAACTCCATCAGCCCTCTGTGGTACCTCAGTGGCCACTCTGGGAGGTGTGGGAGTTAATCCCATCACAGGCTGAGCTGGTAATTACATCACAAACCTAAACACATTTAAAGTTCCCTTCTAAACTAGTTAACTCACATATCCTATTTGGATTCCTGTCTGCTACTAGATAATTCCATTAGGCAGGTTGTTATCAAGATGTACTGTCCATTGTTCAAATCTCCTGTTTCTGATGACGGAATTAGCAGGGACTGGAATGGTGATCGGGTGGGGGGGGGGGGGTTGAGAGGACATAGCTCTTTCAGTAGAAGTTTATTTGTTGTCAAAAAGCAGATCTTGACAGTAATTAAAACAGTATTTTCATACTGAAAGCTCACATTGATATTTATAATCTGTATCAGTCATTCAGCCTTTCTGATCCACACCTCAAGCTTGACATGTTGTCCTTGAGTTCAAACCTAACCATGGCTAATTTCTGATTAGCCATGATTTTAGCAAGCGAGCAATGTCCAGCATTACTTGTGGCGTCTACTAATCATGTGCACATTCAATTACTCCCCTTCTGGATCGCTACCTTGTTGTGGTTAAGAGGCTTGTGTACTTCAATGAAGCTGTGATCTATACCATATAGGGTCACCCAAGATGGGCAGGTGATAGCAGAGAGGTCAGACTAATAGCAGTCCACTGGAGAAGGAACTGGAGGCCCACTCCAGTATCTATGCCAAGAAAACCTTATACCAGAGACACAACAATAGATGCCTGGCATGCTCCAGTCCATATGGTCTCGGAAATTAGGACACAACAGAATGACTAAACAACAACAACTTGTTACAACCTATATTTGAAACCTCTGTTATGGTGCTTTAACGTTGAGCCAACTGGCAACGTAAAGATTGCTTTTTAGCTACTTTTTTCCTTTCCTTCCAATTAACTAAACAATATTTTATCGATAAAGAATAAAGTTATTATTTTATACCAGTTCCTACCTTTTTGCTAATTGGTGATAAAATCAGTGGATGTATTTATGAGACAAGATGGCAACGGAGGACAAACGCATAACTTATCTATTGGAAACAGTTCCTTCTCAGATGGCATTAACATTATATTATAACAAAATATTCATATACCCTCTACTCCTAGACCCAATATTTGGATATTAATGCCCGTTTCCTGTATACTGGAGGTTAGGGTCCATAAAAGAGAAGATGTTTCTGGTAATGCATGTTTCTGTACTTCACCTGGAATAAAGAAAGATCCATTTGAATGGCGTCACAATGGATACTTAGGAGGCTTTATGTGCCAAATGACCTTGGTATAAATAGAGAAAAACAGGCAATTTGAAAAGAGTTGTATTTGAAAGGCCTGTGTGTTGTGGGCTGAGTATTGTTTATACTCGCAGGCTGTAGTGAATGTGTGGTACATGAGATGACTAAACTTGGTGACCCGATGCAATCAGTGCCTCTGCTGCTCAAGGACAAAATGCTGTGACTCATTAGGAAAATGTATTATTGCTACTATATAGTGATATACAGAGCAAGTATCTATACTGATAGTACTAGGGCCTTGACTTTATTCAACGTCAAAAAACAAGTTCGAAAAAATTATATTCTGTATTATACTAGGAACATTTACAAAGCAGAACTTTTTTTATTTTAGAAAAAGATAAAAAAGTTTATAAGATTTAGTGAAATTTTTATGTGTCAAAACACGGTATATTTTAAGCATGCACCAATTACTACTATAAGCAATTTATGGAAACTTTATTACCTCACCTCCAAGCCCTGTTTAATTACTTTTTATCAGGTAAACCTATGAAAGTAGACTTTCTAGAAGCCAAAGTAATTGTCTTAAAGGCAAAGATCCTTCCCAATGTAAGAACTACAGACCTATATCCTTGATCAATAGTGACATTAAAATATATTCCAAAATTATAGCGAACAGGCTATCTCAAGTATTACATATTGCAGATCAGGGCTTTAAACCTCCTAGCGGTAATCTTGAGCGTGGCTGGGGGTTAATTTTTAGTGCCTAAAGCGATAACCCCGAGCCACGCTCGGGATTAGTGCAGGGAGTGCAGGGCGGATCTCGAGGGAGTGCAGGGGAGGATCTGGAGGGGGCAAAGTGCTACCGAATTTGCCTGGGACCCCTCAGCACACCATTCATCCTCCTCTTTATCCTCCTCCCTCCTTCCCCCTTTTCTTCCCCTCCTCCTCCTCCCTCCTTCCCCCCTCCTCCTCCTCACTTCCCCCCTCTCCAATCACCTACCTTTCCCCTCTGTCCTTACTATGATCTGATGATGATCCTTCCCCAGCAGCATGTCTTATGGCTGTGACCGGGACTGGCAAACGCTAATGACATGGCGTGCATGTGGGAAAGGGAGGAGGGGGGAAGGAGTGAGGAGGAGGAGGATAGGGGGGAAAGGGGGGAGGATAAAGAGGGGAAGGGAGGAGAATAATGGGAAATGGAGGAGGAGGAGAATCAGGGGAAGGGAGGAGGAGGAAGATAAGGGGGAAGGTGGGAAAGGGAGGAAGAGTAGGATAAGGGGTGAAGGGAGGCGAAAATGGGGAAAGGGGAAAGGGAGGAGGAGGAAAGGGAGAAAAGGGAGGAGGATAAGGGGGAAGTGGGGAATGGGAGTAGGGGGATAAGGGGGAAGGGGAGAAAGGGGGGAGTAAGAGGATAAGGGGTGAAAGGGAGGAGGAGGATAAGGGGGAAAAGGGAGGAGGATAAGGGGGAAGTGGGGAAAGGGGGGAGGAAGAGGATAAGGGGGGAGGGGTGAAAGGGAGAAGGAGGATAAGGGGGAAAAGGGAGGAGGATAAGATGAAAGGAAGAGGATAAGGGGGAAGGGGGGAAAGGGAGGAGGAGAGGGGGAAGGGGCAATGGTGCTCTGCAGGGGCTAGGGTGGGGGAGGTCTAGAATATAGAAAAAAATGTATATTTTATATATGTATGTATATATATATATATATATATATATATATATTATCCCTTCCATGCGAGCGTAGGCGATGCAGGGGGGCGGATTAAGGCGGTATGATTATGTCTGTATTTTTGAATGTACCGCTTTAACGTTCTTAATACTGACATAATCATACTGCCAGGAGGGTTAAATCCCAATCTTTTAAAATAGCAAGAGAGACTAGACAGGGATGTCCCCTTTACCCTCTTCTCTTTGCTTTGTGCATTGAGCCATTAGCCATAGAGCTTAGAGAAAATCAAGACGTAAAGTGAATACATATAGCAGAGAACGAATATAAACTGAGCCTTTTCGCAGACACCATCATTCTTACCATTACAGAACCACTGACAAGCCTCCCTGACCTGTTTAATACTCTTGAGCTCTTTGGCAGCATCTACGGTTTCAAAATAAACTATAGCAAAAGTGAGGCTCTAAATGTCTCTTTACCAAAGCATTTGGAATCTCTATTATCAGCGAATTTCTCTTTTAAATGGGTCCAACAACATATTAAATAGTTGGGAATCTTTATCCCTAGGCAATCTGGCCTAACTTATAACGCAAACTATCCCATGCTTATGAAAAATCTGCTTAATGACATAAATACATGGTCTTCCTATAAAATCTCTGGGCTAGGAAAGATCCATGCTAGCAAAATGAATGCCAAGCTCTTGTACCTCTTTCGTACAATTCCGACAGTGTTTAACACAAAGGACATTTCGCTTCTTTAGAGGGCAATCTCTTGCTTTGTCTGGGATCGCAAAAAAAACAAGAATATATAAAACTATCATGATGGCCTCCAAAAACAAGGGTGGCCCAGCCCTCCCCGACTTACTAAAATACTATAGAGCTACTAGACTGGCACAATTAACCAAGTGGTTTGGTAAGGAGCAGGTGCTGATTCTGGGTACAGATTAAAAAACACATCCTTAAGAAACGGAATCTCGTTATTAGTCAGATCCTCTGGCTTAGCCTATATCACAAATTAAATCGATCCCTCCTCCCCAGGCTCAATCTATATCTTAGGGACTCAAATTAATAAAAGGGCGGCACTAGTAGAGCCAGGCTTGTGGCTTACTCCTCTATGGACACACCATAAGAATCCATAAATAATAGACTCATCCATTTAAAATGGTGGATAGACAACAATTTTACTATAGCCGCTGACCTATTATGGGGAAATCAGCAGTGGTCCCCCACGACTTTTAGAGACCAAAACCACCTTCCATTAAAGGAATGGTTCAATCTATCACAAGTCAATGCTAACATCTCTAGTGTACTTAAAATTAATAAATCAGCTAGGAAAACCCATTTTGAAAAATGCTGCATAGATAACTCAATTGGCAATAAAAATATTTCTATCATCTATAATTACCTGTTAGACCAGATCACGCCATCTAAGCTCCACCATCAGAATTCATGGGAATCTGAACTTGATGTCACCCTAACCGATTCGCAATGGAATAAAATACATAAACATGCGACAAGTTCCTCCCTTAACATAATACAAAACCATTTTTATGTCGTACTTGACTCCAGCCAGACTGAAGCTCTCAAATCCATCCTTGGATGGTAGTTGCTTCAGAGGCTGCGACTCCCCAGGTACATTAAGACATGTCCTTTGGGACTGCCCTAAGATTGCCCATATATGTTCAGAAACGTACAACATTTTACTGAAGCTATGGGGACATAGCATCCCTCAAAAACCAGAAGAAGCGTTACGAGGTCTACCTGTCAATGGTCTTTACAAAGAAGCTCAACTTCTGTCAAGTCAATTGTGTTTTGAAGTCAGGACTACATCGCTAAAAATTGAAATGGGCTATTCCTGAATATAGCTTAATCATTAAAAAATAATTCATACACTCAATGAGCATTATCTCAGCCGATCTAGATAATTCCCATAGAAAGTGGGCATCCATTGGGTAGTAATACCCCAAAAATGGATAGCAATAGTCATACCACTCCCAGAGGTAACAGCACAGTGTTCGCACTCTCCGTCTCTGGGCGTTCTCTCAATGTGGTCTCTTTCTCTCTCTGTGAGCTCTCTATGCGCTCTCGCTCTCTCTCTGTGAGCTCTCTATGCGCTCTCGCTCTCTCTCTGTGAGCTCTCTATGCGCTCTCGCTCTCTCTCTGTGAGCTCTCTATGCGCTCTTGCTCTCTTTCTGTGAGCTCTCTGTGCACTCTCTATCTCTCTGTGAGCTCTCTCTGTTCTCTGTTGCTCTGTGCGCACTCTCCCTCTCCCTGTGCTGTCTCTGTGTGCGCTATCTCTATTCCCTATATGCTCTGCCTGTGCACTCTCCCTGTGTGCTCTCTCTCTCTCGCTCTGCCTCTGTGTTGTTTCTAGCCATGTACTGTCTCTGCCTCTCTGCTCTCTCTCTCTCTGTGGTGTATAATGGCCGCTTTTATCTTGACTCTCAGGCCCCGCTCCTGATGATGTCATGGCCCCACCCCCTCAATGACATCAGGGTTTCACGGGATGAAAACAATTATAATAATGAAGTAAATGACCAAGACTACATATAATATGTGATGTTAATATTAATCCTATTTATTTAAAACAAATCTCTGAATATATTGGACTATAGTAACCCTTTAAGATGGATTTGCTTTTAGTATTGCCTAGAGCTGCAGAATCCAATGCTTAATAGACTAGTGATTAGAATAATGATTTCACAATAAGCCTAATAATATTATTAAACTGCCATTAAGCTTTGTATTTGCAGCTATTATACAATCATGCATATTTTCATTAAACTATATATCTATGCTAATATATTCACTTCATATTTATTTATCGAAACAATTTCGAATGCAATATTAAATAAATAGTAACCTAATTAATTCATTATTTGACCACTTACCTAAATACACCAGAGATTGCTAGGAACAATCACTTTTATTATTCTGTATTCATAATTTCTTTGAAACTTCATACTGACTTAGTTGTGTCATTGTGGTCATTTTGATGTTTCACTCAACGGCAAAATTTGCTTCAAAAGCCCCCATCACCTAGAGACTCCATTGCCTAGAGAAAAAAATATACACAAGATCTAACATCAGAAATATGAATATATATTAAAAGGCGTTGAAGTTGTCATAAAAACAGGATTTAAGTTACTAAGTAAATATGTTCAATAAAATTAGAGAACTTTCCTGTTGGCTGGCCACACATCGTGGTGGCCATCGGCCACTAGGTGGCATGGCCGAGATGTCAGTGAATTTTTTGTCAGTGTAAATCTTATAATCTGCCAGTACTCTAACCCCTAACACCCAACCGTAACACCTAAACCTAACCCCTACACCTAACCATAAATCCTAACACCTTATCCTTACACCTAACCCCTACACCTAACAATAAAACCTAACCATAACCTTAACACCTAACCCTAACACTGAACACCAAACACCTAACCCTAACTCCTAATCCTAACACCTAACCTTAAACATAACCCTAAGAAATTCCCTGAAAAAGCGGCTGCGCCACGTAATGGCCAAAGGCCCCCACTGCGTGCCGCCAGCCAACAGGAAAGTTCCAAAATTAGTATTCAGAGATAAATAATACAATGTAGTTTTTAAAAATTAAACTAGAATGTAGTGTTCCAGAGTCTAGCAGAGCTTCTCTCCACCCCATATTTGATGTCTGGAGGCTGTCTTAAATTGTATTCTGGCCAGTCTAGGTTTGACTACAGTGTCCATTGCAGGGAAAGATAAAATACTAGGACAGCAACCTGGGCAGGTTCTCTCCCGACCCCATGGCATCTGATGGTGGAGAAAAATATATACAGTATGTGCTAAAGCTCATTCACCTATATTTAATTTTGACCCCATCTCCATTGGCTTCAATAAATGGAATAAGATGCTGTTTAACATACTGCAGAAAGATGAAGAATACAGCTTAGTCCAACTTTAGATCTGTTGAAGTCTGAAAAAATAAGTTACTACTTTGTTTTTTTTTTACTTAAATACTAGATATTATATTACTAATCAGTTACTGTTGGTTTCTTTTGCTAATTAGTTAAGCAAATTAAACCCTATTGTATGAGCACAACAATGCACTTTAAAGGAGCACTGCATCTTAAAAACACATATAAGTTTGAAAACTTTGACTAAGAACATATTTAAGAAGGGAAAATGTCATAAAGCTAGTTTTTAATTAGAAAAAAATAAAATGTGATGCCTCTGCTCAACTGTGGACGCTCTCATTATACCTTTGTGGAAGTTGTGTGTGTCATAGAATATTGGAGAGCAATGATTGTATTTCCAGATCCTGGGAATGTGGGGGAGGAGGTGGAGTGTCAGTTTCAGCCAGATCAAATTATCAAACAAAGCATATCGTATTCCCTCTCTTTACTCTTAGATAAATAAAACAGCCCCAGTGATTAAGCTATGATGATGTGATGTAGTAACGCCATCATGGATTATACGCATAAACAGCCTTCAAAACTTCTGATTTTCCCCAAAATGTTTCTATGTCCATGGCTTACACGGCTGCTATTGTTGTTAATTTGTTAGGTCCAACGACATGTGGCTTTTTTGTCTTGAACTACAGTGGTCATTAGCTAAGCAATCATGTCACTAGGTGTCCAAAACTCTGAATGGTGCTTAGATTGAGTGACTTCATAATGCATGGTTCAGAAAACAATGTTAGAGCCCATAACTATTTAAGGATATTTCCAAGACTAAGCAAATATGGGATACTTCCACATTTGTGTAATAATATTTTAGTATTAATACAATATCTGTAATTTGCCATTAAAATACTACATAGTGCAGATTATCTTCACGGTAAGGGGACTGGAAAAATATAAAATTCACAGTTATTATTATGTAAATTCTAAAATATAGACAATATAAATAATTAAAACCAGAAATAGAAATATGCCAAAATGTTAAAATTAGAGCGTAGGAGATACCCCAAAAAAGCAATCACTATATTATATTTATGGGCTCAGTTCAATTATTACCAAGGGGTAAGTATTTATTTATGACCAGCAAAAGGGTAACTCCTCACAGGAAGGCCAAACCTTGATTAGGCCCAAGAGCTGAAATACGCTGAACAATTTCTATAATGCACAAAAAATAAACAATTCATATATATAAAATTACGACCGCTCGCCCGCTTAAATAGTGTAATAGTGGCAGTCAGTGTGTTTCGTGATGGGTGTTCCCCCTAAATAGGACGTGCCCAAATTACGTATCGACACATAAGTGGCTTTGTCAAAGGGCCCCTTGGTAATAATTGAGCTGAGCCCATATGTATAATATATTGATTGCTTTTTTGGGCATCCCCTATGCGCTTTGATGTTAACATTTTCTAATTTTCCTATTTTGGTTTTATCTACAGTAGTACATTTTCTATATTTTAATATATATATTATTTTTTTTTTTTTTTTTTATATGTTTTTTAATATTTACATAAAAAGCTTACATTTACCAATCCCCAATTTTTGTAAATTAGTATAATTCACCTAGGTCTTTGACTTTCATAGAACCAATTCCAATGGGTATGCTGATCTAGCTTACAGCTTCAATCTGCATCAATCCCCTCATAGAAAGCTGTAATTTGGCCAATAATTCAACCTTGAGTTATCCTCACCACAGAAAAACACGTGGATTGTTAATTAACTCTCCCAGTAAGCTTTCATTTAACTTGACATTTTGAAATGTTCTCATAAAAACAGGAACTTTAGACGTAAGAGGCAATGTCTCATGAGCATCACTTTGTGGGGAGGATGTGACCCGGCGATTCCAAGGTTATTAATATTATTATTTACCTGAAGAGCACTAGCAGATTCTGTTGTGCTAGGACTACAATGAATGCAGTTGAGTATTGGATTGACCAAGATATTGAGCATCATTAAGTTCAATCCTAACATACCTTGTGACCTGCAAAGCTTTGTTATCATCAGCAGTGAGACATTGCCCATTCCATGTTTCCTGAACACTTTCTAATGATGCTAGTCTTCCGATCCTGGACTTTTCCCTCTTATTACTTTCTCTTTATTATCCCTTTTCCATTCCAGATACAACCCCTCTCTTTTCTGATTGCTCTTGATCTCGTCAATTATTACTTGGAGTTCACTTCATAAGTTGGTTGTAAAGACTGACCTCAGGTTGTCATGTATGTAAGACTTTAATATTTCAGACATTAAAACATGCTTTATAGTCATTTATTGGGTAAACTATAATATAGCAATACATTTTCAGAGTATTTTTTTTTTACGTCTTTATATAACAAACATCTTAAAGGTATATATAAGTTTCCTGGGTTTCAAATGTTTGGTATGAAACAGGCAGTGATTATCAGAAAAATATATGTTATATAGATAAGTTCAATGCACAAAGTTATAGGAAGGAAAGTCAAATCCAACTTTGTACACCCACAGGGAGCTTACATAAGCAAGTACACAGAGGAAAGGCAGACAGATACAGAGTCTGACCTTTCAAAGGAAGTACTTGCTGCAGGATGGAATCACATGGTTGGGTGGGGTCTGAGCTCACAGCTGAATCAGAGCACAAGGATATACACAGAGACAAACTACACATCCCAGGCTGCTTTGCAACACAGGAACCCCAGAGTTTAATACAAATGTATCCGCTAACCTCTGGTTTCTCCTCACTGGCCAAAACGAATTATGAATTTTATGCTAATCTTAGCAAGGATTTTCAGGGGTATCAACTAACAAAAGCTGCAAACATCAGGGTGAGTTTGTAAGTGTTTATTTTGGTATTTTTTCATGCAATAAAATGTTTGCATACACTACTGAGTCTCCTCTATCAGATGCATTCATAATCCAGGAAACTTAGATATGGCCTTAAAACCAGTCAGAGGGATGGGTTGGAAAAGCAGAATGGGCCCAGATTAACTATTTTTAGAAAGATCAACAAATAAAATTAGACATTAAATTATTATCTATTTTATGCAGTGCTTGACATTTTAATTATTATCTATAAGGTCTCTTCTAGCCAGTTTGTTAAATGGGAGGGAAACTTGGAAATTCAAACTAAGTTATTTTTTTATAAAACTGTTCAAGATATATGAACTCTTAAAATTTCCATGCTGCATAACAAGAACAATTTACAGATAGTGGACGAGTAGATGTATTATAGAGAAAAAAATACTAAGAGAGCACAAACCCAGCATAGTACAGCCAAGTTAATTTCTCAATAAAAATAACCATATAAATCATACAAAGGTTGCCGGTCAAATTGCATGGGGTCTGTAATTAGACAATAAAATCCTTAATCCCATGGAGTTGGTTTGTTGTCTGGTCAGAGTTTTAGATCCCCTTCCAGGGAACAGGACAATGAACAGTTATGGTTCTGGCAGGTGATATGGCGAGACATGTGTTTTGTGAAATCAGTCACCCTCAAGATTTCACAAATTGACTGAACACGATGAACTCGCAGAGCACTCTGGGAGAATTTCAAATAATATCATTAAAATCATCAAGTGTCCCCTGATTGGCACTAGAATTTAGGAGCTAATATCCTACATGTGCTGTTAGTAGATATACCTCTGTGTGTCATAGGAAGATCTCGGGTGTCCATCATCTCCTGAGTGTCTCAATTCAGTCCAAGGAATATTAACTCCTGAGTGTCTGACTTCAGTCCCAGGAATGTTAACTCCTGTGTGTCTGAATTCAGTCCCAGGAATGTTAACTCCTGGGTGTCTAACTTCAGTCCCAGGAGTACTAACTATTGAGTGTCTACTGGAACTTCCAGGCACAGGTCTCTTGCTGTAGCCATCAGGCTGGTCCATCACAACACTTGCATTCGTTTGTTACTGTTGTAATAATATGTATTTGAATACAACTAGCTATATGGGATGTTATTTCTTATTGCATTAAGGCAAGTTGTCTTTTCAAAAGCTTTTATTTGTATCAACTATTTCCCAGCCATGAGGAGAATTAATAAATTGCCAGAGTCTTGTGTGTCTATTCTATTACTTTATTTTACTTTGTTAGGATTGATCCCAGAAAATGCTCACAAATGTGGACTATAGAATAACTTGAAAAACACAGCTGGTGTTCTTTGGAAATCTTTTTACAATGTAGGCCATCCAGGTTTCTATGAGAACCACAATTACAGGTCCATTCTCCTAGTATACATGTCATGATGTATCACACTGATATTGTGATTCTACAGGGAAAGGATGAAATTACCGCTATATAAAATCCATTTTATGATTGATATAACTTGGAAGCAAACGTATCAACTGTTTTGTCTGCACATGATATGATGTATTTTGAGGGTAGAAGTTGTGTGAGATACAACATACCATTTGTGTCCATCGACTGCTCTCTCTCTCTTTCTATATTCACCATTGTCTTTACATTTACCCATCCATATCTCTCTACATTTATCGATTCGTTCTTTTCATTACTTTCCATTTTCTCTCCTACTACATGTCATTTATTATCTCCTTCTCTTCCTACTCATCTCTCCATTTATCTATCCATTCCCCTCATTTTCCTTTTATCTATCCACACCTATCTCCCTTCATCCATTCCTAGTCATCCCTCCTCTCATTTTATCCACAATACCTCTCTCACCCATCATTCCTCCATTTCTGTCTTTCCAGTTATCAATACTTTCCCCTCTCTCCTGGTACCCTTCCATTCTTATCTTCCATTAACCATACAATTTTTTTTCAGTTTAATCACCCATTACATTCTCTCTCCCATAATCCATTCATCCTTCTCTCCATTCTCCATCCCCATCT
The DNA here is from genome assembly GCA_027410445.1 of Discoglossus pictus. Lineage (NCBI taxonomy): Eukaryota > Metazoa > Chordata > Amphibia > Anura > Alytidae > Discoglossus > Discoglossus pictus. Next base: position 273,315,587 of record CM050168.1, on the reverse strand, counting down.
ACGCCACTCTCTCTAGTCATACAACTCCTACATTTTATCTGATTGCGCCATTTAACTCTTAATGTTAACAAAAATCCTTTAGAAAATAAATAAATACAAGAACACATTGTTACTGAATTAACATAGAGTGTATAATTGAGAAGATGTGTGCACATGCACTACTTTATGGAAATGGTGGTAGATCAGTGGAACAGCATTCCAGTGGAATGGGGTCGGGACACAGTTAACATAAAAAGCATGCTCAGTTGGCTGAAACAACATAATAAAAGAGGCTTATATAGATTAAAGTCCTGATCATTGTTCTAATTTAACCAACAGGGCATGCTCTTATGCTAATTTCTCCCAACTGCCAGTGTTAAGTAATCACCCAAGATAAGAGATCAAGTCAGGTGGGATGATTTTGAAAAATAATGTCTGCCTAAAATAGGAAACATTTAAGGTAAATAAATTAAATCTAACAGATAATTGTTTTTAAATTACAATCTCCTGCAAACATCTCTATTTATAAGTATGGTTTCAATATCTACCATAATTAGGACATTTGCTGTGTCCCTTTATGGGCTCTATTATATGACTCCTGTAGGAAATCTTATGCCTGAAAATCCAATGTAATACCAAATATAGCTTTTAAATGCTACTCCTAACATACCTTAATGAGTGATCGATACGTGTGATATGTTCCCTGCTATGCATTTGTTTTAATCGGAGTGATTAGATGGCTCCAGAGGAGACGCCACCGGCTGTGCAGACAGTGCAAGGCACCAAGGTCCCTGAAATCTGAGGGGACCCCTTCGGACCTCCCGCGGCCCCTGTGGACCTCACGCGGGTCCCCTGTGGCCCACGCGGCCCTACGGTGGCCCCTGTGGGTCCTTGGTGGCCGCCATAGGACTTCTGTAGCCCCCAAGGATCCCTGTGGCCCTGCGGATACCCTGTGGCCCCCATGGAACCTCTGTGGCCCCTCTTGTCCCAAGGGTCCCCTGTGGCCCTGAGGCTCTCTAGTGGGACCTCTGTGCCCCCTTATGGCTCACTGTAGCCCCACAGAGGCCTTACAGGTCCCATGTGCCCCCTGCAGGTCCTGTGGCCCCCCATGGCCCCGTAGACCTCCTGTGGGACTCCTGCAGCCCCTTATCACCCACTGTGGCCCCCCACAAACCCCCTGCAGGCCCTGTGGTCCCCACAGCCTCCTATGCCCCCTGTGGACCACCAGTGGGACCCCTGCAGCACCTTATAAGCCACTGTGGCCCCCTGTAGGCCCTGTGGTCCCCACTACTCCCTGCAGCCCTTATGACTCACGTGGCCCCCACTGGCCACAGGGGACCTCTGCAGGCCCTGTGGCCCCCTTGGCCTTCTTGGGGCGCATTGCAGACCACTGCAGCCTCCCTCAGCGTGCCCCTTGCGGACCTCTGCGGCCTCCCTCAGCCACATGTTGCTCCCGCAGCCCTTTGCGGCTCCCTCTGTGCTTGCTGGCCCCTGTGGCCCCCGCTACATATATAAAACATATCCCGTACAATGGTGGACCCTATGGACTTCCAGGATATATTGACCTAACACTACAAGAGTCCTTATGGATCTCCATGGAGTCTAAAACTAACCTCTACCATTCAGGATCTTATGGACACCACAGAGGTCCTTATGGACCCCATGAACTCCCAAGGTCCATAACACTAACCCCCCAAAACTACCTAACCTAATCTAAGTACATTAAATAAATACAAAAAAAATTCAGTATGCAGAAAGGGACATCCAAAAACTTCAACAAAAAATAAATATTTAAATTAACAAAGCTCCTCATTTGTCCCAGTGGGCACCCATTCTCTTTTTTAAATAGAGGGTAGCGGGTGACAGGAGAAGGGGTGCATAAACACACAACAATCATTTTTTATTAATATTTAACCCCTTTCCTGCCATGGGAGTGGGTTTAAATATATAGATGCATGGATAGATAGATGGATAGATATGGGTGGGAGGATTTTAGATAGAGCTATGGGCAACCTCCCCAGGGTATGAGAAGTTATTTTGCGGGAGCCATGTTATTGTTCTGCAAACATGCTTGGAAAACTCCTGTAGGTTTGACAGCCTTACAGGAGTCTCTACCCTAAACTTGTTGCAACTCTGTCATGGTCGGCTGTGCCCCACCATCTACTTGTGACTATTCAACTGCAGTTTTGTTAAAACAACATAATCTGTAGCTTTCCAATGAAAAATAAATATTATCTGTAAAAAAAATTAACACTAAAACTACAGACAGGCAGAACGGTGTGTTTGGTCAGCTTTTATCTTACCAGTGAGATAATAGGAAGTGTAAACAAGGATACATAGGAACCCTGATAACTTATCTAGTTTATATGAAAACCAATTGGAAGAAAATGAGAACTTGTGCACTTTAAACATCCATAAGACTGACTGTCCCTGTGTTTCCTGTAATGTAAAAGGACAAAAGAGAACAAAATAATCCCATACTGTCTATAATAAATGTCATTTTTCTATAAATTATTTCTCATACTAACATTTTTTTTAGTAATCTTTAAAATGTGATTTGTTTTAATGCATGCAAGAAATGTTTGGACTACAGTGGTAACTTTTAAACTACTTATTGTAATTTGTTTTACACAGATAGACTAGTCCACTTATCTACTCCATTTTTTGTAGTAAATTAATTCTTCCCATCCCTCCCATTTATCTACTCCTCTTTTTGTAGTAAATTAATTCTTACCATCCCTCCCATTTATCTACTCCTTTTTGTAGAAAATGAATTCTTACCATCCCTCCCATTTATCTACTCCTCTTTTTGTAGTAAATTAATTCTTACCATCCCTCCCATTTATCTACTACTCTTTTTGTAGAAAATGAATTCTTACCATCCCTCCCATTTATCTACTCCTCTTTTTGTAGTAAATTAATTCTTACCATCCCTCCCATTTATCTACTCCTCTTTTTGTAGTAAATTAATTCTTACCATCCCTCCCATTTATCTACTCCTCTTTTTGTAGTAAATTAATTCTTACCATCCCTCCCATTTATCTACTCCTCTTTTTGTAGTAAATTAATTCTTACCATCCCTCCCATTTATCTACTACTCTTTTTGTAGAAAATTAATTCTTACCATCCCTCCCATTTATCTACTACTCTTTTTGTAGTAAATTAATTCTTCCCACCCCTCCCATTTATCTACTCCTCTTTGTGTAGTAAAGTAATTCTTACCATGCCTCCCATTTATCTACTACTCTTTTTGTAGAAAATGAATTCTTACCATCCCTCCTATTTATCTACTCCTCTTTTTATAGTAAATTAATACTTACCATCCCTCCCATTTATCTACTCCTTTTTGTAGAAAATGAATTCTTACCATCCCTCCCATTTATCTACTCCTCTTTTTGTAGTAAATTAATTCTTACCATCCCTCTCATTTATCTACTACTCTTTTTGTAGAAAATGAATTCTTACCATCCCTCCCATTTATCTACTCCTCTTTTTATAGTAAATTAATTCTTACCATCCCTCCCATTTATCTACTCCTCTTTTTATAGTAAATTAATTCTTACCATCCCTCCCATTTATCTACTCCTCTTTTTGTAGTAAATTAATTCTTACCATCCCTCCCATTTATCTACTACTCTTTTTGTAGAAAATTAATTCTTACCATTCCTCCCATTTATCTACTCCTCTTTTTGTAGTAAATTAATTCTTCCCACCCCTCCCATTTATCTACTCCTCTTTGTGTAGTAAATTAATTCTTACCATGCCTCCCATTTATCTACTACTCTTTTTGTAGAAAATGAATTCTTACCATCCCTCCTATTTATCTACTCCTCTTTTTATAGTAAATTAATTCTTACCATCCCTCCCATTTATCTACTCCTTTTTGTAGAAAATGAATTCTTACCATCCCTCCCATTTATCTACTCCTCTTTTTGTAGTAAATTAATTCTTACCATCCCTCCCATTTATCTACTACTCTTTTTGTAGAAAATGAATTCTTACCATCCCTCCCATTTATCTACCCCTCATTTTGTAGTAAATGAATTCTTACCATCCCTCCCATTTATCTACTACTCTTTTTGTAGAAAATTAATTCTTACCATCCCTCCCATTTATCTACACCTCTTTTTGTAGTAAATTAATTCTTACCATCCCTCCCATTTATCTACTCCTCTTTTTGTAGTAAATTAATTCTTACCATCCCTCCCATTTATCTACTCCTCTTTTTATAGTAAATTAATTCTTACCATCCCTCCCATTTATCTACTCCTCTTTTTGTAGTAAATTAATTCTTACCATCCCTCCCATTTATCTACTACTCTTTTTGTAGAAAATTAATTCTTACCATCCCTCCCATTTATCTACTGCTCTTTTTGTAGCAAATTAATTCTTACCATCTCTCCCACACAAAATTATGAAGTCCTATAATAATGTACAGCGGGCCCTCTGTTCTCAAACTCCTCGCAACTTGACAATTTTGGAACTCAGTGCGTCTCACTGATAAAAAAAATTGTCTAAGGACTCGACGCTTGCTCGGAATTTGAAGTGCTCGCTAAACCACATCCTGTCTGTTAGGAAGTGGAATAACAATCTGTTTCGTGGCGGGTGGTAGTTAGTGCCTGCAGGAGCCCAAGAGCAGTCTGTGCCTATAAGAATCAAAGTGTAGACTGTGCCTATAAGAACCAAAGTGCAGTCTGTGCTTAGAAGAACCAGAGTGTAGCTTGTGCTTACAAGAACCAAAGTTCCAAGCAATAACATCTCTATTGCTCCTCCTCTACATTGCCAAAATCTTATTGGGCCATGAAGTCCTCCCAGTCTTATTTATGTCTGTTTAGTTTTAAGGTTTTGTATCAAGAAACAACACCATCAGTTCAAACTAAAATGTGGGGTCCGGAAAATATTATTTAAATTTACATTGATCCCTATGGGAAATGCTTCCTTGGTTCTCAATGTTTTTGGAACTCAACCTGTGTCCGGAACAAATTAAACCTGAGTTCCAAGTTTCCCCTGTGTTGGTTTGTATCATATCATCTCTCTCCCTTCTCTCCTCCCATATAAATTCTAGGAACTTTCCCGTCAAAAATGACGGGATTAAAATTGTAAGGCTAGCAATGCTGTTTGACACACAATGTGAGGCTTTTGGTCCTCTGGGCACCTTCGGCGCTCATTGCGAGCCTCTCCCCCTGTGTACTTCAAGTTTCCTGCTTTGCACTGATCACCTTCGGTGCTCAGCGCGAGCCCCACGCTGAGCGCCTTCGTTGGTGTAAGTGTTAGTGTTTTCGGTGTGGTGGATTTTCTAAGTCCTGCGTGCCTGGCGTTGTTCATGTAAGTGTTACTGTCTTAAGCATTGTGTATTTTCTAAGTTTTGTGAGCCTGGCGTTGCTGAGCCTCGTTTTCATGCTGTTTCTGAAATGTTGCGTTTTTCATCCGCCATTTCTTTCCTCACTTAGGAGATTTTAGAGTCACGAAAAATACCAAATATGGGTTTCATTTGCTTGCAACCTCCCTACCAGGCTTCCTGTGTCTCCCCCTGTGCTGTGTGTGTGTGTTATAATTTTTTGTAGATGATTACTTATTTTTGGTGGGTTTTTAGAGTTACCCGCTTGAACAGTGCTGCGCCGCTGGCTGCATCTGCGCTCATCGCAGCCTAAGTACCGCGCCGCTGCTTCGCCTGGCTTCGCGAGGCTTGCATGTGTGATGGTGCCGCTGGCTCGCCTCGCTTCACGTAGCTCGCAGTGACCAACTGTGTCACCAACATCGCAAGATTCACAACTATATATGTGATTGTGAGGTCTTTCCTATACTTTTGTGTTTTTAGAACATGGACCATTTTAATTATCAACTATTCTTTTATAGTAGAACTGTACAAAGTATTGGAGATGAGATGTGACTAGTGATGTATAAAGTGACATTATTACATACTTTTTCTGCCGTTAATTATCCTCAACCTATAAATACACGTCTCCTCCTAACACTGCTTGAATAGGTCAGCACAATCTCCTTTAAGAAGCATGTAGCATTACCTCTTGCAGACGCAGTCAGGTAAGCTCCCTTTGTCATCATTACATTGTGGGTTTCACAATGCCGTCTGTTCAGTGTTTGCAGGTTCTATTTTAGTACCCAGAGAGCTGAGTGGGAGGAAGGCGCTGCTAAAAATATGAAGTGCCTGCTCTATTCTTACGCACAGGAAAGTTGGAACGAAAAAGGCGGATAGAAATCTCCCCCTCTAATCTCTAAGTGAGTTCATCTGAGCAAATATCTGTTCAGATTTAGCATTTAGAATATGCTTATTTAAAGATCAACTTATGTGTCATATGTATGCATTGATAACTGGCAATGTGGTGCTTAAAATAAATAAATTTAGCCGTTCATTTTAATGTATTAGATACAGTTTTGTTTTAATGGCAGCAGATATTTGCTTTGTTTCCTAACAGGATTAGACAACTGGTAGGAATTTCTGATTCACATATTTCTATTGAAAGACTATTTTGTGGTAAACCATGTAGGGTTCTTAAGATGGGCAGGTCATAGCAGAGAGATCAGACAAATCGAGGTCCACTGGAGAAGGAACTGGCAACCCACTCCAGTATCCTTGCCATGAAAACCTTATGTATAAGCACAACCAGACACAAGATGTGCCTGGTATGCTGCAGTCCACAAGGTCATACGCCTGAACACTGAACAACTGTGAATATCCACTGGACAATAGATCTGAACAGAGGATAACGTCTCAGTAGGATAACCCACCACCCAACCCTACAAGCAAACTTGCTGTGCAAGGGCCTGTAACACAGGCAGACCCTGATAAACTAACATTTTCTTTAAAATGATTTTATGCTTATGACTTCTATAGCTGCTCATATTGTTCCTTTGTTACATAGTTCACAAAACACAACATATTTCCTAAAATACAGTGGTCCTATTAAATCCTAAAGTAGGCCAAATTGTAAAAATGTATTTTACAAATGATACCAGTGAAATCCGGGCAAATATTTTCTAAGATCAACAATAAATGTTGCCTCACCCCTTTTATTCCAGTTTCACGTGATGACATCATTACGCACGTTTCGCAGGCTTTATAATCCCGCGCTTTCTACCGATTTAGCTCATTTCTGACAAAGACAAACCACTGAGGGAGCCTAGTTAAATATTTCTCAGGCTTTAGAGTACTTATAATACGAAATATGGCGACTACATTCCCCGTAAATTGATGTATCCATCTGATTGAATTGTTTTTTCTTTGCCTGGGTAAGAAATCTAAGTTGTTGACCTTGAACATTCACGACTTTGCCTACTTTGCCAAGGTCTATGCTGGCAAGTTATACTGTCAGGAATCGGGTACTAGAAATTCATACCCTTCATGTTTGAGGATGTAAAACAAATTTAATGATAAAATCATTAATTTATCATTAGCACCAGTAATTTAAGAAAACCTTTGTATTTAAGTCTGAGAATTAATTGGTCATATTAGAGTATTTTGCTATACTATTGTGCTACTACAAACAAATATATAACCAGTAGGAGATAACTGTAAAGTTCTCATAATTAATGTGCTGGTTTAGTTGGTAGTACAATGTTGTTATAAACTGTATCAATATATTGAGTTTTTGTCTGTTTATCTAAATTATAAACTACACAGTTTTAACTTTTTTTGTCCCTCCAGCATATATAGTATAGGTGGTTGTTTCCACCTGTTATTATTACTTGTTGTCTCCAACTATGGGAGAATTGTGGGACACCCCTGTTATACTGTATGAGCTGTAGGGTATATAGCCAGAAAAAAAGGGTCTTACTACTAGAGTCCCCGAGGTAGAGGCATCCACCAAGATCATAGGGTTCCTACTTCTCCAACCCAGGTGTGGTGGTCTTTACCACATTTATTTCGCCCTTTCTCAAGTGAGATATATTTATATATTTTTCAAGTATATCAACATATTATACTATGTATGCTGGTGGGTTTAGAAATATTTTATTCAGAGGATTATGAGTGTTTAATAAAGTTCTCATTTTTTTCTTTTTATATATTGGACTTATATTTCAGTGTAAAGCATTGGGGAAACTTCAGAATTACAATTGATTATTACTTGAGTATAAAGACTGGCAGCAGGAACAGAGTCTTATAACTGGCACATTGGGGAGATCTCAGCCGGATCTTAAGGGACTCACTAGATGTGGATTGGCTGAGCCTCAACACCTGTCAGTGACCAGGGGTGGAGTTATGACCCACAGGAACAGACCAATTTTTCTGAGGTCTCTCTCCTTTGTGGCCTACTCAGGGCCTCATTCAAATGCGATTTGGCCAGTTGAATAGGGCTCTATATAAGCACACAGCATATTTTTTGACAGAAGTTTTTAGTTAGTGAACTTCTATCCAAAATCAAGGTCTTCACTAACTAAAAACGTCTGTAAAACAGATATGCTCTGTGCTTATATAGAGCCCTATTCCATTGTTTGAATTGCATTTGAATAAGGCCCTCAGTCTGTAATTCACTACAGATTGTGGATTGACCAGAACAACCCGTGGGGCCTACGCAGAGGTCTTCCAGACCAGGTACCCATGATAGTACCCATTCACTGGTTGCCAAAATCTGGATTGCGTCTGGAAGGCTTGGCAGGTTGCCACTGATGGAACCGTTGAACCAACATGGACATAAGATGCTCGGATCCAGATGCGCTGTTCTGGTCCAAATCCCTTCTACTCCATGAGGTATTGAAGGCTCGACCTAGGACATAGCCACAGTTTCAGGCAAGGATAGATCTGTCCCCTAGGAGGCAAAGTCCCAGAAAGGAGCTCATAAGGGACATAAGGCCCGTGGGGAGGTCAATTCTCTGCTTTAACTTTAGAGAACACATAAAAAAACTGAGGAACTTCTTGTTTCTTTGATATGATAAAAATAGGACATTTTTGCAAAGTCATAGAAGAAATCCCTGATACAGCAGCTCTCCGGTGTCTTTTCTTGTCAGACAATACTGGTAGCAAACCTGGAGTTACAGAATTACGGAAGTGGACTGTTCTTTCGGGTCCCAGAGAGGCTTTCTGAGTGCTGAGGCAAGCATGTGCACTGGAATTTATAACCCCATGAAAGTATCTGTCCTCCAGTCCATGGCCCTCATTCAATTGCGATTTGGCCAATTGAATAGGGGTCTAAATAAGCACATAACATCTTTTTTTTAAAGAAGTTTTTAGTTAGTAAGCATCTATCCAAAAGCAAGGTTTTCACTAACTAAAATCTTATTTAAAATAAATATGCTATGTGCTTATTTAGAGCCCTATTCAATTGGCCAAATCGCAATTAAATGAGGGCCCATGAGTCTGCAGCTAACGTAAGCCAATAATTACTTCAATTGAGGTGGTGTCTGGAAGATCCAGAGCAATCTCTTCTTTATGGAGCAGACACACCGTGATAGACATAAGTACAGTCCCCTGGATCAGTTGACCTGAGCTAAGGGGTGTACCATCCAAGGAGGGTAACAACAGGCATTCCTTCTTGGCTCTAGTAGGTATCTAATGACAAAGATCCGCTTCCTATCTAAGTGTAACTGGAACATTGGCAGTGAGGAGCATTATTGAGGCGGTTTAGCAGCTGCTCCTCTAAAGCTGTTAGACTCATACGTTCCCTGGACCAACTGGACATGATTTGAGTGATGGTGACCCGTAGGTAGATGACTGTTTGGTGGTTTGAGAGCGCTTAGGGTGTACTCCACTTGCTGTTTACAGAAGCACATGTCACTTTTCAAACGCAAGTCCTTGAGACCATCCAGATTTTCTGATACATTTTTGCAGACCAGTTCATCTTTAATTTTCTCAGACAGGCCTTGCTCAAAGGCAGAAGACAAGGCCTCATCGTTCCAGGGTATGGAATTCTACTATGTACTGACTGACTATGCAAGTTCCATGGGCTACTAGAAGCAGAAGTCACTCTTCCTGGAATATTGAACATTTTATGGAAGGCTTGAGAAAAAGCTTTGAAGTCGTCAAGAGTTGAAGCACATGACAGAGTTTCTCAATCCAGCAAGGACATTACGTAAGCCACATGTGCACGATTTGTATAAAAGGTTTGAGGTGCAGGAGGAGTAACAATTGCTTGGGAGAACAATTTGTTACACAAAGACTGAACTGTATCAGTTAATTGGTTAAGTCTCTGATCAATCTGGGTTAGGTGATTATCGTGTGCTCTAAGTAGTTGACCTTGAAATTCACGGCTTTGCCTACTTTGCCAAGGTCTATGCTGGCAAGTTATATTGTTAGGAATCGGGTACTAGAAATTCATTTCGTTCATGTTTGAGTTTGTAAAACAAATGTAATGATAGCTTGTTGTGTACCCTTAAAATCAAATACCCAATGCTTGTACCAATCCATGTTCAGAAACAAAAGCAAAAGCATGGTCAAGCACTGGAAATAGGAAGCCTCAGAATCAGACTGGGAGCTGAAGGCAGGAACCAGCACACAGGTAAAGGTGATAGCTGGAACATAGCAGAACAGAAGGTACAGACCAAACTCTTACCAGACTGGAACAGAAGCAGCAGTGCTGGGCACAGGCAGAACTCTTGCCAGACATGAACAGCAACAGTGCAGGAGACATGCATAACTTTAGCTAGAGAGGGACAGAAGCAGCAGCACAGGACCCTGCAGGTGCCGCAGCGAAACCAGGCAGAAAGGAACAGAGTCTAATAACTGGCACTTTGGAGAGATCTCAACCGGACCTTAAAGGACTCACTGGAATTGGCTGAGCCCCATCACCTATCAGTGACTAGGGGGCAGAGTTATGACCCACATGACCAAACCCATCTTTCCCAGGTATCCCTTGAGGTGTAGTCTGTGAGTCACTACAGGCTGTGGATTGACTAGAACAAGTAGCGGGGCCTTCCTTGTCCTACCCCGAGGCCTACCATAGCAGGCACTCCTGATAAATATATATCATATCTGCAGAAAATAGAAAAACAGTAAAATTTATACAAGACTTCACATGATAAAATACAAAGGTCATGATTAGTTGATCATACGCTATGGATAACAGTTCTTAATGCATACCAACAGGTCAGAATTTAAGGGTATCCTTGTACGAGCAAAGCTGTAAATCTGCTTTTAGAACATTGGGACCTTGTACCACTCATGAGTCAGATTTTGTTGTAAATACAGTATCTCCTGAAACTGCACTTTGAATTGCAATGGAATATTAGGTTTTTAAATAGATTTTAGGCATAGAAAAACATGATGCATAGGCCTATCCACACTCTTTTCATATTGAAAACAGAATACAGATACATATTTACTAAAATATTCTCCCAAGCTGTTGTTTCTGTTATGACAGAATCTCCCAAAAACTGTACAGGAATTACTTATATTAGCATATTGCAATTGTCACATCTATTTCTACACTTGACTAGCCCAAACATGCTAAAGAAGAAAAAAAAATATTTGGATATTTCGGAGATTTACAATGTTCCAATTAAAGCATAGTCCAGTTCACATTTTGGTTACTTGGGGCCAAAAGCAAAACTCTTTACTTCCCCAAACCCAAGCTAGTCTAAGGGTTCGATCTATAGCTTTGGTTCCCTGACCCTTTTTATACAACATTTTTTTTGCAGGTCAAGTGAATGGCTTTTCATTTGCCTTCCTTCCAGATGTCAAACAGAAATGTATAATATCAGTATAGATAAGCGCTATTTAATTTCACTTCACATAGTGTTGGATGACAATTTAGGGTAGTTCTGTGACCCCTTAAGTGCGGCTCGCTAAGCTACTGCTTGGCTCTCATTTATTGTTAGGGTGGCCAGGGAGCATATATCACATATAATAATTGTCCTAATTGCTATGTTAAAAGTTACGGGCTTGCGCATGCGCAAGGCCTTTGGTGCTCATCGCGAGCCACGCAAGACTTAGAAAAAGGCGATGATCACCGAAGGCCATAGGGAGAGGCAGGGAGCATGTAAGTGAAAGCTAATTTGTTCTTCAATTGGCGTTTATTTGAAGTCTGAAAACGGCTAATCGATAAAAAAAATGGCAGCTGTAAAGACGTAATTTTTTTTCAAGGCCGCAAATCGGTTGACCATTTTGGGCTTGGGGAAATTGATCAATTTTCAAAGCCCGCAAATGGTTTCAGACCCATTCAGCACAGAGCAGGGAGAGGGAGGAGAAAGACACAGAGAGGGAGGGGGGTAGAGGGTGGAAAGAGACACAGGGGAGGGAGGGAAGTCCCGCGTGTTTTATTGCGTTCACTGCTCGCCGTGCTTTGCGAGGCGACCAGGCAATGAGTGCCTTTATCGCTTATCGTCTTTGTGTTGCAAATTTTAGTGCCTTAATGGCTCGTCTCGCTATGTGAGGCTTGCAGGCGATGAAGTGCTCCGCGTTATCAGCTCGCCTCGCTTTGCAAGGCTCGCAGCTATGAGCGCCTTCGGTGCTCATCGCCTAAGTGCTATGCATTAATGGCTCGTCTCAATACGCAAGACTCACAGCGATGAGTGCCTTTAACGCTCATCGCCTAAGTGCTCTGCGATAACGGCTCGCCTCACTTTGCGAGGCTCACAGGCGATGATCGCCTTTGGCGCTCATCGACCGACTCGTACCCACCACGCAAAGCGTGACGACGTCTCGTAGTTTGACCACTATTATATGTGATGATATTGAGTATAATTTCCCTTTAACATAATCTGGATATGAATGGAGTGGTACATACTTGCATTTTAATTTATTTGTCCTGAATTACAGATTGTATGCACCACTGTTATCAATATAGTAATGGAATCCAACACTGCTTGAGATCGGTTTAGGGCTCCAAATAGACAGATTTTATGGGTCTAAATAATTCTTACCTGCTTTCAGCTTCTATGTGAAGTGTCAACTAGAAATTGGGGCATACTGTATGCCACCACCAAATTTGGCTAAGTTCAAATAAATGAATCACAAAATAAAAATGTTCATTTTGTGGAAAGAACAGCTGGAATTTGCTGCATTCACATAATTCTTCTCACCAGATTCCATATCTGCTCGATAGGAATTTATTCAAGGACTCTCAATGATGTCATTTGCAGCAATGAGCATTTGAAGAGCTATTGAGAAATCAGCTCAACGAAGAGACAAGTACTCCGCCTGCCAAAGCCTGGCTACAGTCCATGCTTCTCACCACAGAAGGACCACGGAAATTATTCACAGTACTATATTTTTGTAGCTCAAATCAGTAGTTCATCTACACACTAAAGTGAATGCATCAAGTCGTGTAACTCTCTGTTCTGCATCTAGGCCAAGTTTATAACTCCCCAGAGAAAGATGGATAATGTAAGAGCGAAAAAAAACTGTACAGAGAGTAGGGAAAAGAGAGGGGTAGAGTGGAAAGGGGGAGAGACAATTAATGGAGAAATAGAAAGAGGGAAACGGGGAGTGAAAAAATGCAAAAAAGCGATTGTAAAATTAGAGATGAATCCCTCCTGGAAAATGCGGAAATTGCACCTCCATCTACTTCCCAACATGAACCAAAAGTAAGAAATAATAAGTTCAGCAGTCTTATCTCATGAAGAATACTTCGCTTTTATTAATAAAATTATCTTGGTAACTGTCTATTCTTGAATGCGCATATTAAGTATCAACAAAGCCCAACACTTAGCAAACAGCGCCATATTACCATATTACCATGGCCAATGGCCATAGAAAAGTAAAATCCTAGTAACAATCCTAGTATCAGAAGATATAAAGTGATATAAAACCTCTGCAGATACCTGCATGCCTTAGTTGGCTTAAACATGATGTTATCTTAGATTGTCCATGCAATCAGGGTCAACAAATTGTGCAAATAGCCGGTCAGAGGTTATCTATAGACAACATAACCTAGTCACTTACGCCCTTCACAGTGGGGACATATCCTGTAGTATATAACTCTGGTATCACATAGCCCTGAAATGCTAGACAATTCTCCCCTGAAGTGTAGAATTACCACACCCCAGATGTACATTGTGACCTTCTGGGTCCTGTCACTGAAGTGTAGTTGATCTACCAAGGGTCAATTATTAGGCCTGATGACTATATATATGATATATCACCTCCAGAACCTAATTCTCAAACTGCTGGTAATCAGTCATTGAAATGCAAGTAAGTATGGGGAAGAAGAATGCAGGAAAAAAGGAAGAGAAGGGAGCATGACGGATGGAAAGAGAAAATGTGGGATGGGAAAAGGTAATTTCATTACTCAAGAAACTGTCTATTAAAAGGTTCTTTTTTATTTTGTATTTATTTTGTAAAGCCACGCAGGACCTATTGCAATTACTCACACTAATGATAGGTTTCTTATTAGATATAGTGGTAGTGTCGCTTTATGAACAATAAAAAAGAAATATATACAGGAAAGAAATCCAAAATGATTTAATGCTATAAAACTGTGTATACATCTTTTTACATCTAATATATTGCTGACCACAGGGTAGCATCTTGGTAACTGAAAAAACCCCCATTAATTTAGGAAAAGTTTAATATTTGTGAAATTGTTAACAACATTAGTGAGCATAAAATGTTTCCATTTTAGCAGGAGTGAGGAAATCACAAGTGTGATGGAGACCCCACAGATGTCCATCTAACAACGGTGTGTGAGTGAAAGGGTTAACCCAAAAACAGCTTATACAAGGTATCAATCACATAAAAAAAAACAAATCACCTACAACCTAAAATCAATAATATAATGTTGCTACCACCAAGGCAATTTAAGTAGTACCAATCTAAGATGTACTTTTTACAATTTAAGATGTACTTAGGCTGTTGCGGCCCGCATTGCAATGTGAGCTTTGCAAAGCGAGGCGAGCAGTTGAGGCACGCAGGACTTAGGCTATCACGAGGCCAGTAGGACTTAGCGCAGTTCACAAAATTACGCCCCGTAGGACTTAGGAACCGAAGCATGTACATGGACTGTGGGCCTTGGAAAATAACAACTTCGAAACACCTGCTAAAAACAACAAATATGCCTCAAATTCATTTACACACTCACACACAGCACAGGGGGAGAGCCAGGAGCCTGTGAGTAGGGTTGCAACCTAATTTGAGCCATATTTTGAGTTTTTTCATGAACAAAAATCACCTAAGCGAGAAAAAAATGGGCGCCGAAAAAAGGTAAACACGACAAAAACGAGGCCAAAGGGCATAAAACGAGGACGAAGCTCAAAGAAGTCACATTTAACTCAAGGCAGTAACACTTAACCCAAGGCACTAACTCTTAACTTAAGTAGTAACAGTCATCGCAAGGCCCCTAAACTACATGGGAGAAGAGGCTCACAAGGAGCGCGGCGGGGCTCGAGATGAGTGCCAAAGGCCTGTAAATTACACGGGGGAAGAGGCTCACGATGTGCACCGAAGGGCCTCAGATGGAGCCATATCCTCGCATTCTGTGGCAAACAGCATTGCCAGGCGTACAATTTTACTCCCGGCATTTTTGACAGGCAAGTTCCTAGTTACTAAAATAAAACAAAAATAGCAACAATGATTTCCCAAGCAAGACAAAAGAAGACTTTGTAACAAAAAAGTCAAAAAGAAGGAGAAGTGCAGTACTTGGGGCATTGGATAGATTGTGGGAAGATCTGTCCTGAGCCAGCCAAGGTAGAATCCATAACGAAGTGGCCCACCCACCAGATCAAGTGACAGGTCATGGCTTTCCTACATACAGTTTATCACTATACATTTGTGCCCAATTAAGGCTCTGTGGCTGGCTCTGGAAGGATCTTATGCCCTACCTACCCAATGCCCCAAGTACTACACTTTTCCTTTCTGAGATCGGCACTTGTCTTGTCTAATAGTTAAACCTGCTAGGTGAATGTGGTCCAGGACCATAGCCAGGTGCCGCAGATGGTCATCTCATGTCTCTCTAAATATGGCAATATCATCAAGGTAAGTATGGGCAAAAGGATGAGTTCCCTGCAGCCACTGATCTGTTCATCCTGGATGGCATCACTGTGAATTAGTAAAGTGCAAACAGGGTGATAAAAGACGATTTCTCCTTAACAGGCTCTGGTGGAAGCCGCCAATTGCTGTTCAACAAGTGCAGGGTAGTTAGGTAACAATTGAGCGGGTAGTACCACCTTGATCCCTCAGGTCTAGACCAGCTCCTGAAATTTGGTCATCATGAGATCATCATCATATTTTGCCATGGCTGGTCAGAAACAATACAGAGGATTGAGGATCTCAACGCTGCCATAGGACAAGCTGGGCTGGCATGCTCTAGAACTCCCACCAGGTGGGTCCTCATGTCAGATGAGTACGTTTATCCTCAATGACTGTATGGCAGAGAGAAGGATCCCCCACGTACATAGGGGAATTCTAGCCCAGAGAAGCACCACATCACCTAGATTTAGTACAGCAGGAGTAGTTACACTTAGGGATTGTGAGTTTCAAATAAAGGGACATCCTCAGGTAGGTCCAGCTTCTATCCGACCTTCAGAATGCAGCTATCTCATGCCTCCATCATACTCTATCACTTGTCAGGAACAGTACGGTCAGTCTGAGAATCCCACCGCTGCCACGGGACCAGCTGGACCGTCATGCTCTGGGACTACCACATAATTCCTTGTGTTGGACGAGTAAGTTTATCCTCAGTAACCATGTGGCAAAGTACAAGTTTTCTGCTTTAAGTAGAGGAATTTTAGCCCAGAGAAGCTCCCCTGAAATAATGAGATACAGTTCTCACACATATATTTGTTAACCCGAACAGCACCCTTTATTAAGGGATAGGTGAACATTTTATAGAGAAGGGAAAAATAGGTCAATCAAAATTAAACAAAAAAATTAACACTGCACAATTTCAACATGAATTTCCTTCCAATTGATTCTCCTCCATTCAGAGACCTGTCAACGTTAGCTCTTCCAGGATTGGATTCTGAGGAATCCAAGTTTCCATGGAGAAAGCACTCTGCCCAGGAATTCAGTTGGCCCAGTCAGGAAGACTTCTCCTCCCAATGTGGAAAACAATAATGTTTTGGTGGCATCTGCAAGTCTGGTCTTCTTATCTTAATGTTGCTGGCCCTTGTAAACCTCACAAAGACAAGCATCACCCTGGAGTGCAAGCAGAGACTGGCATTGCCAGGAGTTGGCAAGGAAGAAATTATATGGACAATAAGAGAACGAATGCCAAGGGTAAGAGGAAAATGTGAGAGAGAAAACAAGGAGAGATTATGGAAATATTGATTCTGGTGAGCATGTATGAATCCCTTTCTTCCCGAAGTTAATAGTGGCAAAGAAATTAGGCAGCATTTGGTCAGTGTTTGCTAATATACACTGTTAGTTAATAGCAAATAAACTTTATGCTGACATGTAATGGCACATTAGCTCATTACCATGACATATAAAGACAAAATGTATCTACAGATTCTTCTATAACTGGAACTAATAAAAGAAATTATACTTTGAAAGAAATTTAGCCAGGTTCCTTTTGTGTTTGCTATGTATTTGATTATTTCTTCCTGTTCATAGTCAAACGCCATAGCAAACAATACCATGCAAATTTCCCGATACTCTTCAATTAGAATTCAGTGAGGAGCATTCAGATTTAATAAGGTACAAGGTTATGGCACAGACTGAAAATTCTCCTCAAGAAGAAACCCTGTTGTTTATACTAAGCTTTTTTTTAATAATAGTCTTTCTGTAATCCACTAGTTTCTCTTTAGGCTGTGATTCAGGCTGCCATATTTCATTTTGCATGGAAAGGTCAAGGCACAGCTGTTACAAAAGAAGCTTAAAACTGCCCATTACACTTAATCTTTGCTCATTTTAAGATTTACAAACATGTTCATAAAACTGTCATCAAACCAGAAGTTATTTCAATATTTCTGGTGAGGTTCTCTCATTAATATAAAGAGAAATCTTGGTAAAGTACGCTGTGTCGAGGAGCTTCATGACTTTCTCTCCCTTGCCCGTCTGTTCTTTATATGGTATCTATCTAACTAATGGCTAGAAGTAGATAAGAGATACGGAGAGAACATGAGAGAGACAGAGAGAAAGAACGATAAAATAGGTTATTGTTTACTACAGTATGGAAACAAAGTAAAAAGAGAGAGATGTATGTAAAAAAAGAAGATAATCAAGTGGTAAAATGTAAGACAATGGGTAAGGAGGTTACAATGCAAGAAGTGACTGGAGTAAAATCAAACACACGAGCTGCATTTAGTGCAGTATTGGTCTTTGAATGAAGCAAATGGTTGATAATGTATTTGTAGGACATGTCAGTCTGTTTCTCGAAATCGAGGTTCCTACATTCAGCCAACATCTGAACAGTCCAAGGTATGATTGGAGTTTCTGTGTTTAAGCTTCATAACTTCTTAGCTTGTTTTAGGTGACTATTAAATTTTTCTACCAACAGCTAATGCTAAACCCCCCCAGATTTAATTTACTGTAAGCTTTCATTTATCTTAAGTAATTAGAAGACAAAAGTTCTTAAATTATCTGCCGTCTCGCCATCTTCACTAGCCCTCCAGCCAAGTCTACCTGGGACATATACATCCAATCAACCCCAATGCCTTACAAAACAATAATATATAGAGAAAAACAAGACAACAGATGTATGCAAATGTGTATATATATATATATATATATATATATATACATACATATACATACATACATATAGATAGATAGATGAATAATCAACCCATAAACCAATAAAAAAGGTATCACTATATACTGCATTACTTTGAGTATTCATCTATATTGCTGCACACGCTCAGCTACCACACTCTTTATATAAATATATATACAGTAAACTCCCAGTTATCCGGCACCCATGGGGACTCCCTATTGCTGGATAACTGTAGTTGCCGGACTAAACAACCCTAACCCCCCTCCCCCCAACCCTCAAAATGCCTTTAAAAAGGCATTAGCACCTAAACTGGGCCATTTAGGGCCCAAGAAAATAATTAGAAAAAAGTTAGCATTCTTTTTTTGCAGTCTCGAACTGCCGGATAGTGCCGGTTTAGCAGGAGTTTTTTGAAAATGGGGAATTGGTGCCGGTTGCTTGAAAGTCCTGGTTAGTTGAGTGCCGGATAACCAGGGTTTTACTGTATATATATATCTATATGATGACATATTACAAGTTGCTTATGGATATAAAACAATGCATTTTTTAAATAAAATATAAGTAACGTACAGATTGCATAACCTTTAATAGTACCAATCAGTTTGCCATTTTATAATTGATTTTGCAATAGTGTTAAATTTAATGAGACAAATTTAAAAACGTGCAATCTGTTTTAATTCCTACAGATTATGAAAAGTGCTTGCAATTTGGTATTTCTTGAAATCTCTGTTTTATTATTTTGTGATATTTGTCATTAATCAAAGGAGATGCTCTAACCAGTGTAACCAGCTTTTTATAATTATGCTTAAATAAAGGGCTTTAAGAACAATCTGATAAGATAGAAGATAGATAATAATTCATAGATTGCCAACGAAAACCGCTTTAGCACAGGCAGTCTCCATCAAATGAGGTGTACTGTTTTGATAGAAATGTGTGCCATATCTGACAATTTAGCACTACCTGCAGTGGTGGAGCTAGTGACTCAAGGGCCTGGGGGGCCAAGTGCCATCGCCGAACATAGTGATGGCCTTGCTGTGGACTCCGCAACGTCAAGATGCAACACGTGGGAGGATGGAATAGTTCTTTGCCTGCACTACAACTTTTCACCACTTCAACACTGTGGCGCAGGGCACGGACGCGCGCGCGCGTCTGTAACCGGATAGGTCCGCCTTATGCTTATCCCAGGTATATTTGAATTATTTTATACCATTATTCCCTCAACTTTACACTTACCTACTACATTATATGGAAATAACCTTGTCATGGTGAAGGGTCTTGTGTACCTCAATGAATCTGTGAGCTAAACCATGTCGGGTCACCCAAGATGGGCAATTCATAGCAGAGACGTCAGACAAATCACGGTCCAGTGGAGAAGGAACTGGCAACCCATTCCAGTATCTTTGCCAAGAAAACCGTATGGATAAGCCCGAACACTTTTGCACATTGCTCCTAAATATTCTACCTCACTTTGACTTGTGACCTCTTTTTCTCTACTGACCTTCATTATATCCTTTAACATTTTGAAGGGTTCTTTTATATTAGCAATTTCCTATCAGTTTCCTAAGCTAGACACAGGAGAGGTTCCAAATATGGTACCATTTAAATCTATAGGAAATAACAGTTGAATACTATTAAAAAAATATAAATATAATCCAGAATTTTGTCTGAAGCGTTTACAATCTAACATCCACGTGATGTGGGGCCTATTTTAGGCTTGGTTCTCCTACTTCAAAGGTCAGCAGCCTTACAGCTCCTCCTGCTCGCATGCTAATGCAGGTCTGATGTAAATTACATACACAGTTGACGCAATGCTAAAAAAATGCGAGTCAGAAATAGAAAATGTGAGTTTCTTTTTTTTTTTTTTCCTTCTTTCTTTCAGTTCGGCACATCAGGACCATCAAGGATACAGAGAGCGCGATGTATTGGGAAATGTGAAAACAGGGGCAGAAATAAAATTAGCCGACACGTAACCATAGCGACAAGAGAATGAAAGTACAATGGATCACAGAGGGCTGAGAGCAAGCATGGAGCTTATGGAAGTTCATAAAAAGATGCTCTCAATGCTAAAGTACGGACACTCCACTTTATATGCTTTACTGCGAGGATCAGGGAGATATTAAAGGACCATTACCATGTTCCCAGAGCCATATATATATATATATATATACTACTGTAATATTTATATTGTGACCCACTTAATAATGTTTGTGAACAAATTATAGTACAGCCATTATGTATTAACTACTATTTGCACTAATTTATTCCTCTACTTGCGTGCGATCTTGAATGAACATAAATGTTTCGCTGCCACGACCGAAATGTGTCTGCCAGTGCTTTCCAAAAATTATTAGTTTACATAGGTACCCTGGTGGTCCAGTGGTTAGAATTCAATTCCAGTCGGAGAACCAAGAGGTCACACTGCCCTGAAGCCATGTAGGATTGTTGTGGCCCACTAGAGAATGAACTGGCAGCCCACTCCAGTATCTCTGCCATGAATACCAAGTGGATCAGCATGGTGTGTACGATCCATAAGGTCACGACCGAACGAACGACGCACACATTAGTTTACACCCCCACAGGCAAACACCTCAGTTTACACCAATGGCTCTCAATCTTCCAGTGCCCAAGGGGGCAGCTTTTTGAGATTGAAAATATTTTGAACAGGATGATACAGTGATCCTTCAATTAGTTTGAACTGATTGGAATAGAGTACAATTTAACAGAAGATAAGCACCTCAATAAAAAAGATGGTGTGGGTGTTTCAAGGAGCACAATACGAAGATACTTGAACAAAAATGAGCTGCGTGGTCAAGATGCCAGAAAGAAGCCTTTACTGCACCAATGCCACAAAAAAGACCGGTTACAATATGCCCAACAACACCTTGACACGCCTCACAGCTTCTGGTACACTGTAATTTGGAGTGATGAGACCAAAGTAGAGCTTTATGGTCACAACCATAAGTGCTATGTTTGGAGAGGGGTCAACAAGGCCTAGTGACAAGAATACCATCCCCACTGTGAAGCATGGTGGTGGCTCACTGATGTTTTGGCGGGGGGTTAAAGGCACAGGAATCTTGTGAAAATTTATGGTAAGATGAATGCAGCATGTTATCATAAAATACTGGCAGACAATTTGCGTTCTTCTGCATGAGGATGCACATGGGACACTCTTGGACTTTCCAGCACGACAATGACCCTAAGCACAAGGCCAAGTTGACCATTCAGTAGATACATCAGAAAAAAGTGAAGGTTGTGGAGTGTCCATCACAGTCTCCTGACCTTAATATCATCGAGCCACTCAAACGTGAGCTTAATGCAAGGTTGATGCTAAAGGGGGCAATACACAGTATTAAGAACTAGGGGTATGTACATTTTTGAGCAGGGCCATTTCATTTTTTTCTTTGTTGCCATGTTTTGTTTTATGATTGTGCCATTCTGTTATAACCTACAGTTGAATATGAATCCCATAAGAAATAAAATAAATGTGTTTTGCTGCTCACTCATGTTTTCTTTAAAAATGGTACATAATGTATATTACCAATTCGCCAAGGGAATGCAAACTTTTGAGCACAACTGTATATATTTGAAAACCTTACGCATGACTAGGAGTGCAGGGAATATGATCACAAAATGAGGAGCCTAGACATGTGCATTAAATGTATGATTTTTATATTTTTTTATGATTAAAAGCACAGTTACATTGCATAAAAAAATTGCTACAACAGTCTTTAAGACTATAATTAATCAGAAAAATAAGTCTTACAGATAATTTTTAGGTAGAATCAATAAACTTTGATGCCTCTGAATGACCGTAAAGGGATCCAAGATACTTTAGTGGAAGTTGTGTATGAGAGGGGTGTTTACATTTCTGGAGTGCATGATGCAAGGTATCTGCTTCTGTGCCAATGAGGGGGAAGGAGTGTAGTGTCAATTTCAATCTTATCCTATTAACAAAGGCTCTGGACTTCTGCCTGATCCATCCTCCACAACCACTCGCTCCAATTGCACCCACCCCATCATCATCCAGCTCTCATGATATCAGGTAACAAACATAAAATGGATTCCTATACTAATAAACAAAGTCTTAAAAAAATTCAGATTTCACACAAAAATATTTTATGCTCATTGTTCACACAGCTGCTAATATTGCTGGTTTGGTAAATACAAGAGTGTTGTTCCTTGAACTGAAGTGTCTTTTAATGTAGATTAAAAACTCCTAATTTTCAAGCAGTGCTATATAAATGTGAAACACATGCGACATGTTTGGGTAGGATATGGCACTTTGTAAAGTATCATCATTTGTAATGTGACAAAAATATAATACTTTTATAGCTGAGGACCTGATGTAACATAAATTTAACTGAATATAATCCACATTCTCCAAACTTAATGCACTCCCCGACATTATTTTCTACACATTTGTATAATCCAAAATAGAAAAGAAAGTTATTTAAAAAATTATATTGGTGTGAGAAGTGGTGTCCAAAAGTAGGTAAGGAGAAGAAAATATTTTTAATGCAATTTTTTTTCCTCTTGAGTGCTCAAGCAAAGCTTCAATGTACAGCAATGTATGGGCTAGATCACTTTGCTCTCAATACATTTATCAAGAATTGTAAATTTATTTTGAAAAAAAATAAATAAATGTATCCAAAGCAATGTGATCTAGTCGTACATTTGAGATTTTAAGAGAAGCTATTGAATAAAAAAATAAAATACAAGGTAAGATGAAAATGTTTACAGGACCATTGAAGTCAAGGTAACTGACTGACAAATAAGATTAACCAAAGGCTACAGTATAGTATAATTGCATACTACAGTTAATAATTAAAAGGCTCTATTTCTTTACATTATAAAGCATTTGTCCACTATCAAAAGAGCAAACTAGAAGTCAGAGAATTAAATGCTATAAATTATTTCCTAAAAAAATCAGAAATATTTGTCATGCCAGTGTGCCCCAAGCTTTTTCTGAGAGAAGTTTACAAACTGATAAGGGGTCACGTTCATGGCCGGATTACACATTAGGCCAACTAGGCAGCCGCCTAGGGGGGCGCTTCCCTGTGAGGGGCCCAACTTTATTTTTTTAATGGTTCCTGGCTTACAAAAACAAAATGCTGCAGTTCATACCCTGGCTACTATGTGGTAACCACCTAGAACAAAAGAGTTACAACAGGAAAATAAACTTACACGCACAGAAAAGGCAAACATGGGTCAGTGCAAACCTTTATGTACTCACTCGCAGGGGATCCTCCACTTCACTGCCTAGGGGCTCCAAAAAGGTAGATCCGGCCCTGGTCACAGATCATTTTGGGGACCTAAACTTTAGGCCATTGTGTTCCCTGAAAGCATGGAGTTCTGCTGTGTTTGACTATGGGTGTTTCTCTGCTGAATGGGACAGTGGCACTGTCCCTAAGAAAGGTCCAGTGTAGACATTTTGAAGCCTTTTAACTCAATTTGGAGATACAAGTGAGATATTGCAGGTTTCAAAGAAGGCATTTTGATGTCCTGGGGCCCTGCAATTTCTTAAAAAAGAGCATCATGGCTGAATTGGCTTGGGAAACAATGCTTTAGGAAAAGAACATTTTAGGAGCACCATACAGCACTAATGTATAATGAATCACACATTTTGCAACATGCATTTAACATAACAAATTTTAAATTAAGCATTAAAAAAAAAAAAAGAGTGACACAGAGGTTAAAAATATGCTTTTAATCCTTATGCAAACTGCTTTTGCAACAATATCAGGACGGCCTCCTGACACTGCAGCATTGGACTGTAGGTTCTGAGAGTAGGATCTAACTGCAAGTACACAATGCAGAGCAATTAATTGTTGGTCCCTCTGCCACTGAAAGGGTTAACAGCAACACTTTGTAATGTGTGTCAGTGTATGCCATGTAGGTCTGCTTGTGTTTGGATTGTGCATCAGTGTATGTCTGTATGTGTCAGTGTGTGCATGATAGTCTGTATATTTATCATTGTTTTGTGTATGGAATACAGTGGATATAAAAAGTCTACACACCCCTGTTAAAATGTCAGGTTTCTGTGCTGTAAAAAAAGGAGACAAAGATAAATAATTTCAAAACTTTTTCCACCTTTAATGTGACCTATAAACTGTACAACTCAATTGAAAAACAAACTGAAATCTTTTAGGTGGAGGGAAGAAAAATAAAAAATAAAAATAACGTGGTTGCATAAGTCTGCACACCCTCTTATAACTGGGGATGTAGCTGTGTTCAGAATTAAGCAATCACATTCCAAATTGTGTTAAATAGGAGTCAGCATACACCTGCCATCATTTAAAGTGCCTCTGATTAACCCCAAATAAAGTTCAGCTGCTCTAGTTGGTCTTTCCTGAAATTTTCTTAGTCGCATCCCACAGTAAAAGCCATGGTCCACAGAGAGCTTCCAAAGCATCAGAAGGATCTCATTGTTACAAGGTATCAGTCAGGAGAAGGGTACAAAATAATTTCCAAGGCATTAGATATACCATGGAACACAGTGAAGACAGTCATCATCAAGTGGAGAAAATATGGCACAACAGTGACATTACCAAGAACTGGAGCTCCCTCCAAAATCGATGAAAAGACGAGAAGAAAACTGGTCTGGGAGGCTACCAAGAGGCCTACAGCAAAATCTGTGGGGTGATCTGAAGAGGGCTGGCACAGGAGATGCCCTCGCAATCTGACAGATTTGGAGTGTTTTTGCAAAGAAGAGTGGGCAAATATTTCCAAGTCAAAATGTGCCATGCTGATAGACTCATACCCAAAAAGACTGAGGGCTGTAATAAAATCAAAATGTGCTTCAACAAAGTATTAGTTTAAGGGTGTGCATACTTATGCAACCATATTATTTTATTTTTATATTTTTTCTTCCCTCTACCTAAAAGATTTCAGTTTGTTTTTTAATTGAGTTGTACAGTTTATAGGTCACATTAAAGGTGGAAAAAGTTCTGAAATGATTTATCTTTGTCTCATTTTTTTACAGCACAGAAACATGACATTTTAACAGGGGTGTGTAGACTTTTTATATCCACTGTATATTTTAGCACATGGGACAGTGTACTATATGAATGCACAGGTCTACAATGGCACCCTATGATTCATTTTATAGCAGTATGTGGTCTCTAAGTGCCTGACAGTCTTTTTCTCATTGCTTGCACGTGTGTCACAGTGAGTGAGTTGGTATGCTTACGTCAGTATATGTGCTAATGTATGTGCGTGTCGGTGTATGCAGCTCTGTATCTACGTGTTAATATACAGTATATAGTCTTGTATATGTGGCTATGTATTCATGTATAGATTTTAATTTGGTGTGATTTGCTATTGCGTGAATGTGTGTATATGTCTGTACGTAGATCTGTGTGTTACTCTGTGTACGGTTAAAGAATGTATATCCATATTGATATTGTATATGTTTATGGTTGTGTATGACATTGTATCTGTATCACTATACATATCTTGTGTGTATGAAGACCTGTTTGTGTCAATATATTTGAATAGCTCATATATATATGTATTACTGTGTGTGTATCTCCATTGGTCAATGTGTGTATGACTGGCATATGTTTCTTTTTATAGCTTTAGTATGTGGATAATTGTGTGTTTGTGTATATATATGCATGTGAGTTAGTGTATGTATGACTCTGGTATATATGACAGCATCGTTTTATAGCGCTAGTAAGTGGATAATTGTGTGTTTGTGTATATATATATGCATGTGTGTCATTGTGTGTATGACTCATATATATGTCAGCATTGGTTTATAGCACTAGTAAGTGGATAATTGTGTGTTTGTGTATATATCTGCATATGTGTTAGTGTGTGTATGACTATGGTATATATGTCAGCATAGGTTTATAGCTCTAGTATGTGGACACTTGTGTTTTTGTGTATGTATCTGCATGTGTATCAGTGTGTGTATGACTCTGGTATATGTGTCAGTATCTGTTTATAGCTCTAGTATGTGGATAATTGTGTATTTGTATGTATCTGCATGTGTATATGACTGGTATATGTGTTGGTATCTGTTTCTAGCTCTAGTATGTGGATAATTGTGTGTTTGTGTATGTATCTGCATGTGTATATGACTGGTATATGTGGCAGTATCTGTTTATAGCTCTAGTATGTGGATAATTGTGTTTTTGTGTATGTATCTGCATGTGTATATGACTGGTATATGTGTCAGTATCTGTTTATAGCTCTAGTATGTGGATAATTGTGTTTTTGTGTATGTATCTGCATGTGTATATGACTGGTACGGTATATGTGTCAGTATCTGTTTATAGCTCTAGTATGTGGATGATTGTGTTTTTGTGTATGTATCTGCATGTGTATCAGTGTGTGTATGACTCTGGTATATGTGTCAGTATCTGTTTATAGCTCTAGTATGTGGATAATTGTGTATTTGTATGTATCTGCATGTGTATATGACTGGTATATGTGTCAGTATCTGTTTATAGCTCTAGTATGTGGATGATTGTGTTTTTGTGTATGTATCTGCATGTGTATCAGTGTGTATATGACTGGTATATGTGTCAGTATCTGTTTATAGCTCTAGTGTGTGGATAATTGTGTTTTTGTGTATGTATCTGCATGTGTATATGACTGGTATATGTGGCAGTATCTGTTTATAGCTCTAGTATGTGGATAATTGTGTTTTTGTGTATGTATCTGCATGTGTATATGACTGGTATATGTGTCAGTATCTGTTTATAGCTCTAGTATGTGGATAATTGTGTTTTTGTGTATGTATCTGCATGTGTATATGACTGGTATATGTGTCAGTATCTGTTTATAGCTCTAGTATGTGGATGATTGTGTTTTTGTGTATGTATCTGCATGTGTATATGACTGGTATATGTGTCAGTATCTGTTTATAGCTCTAGTATGTGGATAATTGTGTGTTTGTGTATGTATCTGCATGTGTATATGACTGGTATATATGGCAGTATCTGTTTATAGCTCTAGTATGTGGATAATTGTGTGTTTGTGTATATATCTGCATGTGTGTATGACTCTGGTATATATGTCAGTATCTGTGTGTATCTGCATTGTGTGTATGTAGATCTATATGTGTGAAAATATCTGCATAATTCAGTATATTTATCATTGTGTCTTTGAATCTGAATGCATGTCAGTGTATATGTGACTGGTATGTGAGACAGCGTCTGTTTATGTGTGTATCATTGTGTGTGTGTTTGAATCTGAATGTATATCAGTGCATATATGACTCTGGTATATGATCCAGTATACATGGTGTATCACTGCTAGTACAAACACAGCCTATTCAGCAGCCATTCACTAGAGCCACATAAACAACGAGAGGCGACTAGTGAATATAAATAATGGCAACGATGCTCTGAGACGGAAAGGATAACATTTTCTGGTGGAAACGCTGCTGGAAGAGAGAATTTGATGGTGGTCATATCTGCATAGCTATGCAGCTGAGGGGTTAACATGCAGAATGTGGCAAGGAATGAGCATGAGGTATAATAGGTGCAGCAGGGTTGGTGGAGAGAGGGCCCTGGACTGTGTATATTGGTGCAGCATTATAAGACAGTGTATTTTAATGGAATATCTACTTCAGCTCTATGGGAAAGGAGCTAAAAATAGCATCGTGGGTCTCACAGGGCTGTTCATTCTCTGACAGTGACTTGCAGGCACCAGATCATATGCAGGGCTTCAACAGGGGGGAAATACACAACACATTGTGAATGATAGATTTAATATTCTTATTTTTATTTTTTAAGCCATGCACATTTTTTTTTTAAATCTATTTTTTTCTCCAATTTAATTAAAATCAGAAGACGCTTTTTTTTATTTATTTTTTTCTTTTGCTATATATTTTTTTTTCCGTTAAAAGGAAAAACATTTTCAGACATGATTTTATTGTGGGAATTTTTAGGGACTTCTGGAAGAAAAGGAGGTCTTGTATTAAGGGAGCTGGCATTCCAAGCGAGCTATCACCAGGAGGGGAGAACAGAATACCAGGTGAGATGACCAGTTCCTAACCCTATGCATTGTATCTACTTCTATATTGGAAGATGGGGGATATGCTTTAAAGATGTTGGGACAGTTTCTTGGATATATTTGCTGCTTCTACCTATTGTATAAAAGCTGAAGAAATAGTTAAACCATTTTAAATAATCTTAATACCCTTGACATCTGATCTGATATCAATTTCTTAAGATGTTCCACATTACAATCATTTCTCAGCATAGTTACACAACATACTATTTTACCATTTTTTTATTAATTTTGATATTTCGGCATGTTTCACTCGTATTATTTATTTTATGTAAATACCAGTGCATTCTAGTTGTTGGATATTTGTGATTATTATGGCATGTTGAGATCTATGGAGATATGTATTGCTTGGGTTCATGGTGGCAAGAAAAGATGCTTATTTGGCTGTAAGAAATTCTGGACAGACCTGAAGGGATGGATGAGACACAAATATGGAACCATGGAAGGGGGTAGACCACGGGAACTGGTACCACCCCTTTTATTTTTAGAATCAGAAAAGGGCGTTTCATAATTTGCACAAAATGGGTTAAGACATGTGGCCATATCAAAGCTGTTCCAATGCAATAAGGCACTCTACGCACCATATGCATATATCTATCTTGATGGTAACCCAACGCATGTGATACATTTTCCCGTTTTATTACTAAAGCCGTTGTTCTCTAATTCCAGAGGTGGTTGCACATTTATTGACCACTATTACTATATTCCAATATATATGATCACCAAAACCAAATACTACACTAAAACAAACACTTAAATTCATTGGATAAATGGATCTCAACATCTTGGTAATGAGATATTAATGAATCACAGGGGATCTGGACAGGCCTTGGTTATGTGCATAATTATCCACCTACACTAATTAAAAATTTCAAGCCCACCTTTTATCTTTAGTTCGTCAGAGATGGGAGAATCAACAACCAACAAGCAAATGCTGATTTTCTAGTCCTGTAAGGGTTAACAAACATGCCCAGAAATATGAAAACTCTCGGGATCTAATGCACAGATGGCAAAATTTTCAATTACAGTTAGGTAGGGAAAAAAATAATAATAATTGATTTGAGATCTCATTAGTTGCTCTCTGTCCTTGCCTTGTGTGATTCTCTCGACTGCATTCTTTTTTTTAAAGATGGAAAAAATATTATTTGCATAACAGTGGTTTAAAGAATAATTTGAATTGGTAATAAGAGTGAGTCTGAGAGGTAATACTCTTGTTCTTTGTAAGCGATAGCAATATCAAAACACCCCCCTTGCACAGCGAGAGGCGGCACTCTTTGTAGCCTGTTCGTTTAATCTGTTAGATATGTGTACGAAAAATATAAAAAAGATACAAGAGGTTTGAAGGATGTGATAATTACAGAGTAGTCTTATCTATGCCACCAAGGTGTATCTTTATATCTATATCTCTGTCTATACTGTATATCTATTTATATGCATTTGTGTATGTGTGAATACATCATGAAACAGGTGCACAAAAAAATAAATAAAGTAAGGGGCTAAATTATCTAGGAGCCATGCATAATTTACAGGAAATATGTAGGTGCCATAAGTAAAATGTAAGAAATGTAGGAGCCCTGGTTCCCAATACATTTCCAGGCTAATATATCTATATCACATCTCCATCTATGCATCCATCATCTACCGATCCATCCATCCATCCATCTACCTATCAGTCTATCTACCTATGCAGCTATCTACATATCATCTATCTATCTACTTATCTATCTACCTATCTATCTACCCACCTATCCATCCATCCATCTATCTAGTTATCTATGTCCATATCTATCTATCTATCTATCTATCTATCTATCTATCTATCTACACATCTACCCACCTATCCATCCATCCACCCATCCATCTATCTAGCTACTTATCTATCTCCATATCTATCTATCTAAACTATCTGTCTATCTATCTATCTATCTATCTATCTATCTATCTATCTATCTATCTATCTATCTATCTATCTATCTATCTACACATCTACCCACCTATCTATCCATCCATATCTATCTATCTATCTATCTATCTATCTATCTATCTATCTATCTATCTATCTATCTATCTATCTATCTATCTACACATCTACCCACCTATCCATCCATCTATCTATCTACTTATGTATCTCCATATCTATCTATCTATCTATCTATCTATCTATCTATCTATCTATCTATCTATCTATCTATCTATCTATCTATCTACTTATGTATCTCCATATCTATCTATCTATCTATCTATCTATCTATCTATCTATCTATCTATCTATCTATCTATCTATCTATCTACACATCTATCCATCCATCCAACCATCTACATATCTACCCATCTATCCATCCATCCATCTATCTATCTACTTATGTATCTCCATATCTATTTATCTAAACTATCTATCTAAACTATCTATCTTATCTATCTATCTATCTATCTATCTATCTATCTATCTATCTATCTATCTACATACCTACCCATCTATCCATCCATCCATCCAACCATCTACATATCTACCCATCTATCTATCCATCCATCCAACCATCTACATATCTACCCATCTATCCATCCATCAATCCATCTATCTATCTACAACAGATTATTTGATAAATTATATCCACAAATGAAGTGACTGCTTAAAATGTGGTGCAAAAAACACATTAACAAAGCAATTTTGTGCCATTGTATCAAGCATCGTAATTGTTCCATATGTGTGAATTTTGTGTTAACTCATTGTTGTTGAGTCACATATATGTATATATTGACACACTGTACTTATTAAGCATGATTCAAAAAATCAGGCAATTTGCCTGAATACTGTGTAAGAAAGTGACGCAGAGGCTACACCACAACTGGCGCTTTTGTGTACAGCAAGCTAATGCAATGCAACCACTAGCACACAGCCACAACTAGAAGTACAAACAACTAGAACTGCCTCATATTTTAGTGAATTAACAGGGATGGAATTTGGTTTTCAAGAGAAATGTGATAAATTCCCTTGTTTAGAATTCTTATTACAAAATGCAGTTAAAAAAAAGGATTATTATGAACTCAAATGTTAGTTTTTCCATTTTTCTATTTTAGAAGGATTGTGAGAATAATTATTCTTAATATTCATAATACACAACTAATCTGAAAAGCTCTCCCAAATCCATATATTATTCTATGCATCTTTGATGGAGAAATATTGCTACAAACTGCACAGAATACCATACCTTAGTTCCCACCTTAGTAAATTCAACAACATATCTACCTGATGGCTCACACGTGCCCAAACTGGTTTAACTTCCAAAAAAATCCATGAAACAGAATCACAAAAATATATACATTTAACCAAATGTTAAAAACTGCAAATACATTAAAAGGGCTGTGAAAGTACACCACCATTAAAGACAATCTAATATCTCCAAAGTGAAAAAACAGAATTGTGTACATTCATAGTCTTTTGTAAATCCTTGGTAATATATTGTACATTCACAACATTTTCAATTATTACCATCCTTTTGAATAACTATCTAAGAGCTCACTTACATTACACTCGCTAGTTGTTAATGTGTGATTTTTCACACCTTGAAAGGCCATCACCCAGCATTCGTCAAAAGTTTAATAATGCTTTGTTTATAATGGTTTCCCACCATAATCCCCCATTGTATTTGACCACGGTTAGCGAGTCACCATGGAGTTGGGGGCACTCAGTAGTCAAACCACCCACTAAGGCTATGTAAAGAATTAGCGAGGCCTTCACAATTACCTATTTTGTACTTTTTGTGTCATATAAAAAAAATACATTGTATGACTTCCTTCACCACCTCGTCACCCACCTTTAAAACAAATGTTTGGGAAACCCCTAGACCTC
Organism: Discoglossus pictus; assembly: GCA_027410445.1. Classification (NCBI taxonomy): domain Eukaryota; kingdom Metazoa; phylum Chordata; class Amphibia; order Anura; family Alytidae; genus Discoglossus; species Discoglossus pictus. The sequence goes on along the minus strand of CM050168.1, from coordinate 273,283,196 downwards.
TTCTATCAAGCCCCCATTCCCCCACCAATTGTGCTTTGGTTCATTAATTCACAAATACTGTACATGCTATCTAACTAGGCCCTCACCTACCATATCTAACACCATATGGGGGTATATAAGGACCTATACCCCATGGCGGTCCATACAGTTGTAGAAGGCCCTAACACTATCACTCATGGCAATCTATATTAACCCCTATGCCCCCTAATCCCTATCTCACATGGGGGACCTAATCATAGCAATTCTATCTACAGTGGCACTGTAAAATATTTGCAATTACAGTGTTGGTTTTATGAACTAGATTTAAATGCTAGTGAACTGTTTTCACTAGTTTTCTCACAATAAATCCTTAAAGATTGGGACTATGTATTTTTCAATATCATGCTGTCCAGAACTGTTTAAAGATTTTAATTTGCCATATGATGCTCAATGGATGTTATGGGAAAATATGGTCCTATAATGGAACTTGTTTGTGTGACACTGTTAATAATTTGTTCATCTTCAACACCATAAAGGGCTACCATAAAATTAAAATATATATGTTTGAAAATGTTGACTCTAAGAGCATAATTAAGAAGGAAAAAAATAAAGATAGTTTTAATTTGAAAGAAAAAAATGTTGATGCCTGTATAGGATCCTGTAAGAATCCATGATACTTGATGGAAGCTGTGTGTGTGAGGGAGGTGTTTACATTTCCGTAGAGCTGTGATTACATTTCCTGATGTAACATTCTGCTTCTGGGCCAGTGAGGGGGTGGGATGTGGTGTCAGCTTCAATCTTATCCTATTATGTAGCAAATACTCTGGCCTCCTCCCTGTTCACTCCTCTAGGAGCCCTCGTCTACAAAGACATCCCCACTACTATCCAGATCTCATGCTTGATGTAATAAATATATCATAGATTCCTCAGATCTTTCCTGCTGGCTGGCCGCACACAGTGGCGGCCATCGGACACAAGGTGGCATGGCCGACATTTCAGTGAATTTTTTTGTCAATGTGAAGCCTATCCTCTGCCAGGTCCTTTCCCTCTTCACCTTCGCAAAATCTACTCGCTGCAATCCCGCCACCAACCGACAGATTGTGCTGCCGATTTTCATATAAAGCGCGCCGACATAAGAGGCCTTGAGCTATGAGAGACGTGCCCAAGGCCCTTGGGGGCCGAATGCCCGCGACGAACATAGCGATGGCCTCGCCATCGAGTTGCGCCACGTCGGAGGGGAGAATAGTTCTTTGCCTTACATCAAACATGACGGCACCCGAAAATTGACAGAGCCCTCTGCCGGATGGCTCCTGTAACTGCAGCTGTCAGTGCTGCCGAAGAAATGCGAAGGTGAAGAGGGATAGATCCCTCTGCCACTTCCCTATCCCTAACCGTAAGAAATTTACTCAAATGTTGGCCGCGCCACCTAGTAGCCAACAGGAAAGGTCAGATTCTTGTACTAGTCTGCAACAGATTATATTTTCTTTAAAAATTTGTTTATGTCCATGGCTTACATAGCTGCTGATGTTGTTATTTTGGTAGATACTTGACAAACAAGTGTCTTTTTTTGTTGGACTACAACCGGTGCGCCCATTAACTGGCTAATTATCAGTCAAAATAACCCCTTTTCTGTTGAGCTAGCAACTACAGAACATTTTATGCTAACACATATCTGCTTCAAAGTATAAATAACTGCTGTCAATCCTCATTACATACTCCTAGATTTTTACATGATATGATCAGGGCCTACTTTGCAAGCCCACCTGTCAAGAGAAGCAGGTTGGAGAATTGTGGTTGCCATGGAAATCAGTCAAGTTTTGTGACTAAGCAGGAACACAAATACTGCCAATAAGTTGTTCCCAACCTGTCATAAATCAATTCTGAAAGAAGCAAAAAAAAAAGCATAATAAAACTGTTTTGAGTCTAATTATTTAATTGAAACAAATGCTTATATGTTTTAAAAAGTATAAGCACATTTGTTTATATGTTTTCATATAGTAGAATGTGTAATGTATGCACCTTAGAGAGCATATATATATATATATATATATATATATGTGTATGTGTGTATATATATATATATATATATATATATATATATATATATATATATATATATATATATATATATATATATTATGCTCTCTCTAATTAATTTAAGTATGATTATTTCTCAAGCCTTTTGTAATCTTTTTCTGAACTATGTAACACACTGTCAAAATTATTTAAATATTATTAAAAGTTATATTTATGTCTGATTCCCGCATGATCATCCTCTGTTTTCCTTATCTCATAATTATACAAGCATCATCCCAATACCTATCCAGTCGTAACCCCATTCCCAAAACATATACCCCCACCTTAACCTCATAATTAAATGTTTTACTATTTCTCACCAGTCCTTCCCACCAATTTTATTTCACCCTCCATCCCACCAAACTCAACGCCTTAAACAAAGATGGATTAATGAGAATTCAGGCACCCGGCACTGCACACAACCATCTTCGGCACTGTAAATGTATGGCAGAACTAAATAGCAAAGAACGACAATATGAAATGGTTAGGTTCATGTTGCTAAATATATCATATTAAAATGACATCTGCAGCGCTGTAGGTCTCCCATCTACAAGGGGTGCTGGGTTATAAGAAGACTGCTCAAGGTTGCACAAGTAACATGAAGATAGCCATGTATTAGATCAGTAGGTTTCTTGTCTGGGGGCCCCAATAAGACAGCCCTGCCTTCATCCTTTCTTTTGTTTTATGATCCAATGTTATCAACACGTCTCAATATCATTACATATTTATTTAACACCTATACTATCCTCTTATTCACACTATCTCAGTACCATACTGTTTACCAAATGACTCTCCATTGTTTCACTCTATTCACTCTATTCAATGATAAAGATATCATCCATCAGTCTCATAACCACACTATCACAGTACATGATTTGTGCATTACCCAGTGGGTTAAGACCCGTACAATCTGCTCGCTCTGTCTCTTTTTCGGTTAGCTTTTAGAAAAGGTACTGGCTTAAGACTTACCACAGAGACTTGGCACCAGTTTATTAGGCAGAGACGGGTATGCTAGTAGGATCATCTAGCTAGAAAAATGAAAAATAACTTGTAATTTATTTGACAGTCAAAGCAAACAACAGGGGAAATAGTATGTGTAGATAAAAAAAAGGAAAAATGGAGAATTTGTTCTCACCTGTAAATTCTATTTTCTTGAAGGCTTTGATGGCACAGAACAGACTACACTCCCAGATTCAAAACCTCCCCTGTCCTTTACCTCCATCAGTATTATTACAAAGCTAGTCAGATTCCCATAAATAAGACAATACCATTAAATGTGTTCCATAGACTTTAATAGAAGGACTTTATAGGACTTTAAGGAAATAGAATTTAGAGGTAACAACAAACTTTATGGGCCTCATCAGTGAGGTGCAGCTGAACTCCCTAAGGCACAGTGAGCAAGGGGTCCACGTCTGGAGTCCCCTATTACCCTTAGGGAGACTAAACCCTAAAGGTAATTTGCATATACAAAACAACTAAGTCAGAGGCGCTCATCAGAGATTGGACCAACCTTAATAGGTTAGTTCTATGGCCATGATAAGCCACTCTGAGAGCAAACTCTTTTAGCTCACTTGTGCCCTTCACAGGGAGAAATATCCTGTAGTAAATCAGTCTGGTCCCACTCAAAAGAGTGACCCAGCCCCAAAATACCAGGCAATTCTACCCTGAACAGGAGAAACAGCAAACCCCAGACGCGTTTCTGCCTTTATGGGCCTCATCAGTGAGGTGCAGCTGAACTCCCTAAGGAACAGTGAGCAAGGGGTCCACATCTGGAGTCCCCTATTATCCTTAGGGAGACTAAACCCTAAGGGTCTACGCAGCACAGTACATAACAAATATAGATATAACAAACTAATACATACTTGGGCAGAAGATTAAGGGAAAACAGCCTCAAACAACCAGAGTCCAAATTTGGTGTCTTCATTTTGTATCTGTAATGTATGCATACTGCTCCATGTAGCTGCCTGACATATTTGCTCAGGTGATACATTAGCTTTTTCAGTGGCAAGGTGCTGCCACTGCTCTTGTGGGATGTTCTTTGTTCTGAGCAGGTAGTGCCTTTTGTAACAGTTGGTATGACTTTATGATTGGCGTAAATAGGATATGTGAGTTCCTTTTTTGACCTTGGAGAACTGCGATTTCCTGATATGACCTTTTAATATAGAGCACTTATCGAAAAAGCTTCTCTTTTTTGCTCCTTGGATTGGGAAAGAAAGTTGGTAAAAAGATCTCTAGCCTTATATGACACTTTTGGTAAACTCAGGTGGCCACTTCATACTGACAAAATCCTGGTGTATTGTAAGAAAAGGTTTGTTAACAAGTAGTGCTTGGAATTCTGGTACTTGTCATGTTGTGGTGATTGTTAAAAGGAAAACAACTTTTAATCTTAACCACTTCAGTAGACATTGATCAAGAGGCTCGAAGGGTTGTTTAGTGAAACTGTCTAGGACCCAATTAAAATTCCATTTGGTTAAAGTGGATCTCTCCACTGGAAGTAGGTTCAATGTAGCAGACATAAACTGTTTGATCAGAATGTGCTTTGCCATTGGTTCTTGAAGAAAAGTTCCTTGTGCTGACACCCAAACTCTCATTTTACCTGGTTTGAGGCTTTTTGTCAAAGCCTGTATGAAGAAATTCCAGAATATGAGGGTTACCTGCAACTTCTTGTTCTGTCGACTGGTCAATACACCATTGCAGAAAATATTTCCACACTTTTAAATAATGAATGACAACACATGTTTCTTGGTGTGAATTAATGTATCCACCACCGCTCTCAATTTCCAGCCCTTATTATGCAGCATGACAGTAGTGGGAAATGGTAGAAAGATATAAACCAACATTAAGTCCATTAGTGAGCCAGTGCTTCTAGAGCCACCTGATGACCCTGTACAGACATTAAAAGATCCACTTTCTTTTTCCTGTGCATGGTCACCAAATCTATATCTGTCCATCCTCATTTGTAGGACGTCCTAGTTCCCACTCTCCAGCTTCTGAACTTAAGGTTCCTTTGATGTGGACTACTGTAGTTGCAGGTAAGTTTCGTTCTGCTTACTTCATAATATTTGCTGTCAGCCTCTCAAAGGTCCGCTCCAGGTGCCACCTTGATGAAAGCCATAAACAAAGCATTATCTTATAAATTCTTTATAGGTTTACCATTTAAATAGTCTTCATGCTCTTGAAGTGCTAAACAGAATGCTTGCAATAAAAAATAGGTTTGTAGATCAAGCTGCTTCTTGGCGAGACCAGCGTCCTTGAACTTATCTTCAGTGATAATGTGCTCCCCAACTGATGCCACTGGCATCTGTTGTCACTAACTCCATTTAGGAGTTTCCCATTCTATGCTTCTTAACAGGTAAGTCTTTATCATCCACCATGTTAAGGAAAGCTATGTTTCTTGAGAAATGTGAATTCAAGATCTGTTTCCATCCTATTCAAGTTCCCAGTTTTGCAATAGGTCTTATGTCTTCTTGTAGCAAGCACGTGTGCTAATGCCCAAAGAATAGCCGAATCTGAGGAAGACATTAGGTCTATAGAGACATGGCCTGAATTATCAGTACTCTTGGTCTGTATTTTGGTGGTAGTTCTCAAGATTTGTATCTTCTTTTTAGGTAGATACGTCTTTCTTGTAGAAAGACTGCAAATACTTCCATCACCTTCTTGAAGACTCTTGGACCTGAAGAAAGGCCAAATGACAGTTCTTTGAACTGCCAGTGATTATTATTATTATCTTTATTTGTAATGTGACAACATATTCTGTAGCGCTGAACAAGGGTTGAGTACAAGGTAAAACAAAATTGACACATTGCAATAGTGGAGACCCCTGTCTTAGAATCTAGAATGCGCTAAAGCACCTTACAAGGATGAAAACTCGAAAACTTGCAATCTAATGATAAATCCTGAGAAACTTTTGTGCTGTAGGAACCACATGAATATGCAGGTATGTATGTCTGAGGTTGAGCACGAAGATTTCTCTTCTTAACAATGTTCATGTTAACCTTATTGACTCCATCTTTTTTCTTGCATAGAATTGCTCAGGTTTCTCTGGTTGAGTACTGCTCTGTACCCCCCTAATGCCTTTGGTAAAATGAATAACATGGAATAAACTTATTTTTCTTGTTCTGGAGCAAGCACACTCTGACAGCTTCTAACAAAACTTATTTTTTCCAGATCCTTGTAAAACGAGGAAACAACAAACTTTCATGGCGATAACAATGAATGCTTTAATAATATATAAGCACCATCTAAATGAGTCAAGGCCTCCCCTTGGGCTGAGCCAAATGTACTAAATGGCCTTTCTTGCACAGATAGAATCGTCTGATAGCCAGGAAGTCTCTGATGCTTGTGCCTTCTGCACAGAGGGATCGCATGTGATTTGCTGCGCTCCTGTAAATAGCAGCCCTATCCTTAACATGTGAATGTTCTCAGGGACGTGGGAACACACAGGTAACATACCTAGCTATGATGGGAATACTCTCCTTCCATTCCAGCCATATTAAAGCTGGAGCACGTGATACAGAGGTAATATGGAGCTTATATAAGCACCTTATGAAATATATTCCAGGAGCCATCCTAAATATTCTAATAAACAGATCTCCAATATAGAGGATTACCTTGATCCAAATAACATGGTGATATGAAAACTATGCCACATTTAACAGTTCATTGTGAGCACTAGATAAGCCTTCCCCCTGGCTAGATCTTCTTAAAGTACCCCATTAAGAGATGGAACGCCCTGGAATATAAAGAGTGGCTTTCACACTCCGTAGTAACGTCCAGAGAGACACAGTTTTGTAACAGTCTCCATATCATGTTCCAAGCTTAAAAAAAAAACAACAAAAAAAACAGTGCAAGCTACCCTATAACAAAGGGCCCACATACTAAAAAGGTTCTTATATAAAAACAAGCAAAATAATGCAATATTAGAAAGCAATAATGCAAATATAGCAGGTAACACATTGTGACAGTGAGGTCATGATATTTTTGTTAACAAAACCCTCCATTCTGTCACATACCTTACCCATGCAGTTTTGGGGCTCTAGTAAACAACAAATGGCTTTTCTCGATTGAGGATATACCTGATTTTGAAGGCAACTCATTGTCTCACATCCAGTTACTGAAGAACAAAATATATTGAAGTGGGTCTAATGCTCCCTTTTCCCAAATGGGGACACCAATGTTTGTTGGACCACATACATGAGGCCTCTTGCAACTAGCCGCTATCATCTTCTTCCATGAGGCTAACATCCAGATATCCTCTTCCTAAACCTTTATCCAAGAATACCCAGGCCATAGGAATCACAACCTGTGTTCCTTTAACAAGAGAAAATGTGGTGAGAAACTGGACAGCAAATAAATTATCAGGGGGAACAAGAGTAGGAGTGGTCCCGGAATCCCTGAGCCCTTTTCCATAAACAGTTCTTATCTATATTGGATATCCCTGCTGGAAGTACTGCATCAACCTGCACATTCATCTTTTGGGCCTTTTGATATGCACAAAACAGGGTGTCTTTTCATATTCTGTGTCTTGGATACTTCATTCTCAGGTGTCAAGGTGCCCACATTGGTGGCACCTTCCTTCCAGTGTGGACTCCTGTCAGGGCTGCTTTGTGACAGATGCAGGCCTAGCACTTGTAGCATAGTGTGTAGAGCGCTGAGGCTTGGCCCTGCCGTATTGTAAGTTTCTCTGATGGTTGTAGTAACTCTGGGGATCATCTTGTGTTCTGGTAGTCATGTGTGGGCAAGCCATAATAAAGAAGTCTGCCATCTTTGCTGCCTCTGCTGTTTGCTGGCTCTCCTCCTGTACCTTTGTGGAGCAGTATTTTAAGAACTGTTCTTTCAGAAACTTATCCAAGATCTGCTCCACCGTCCTGGCTTTGGCCCCAGTCATCCACTCCTGTGCATAATGGGCAGGCTAAGTATTGAAGTCAGCAATTGTAATACTGGGTTCGTGTAGTGGAAGCAGTAGGATTACCCAGTCATATATAAGAATAGATAGTTACAGCAAACAACCAGGAAAAAAGCATAGACAAAACAAAGTGGATAAGCACAAAAACATGCATACTACAATATTCACATTTCCTGGATGAGGTAGTGTGAAGCTAAAGTTGGCAGAAAGTACACTGGCATTGGAGGCTAGCGGCTGGCTTGGCAGAGTGATCAGCATCCCCAAAGGACATCTTCAGGGTCAAATAGATGTGACCTTCTGCAACTCACATGACGCACACTCCAATGGCAATGGCAAGAAAATCAGCTCCTTTTCTGGCCCTTTCAATAATTCTAAATAATGGATTGGCAGCTAATGCCCATCCAGGGAAGCTCCTTATCCTCTATGTCCAAGTCCTCAATATCATAAAATTTTATGTCCAGTGAAATCCACTTCATCATTTCTCTCTACCCATCTCCGACTTTTCTATTGCCTTTTCCTTTTTACTTCTCCACAACTTTGTTCACATTTTATCTATATTTCTCCAGTTAACAGATTTTTTCTCAAGCAGGCTATTCAAGCAGGCCTATATCATAACCACACCATCGAAACCACAACTTTCATCTTTTCAGCCCATCCCCAGTATAAAGAGATCCAAGTTCATATTTCCATCCATCAGGAAGAGCCATGCCATACTCAGCAGTTCAATATGTGTGTTTATGTGTAGAGAAGCAGTTGTGCAGTATTTTCATACTATTTGTGGTATACTCCCCCCCAGATTTTCTTTGGCTCCTACTCCCATGGTAAATGCTGAGTGCAATATGCGATACACACCATTTAGAGGACAGTAGTGGATCATTTTATTTCCTCTCTCCCACATTTCTGATAGAGGTCATCAACACATCTATCTGTCTCGCCCAGAAAGATTACAACACTATGGAATGATGTGGAAAGGGGACTTCAGAAATACAGGCGTATACAACATGGCAGCTAATGGGTGGAGAGAGAAGATGGAATCAGACACATTTTCTCCAAAACATAACGTTACAAATTATTTTAAATCTCCTTAATTTTATAAAAATTGATGAGCTGTGCTTTTGCAAGTTCTTCTAAGCAAGCTTTTTACTCAGCAAGATGTTTGGAGATGTCTTTCCCACAAAACAGAGATGTTGTTATTTCTGTTCAGTGCTTCAGTCGTGTCAGTTCCTTCTCCAGATTTGTCTGAGCTCTCTGCTACGAACTGCCCATCTTGGGTGACCCTATATAGTATAGCTCACAGCTTCATTGACATACACAAGCCCCTTCACGACAACAAGGTAGTGATCCAGAAGGGAAATACAGAGATACATGGGAACACATTACAACTAGCACTGGCAAGAGAAATCTGACTTGCAGATCATTAAAGTATGAATGATTTTAATAAAGATAACAATGGTTAAATGTCAAGGGGTTTGTTTATTTTCTCTTGTGCATTATAAAAACTGTCTCTAATAATAGGGTAAATTACTAATTCTTCCTCTTGCATTCACCAGTTGCCTAGAGCATGAGCTGCTATGTGCATCAAGTACATGAACTTTGCATAGAAGTCAGTGGCCTAGATAAGAAAAATGTAATGACAAATAAGAACTAACAGGCCCATCTAGTTGTCTTATAAAGAAAAAGGCTTTAAAAAGGTTCAAGATGGCCTTATGCATATCCCAGTTAGTGAGATTTCTCACCATTTCACCTTATATGCACAATGAATGATGTATGCCTTTCTTAAGCATATTGCAAAATCTTCAGCTTTGATAACACTATTCAAGCTTTATCAAGACAGCCTGATCAATGTTATCATTGTTGAAATCATTCACTTCCTTTCAGTATTGCTCAGAACCACGAGAGAGATAGGAAGGGGTACAACAATTTGCAATTAATAAGTTAAATCGTGTTTTTAAATGATATTTTCAAATAGCATATAAAAGCTTTCATTATACTAGATGCAACTTATACTTTTAAATGTCAATGAGTGTTAAAGCCCCTTAGCAGATGCTATTAAAAATTTGGGAATTCTTTTTATATCAATCAGTTTTATTAAAAAAATTTGCCATATCAGGAGAGCGACATGTTCATGGGCACAGCTGCTTAACACATCTTCATGTATGACTTTTAATCTGATGACTACAAGATAGGTAGGAGCACATTAGTATTGAAGGGACAAATTTGCCTGCAATACACACAGGGCCGGATCTACCATTTTGGAGCCCCTAGGCAGTGAAGTGGAGGAGCCCCTGTGAGTAATTACACAAGGTATGCACGGACCCAATTTTGCCTTTTCTGTGTGTGTAAGTTCCTTTTCCTGTTGCATCTCTCTTGTTCTAGGTGGTTACCCCCTAGTAGCCAGTCTATACATGCAGCATTTTTTTTTGGAGGAGTTAAGCCAAGAACCATTTTTTGTAAAAAAGTGGCACCCCTCACTGGGAAGCGCCCCTAGGCAGCTGCCTAGTTGGCCTAATGGGTAATACGGCCATGCCTACACATTACAGTATGTTCTGTGCATATACTTAATATATATGTTCATGCAAAAATAACAACCTTTATAATGATAATTGTTCTTTTAGATGCATGAAAAAATATCCTGCCTTGCCCCTTTAGTATTGCATTCCTTTTCAGGTGTGCTTTTCTAGTTATCTACCACCCTTGCAATAAAGCAGCAATTACTATGAGCACAACACTATGAGCTTTAATGGTAAAAGGGTAGAGTTTGAGAACTCATTGAAATCATCGAAAATGTAAATATGTCTCCAAGGAAAGTACATAAATGGAAGGTTTCACCAACACTGCACCATTGTGCAATATTTGTGTTGGGGGGGGGTTACAGTAAACTGGAGATTTCTCCTTTATTTTATGAAGGTCTTTCAAATTTCTCATTCACCCCTATGTGTGCTATCCATCCCTGGCAAAAATTCTAAGAAGGCAACCCAGAACTCCTCAGTAATGGAGGATATTAACCAAGAAGACAAATAAAAATTGTAAATAATATCCATAGTGCACAATATATTCAAATGATTTGTATTGGATAATCTTTGTATTTGGCATTCGTTTAGCATGTATTCATCTCTGCAGTATAAAATGACCTATAATATTCTGTGTATCAGTCTTAATTCTGATACAGATAAGTCCGAGCATGAGCCAAATACATAATGTGCTTTGTGGATTTCACCAATCAATTACACTGATTTTATTCAATTAGAGCACTTAGCCTTACTTGTACTCTGGAGAATACAGTGCACTCTCTCTGGGAAGACTCAGTGTGTCTCTCAAGTATTTGCAATTGTCCCTTGTTGCTCCTTACTGCTTTTACCCTTCTAAATAACTCAAGCCATCTTATAGATATTGGTATGAATACAATGATTGCCCTCTACGGCACAAATGATACAGCTGAAAACATTGTGCCTGATTGCATGGCAAGGTTTTTAAATGCATTTTAAATTAATCAAGCGGGCTAGCTGAGTCACAGATTGGCTGAAAAAATGTAACTTACAGAAATGATTTTAAAGGACCTTTGAAGTGTCATATGGATAATATGTTAATTTGTAGAACTTGACTGTAGGCAACATGCTTTTAGAAATAAAATGTTATATATATAGTGGATATAAAAAATCTACACACCCATGTTAAAATGTCAGGTTTCTGTGCTGTAAAAAAATGAGACAAAGATAAATCATTTCAGAACTTTTTCCACCTTTAATGTGACCTATAAACTGTACAACTCAATTGAAAAACAAACTGAAATATTTTAGGTGGAGGGAAGAAAAAGAAAAATAATGTGGTTGCATAAGTCTGCCCCCCCACCCCCAAACTAATACTTTGTTGAAGCACCTTTTGATTTTATTACAGCACTCAGGGCCTCATTCTATAGGCCGCAAGGACTGGCCGCAAGCTATTCTGCTATTCTATTCCCCTCCGGCCGGGGATTCCGGCAGGCTTGCGGCTGGTGCCTTGCTATCTCTTGCGGCCGCTCGCGCCGGAGGAAAGCCTTTGATCTAAAACGGCCGCAAGGAAATCGGCCGTAAGAAAATCCTATTTGCAATTCAATTGCTCCGGGAACCCTCTCTGCAAGGCTAAAAGCGAGCCGCAGCTTACTTGCAGGAAAGAGGTCCCGCTAGCACCAATTAAGCACGAAATATAGCCCAAATAAAGCCATCCTGCACTTTGCAGAGTCTATAAAGTGATTTTCGGTGTAAGCAAAAATAGCACAAAATTCCCCTATACTTAAATCCGTAATATATATTTTTTTTAATATACGTCAAATATCCATGTAAAAAGTCCAGAGTGCTTGGAGCACCTCAGACCCGCCCACGCCGCAGCCGGAAAATAAACAGTTAATTTGAACTCGGGTTTAGGCTGATGTGCAAGCTTGAGAGTGGGTTACTTTTAATCCTCATGTCCCCCAATATGATCCCTAGCATTTACAGAGCTGTACAGAGCTGTCTTGAATTTATTTTTGAGTTTTAAGTTTTCAGAGCTTACGGCCGGTAGCAAGATTTACGGCCGGCCGTAAGAGGAGATCCTTGCGGGGCCGTTTAATTGAATTGCAAGATAACGGAACCCCCGCAAGGAATCGCAGCCTTACGGCCGATTTACGGCCGATAATAGAATGAGGCCCTCAGTCTTTTTGGGTATGAGTCTATCAGCATGGCACATTTTGACTTGGCAAGATTTGCCCACTCTTCTTTGCAAAAACACTCCAAATCTGTCAGATTGCAAGGGCATCTCCTGTGCACAGCCCTCTTCAGATCACCCCACAGATTTTCAATCGGATTCAGGTCTGGGCTCTGGCTGGGCCATTCCAAAACTTTAATCTTCTTCTGGTGAAGCCATTCCTTTGTTGATTTGGATGTATGCGTTGGGTCGTTGTCATGCTGAAAGATGAAGTTCCTCTTCATGTTCAGCTTTCTAGCAAAAATATATATAGTAAATTCAGTTTTGCTGTAATGGTTGGACTTATAGTCCTAACTTATTTAGTCACTATAGTGAGACATTGGACAGTGCGGTTCAGACAATGTTGAGGCGGACAAGCAAACATATCTAAACATTCAATATCAAGAGTATCTTGGCACAAACGCTCATATATACAGAAAATGGTGTTGTTGAGGCCTTTTAAATGAGGTACAGGATTTTTAATTTTATCATTGAGGATATAGATAGACAGTGAAGGGACTGGCAATGGGAGCAGCAGATGTAGAATAGCGGATGAGGTGAATGAGTCTATCATTCAGGATATATTTTGGGAAGCCAGTGAGGAGGATGTGGCAGTAGTCTGAACAGAAACAAGATATTTGCTTATTCAAGGAATGGACACATGTGGGGATATTAGAGAAGTGGATGCAGAAAGATTTGGGGAGTGTTAGAAAGTGTGGCTGAAGAAGGCCTCTAAGTCATGTACAAAGACAATACAAATTCAATGTTGGGGTAATTGTTTTGCTGTCAGTGGAAAAGGAAATTTCAGGTATAGAAGTGAAGGATGAAAGGGGAATAAGTAGCAACTCCATTTTGGAGATGTTTATTTTCAGATGCTGCAAAGCCGCGTCGGAGGAAATGTCAGACAGACCTATTGTGACTCATTAGGGATAGAGTAGAGAAAAGAGATAGATTTGGAGTTTCATCAGTAAACAAAATTGCATTGAAACCCAAAGACAATTAGCTATTCAAGATTGAAAAGGGGACAGGATCGAGCCTTTAGTTATGCCAACAGACTGGGGACTGGAGGAGAAGACGAGGTACCACAGTAAGAGACATCAAAGTAGCAGTTAGAGATGAGAGAACTGTATCAAAGAGGCTTAATGAATGGAGAGATTGCACGCAGAAGTGGGTGGTTTATTGTATAAAAGGCAAAAGAGTAAGTAAGAGTAAGGAGGAGTATGGTCAAGGTTTTTGTTACATGGCAGAATCAGTAACAGAAGCAGACAGCAATGGGACAAGTAAAAAGTGGCAAATTAGGCAGCTGTAAACTAGCCGTTTTGGTATTTCAGAAGCTAGGGGAATAGAGTAATAGTACTTGGAAAGTGATTGACGATCATGGGGAGTCTTTAAAATGGGCTGGAGGAGAACTTTGTTGAAGGAGGATGTGTAGGTGCTGGTGGTGGTTGTTGTTAATGACATGAATAAGGATTGTGGGTAAGTAGAGGAGAAAACAAATTAGGGTCAAGTAAGCAAGTTATAAGAGAACAAAATGATAGGAGTCTTAATGTATCATCCTCTGTAACTGGAGTAAAACAACTAGGTACGACGGTGGAAAAGATGGGTAGTGGGTAGTTTGTACTATTGTGTTTAAGGTATCATGACTGTGTCCATTTTATTCTTAAGGCGGTTAGTAAAATCAAGGGCTATGATGCTTGTGATAGGGGGTTGCTTGTGGAGGAATTTAAAAGTAGAAACAATGCACATAGAATAGGAAAACACTATTTCAATGAGCAAAGAGAAATATGTTTGGTAATGACCATAGTTATAGTACACAAATATAAACTTATAGTACAAGAAATCAGAGTGAGTGCCACCGCCATGAGTGTGCAAGGTTTTGAATGGAGGTCGTGAATAAGAGGAGCAGATGTCTGTTTCTGAACCAGTCTGCCCTTGATGTAACCAAACCATCTCTAAATCACAAAAATAGGCTCTGAGCATGGTCTTGAGATTTAGAGATGGGTTTAGTTGTATCAATTAGAGATGCGAGGAGAAACTGGTTCAGGTCTTATAGGATACCTGATAAAACAACTTGCCAACTTTGTAATTCATATAAATAAACAAAAGCCAACTATACTATATATAAACTTTCTTGAACCAACTCTAATTGAAGCAAACACAACCCAACAAATGCTCCCTTCTCAACTCCAGTTCAAGCAAATATACCAGACTAAAATGTAACCTATACAAATATATTGAAACTATTAATCATACAAATAAGCTTAAACCAAATTTAATTCATACAAATACATTCAATCGATTTCTAATTCATAATATCAAGCCCTGTCCCACTTTTAAATCCTAAAAATACACTGATTCACCCCTAACTCATAGAAATATCCTCCACCTATCTCTAATTCATACAAATGTACCTGATGAATTCATCAAAACACGCAGAATCCACTATCTAATCACATCTGAAAAAAATAAATAAATAAGTGTCTCAGAATCATGGTGTTGCTATATGGATTGAACCATAACTGCATAATAAAAATATCTTACTTGGTTAATACAGCCATTACATTCATAACAAATACTACTTTCAGCCTTATTACATTGTGATTCGGCCAATGGAATAGGGCTCTATATAAGCACAGAGCATATTTTTTTTAATAGAAGATTTTAGTTAGTGAACTTCTATCCAAAAGCAAGGTCTTCACTGACTAAAAACTTCTGTAAAATAAATATGCTATGTGCTTATATAGAGCCCTATTCAACTGGCCGAATTGCAATTTAATAAGGCTGTTAATTATCAATTACAAAGGGGAACATTCAGATAATCTCCCTCAAGAGTATAAAATCTTACAATAATTCATATTTTAAACGATGTTGAAATTGCTTAAATATAACAATTGGCATAGGTTACTACATTATTTTGTATATATTTTAGCACAGTCATTTCAAATGTCCATAAATAGGATGAAAGGTGCAGATATTAAGCTGTTGCTAAATATCTCAACATTTTTAACAACCTAAAATACCGAACATGAAGTTCAATATATTGCCTATGTAAGTATGTAGAATGGGGGTGTTGAGACTTTTAGTCTCACTCATGCATCTTTTGCAAATGCTGAATATACAGTGCCTAGCAAAAGTATTCACCCTCCTTGGCATTTTCATGTTTTGCTGCCTCACAACCTGGAATTAACATGGATTGTTTGAGGATTTGCAACATTTAATTTACAGAACATGCCCACAACTTTAAAGATGTTTTTTTTTTATTGTGAAGCGAACAACAAATAGGACAAAATATCAGAAAATGTCACTGTGCAACTATTCACCCCCCTAAAGTCAATACTTTGTAGAGCCACCTTTTGTGGCAATCACAGCCCCAAGTCACTTTGAATAAGTCTCTATGAGCTTGCCACATCTTACCACTGGGATTTTGTCCATTCCTCCTTGCAAAACTGCTCCAGCTCCTTCAAGTTGGATGGTTTGCGCTTACGAACAGCAATCTTTAAGTCTGAACACAGATTTTCTATTGGATTGAGGTCTGGGCTTTAACTAGGCCATTCCAACACAATACAGATTTCCCCTTAAACCACTCAAGTGTTGCTTTAGCAGTGTGTTTAGGTCATTGTCCTGCTGGAAGGTGAACCTCCGTCCTAGCCTCAAATCATGCACAGAGTGGTACAGGTTATATATCCCTGTATTTATCACCATCCATATTTCCCTCAACTCTGACCAGTTTCCCAGTCCCGGCTGCTGAAAAACATCCCCACAGCATGATACTGTCACCACCATGATTCACTGTGGGGATGGTGTTCTTTGGGTGATGTGTTGGGTTTGCGCCAGACATAGCGTTTTCTTTGATGGCCGAGAAGTTCAATTTTAGTCTCATCAGACCAGAGCACCTTCCTCCATACATTTTTGGAGTCTCCCACATGCCTTTTCGCAAACTCAAAATGTGCCATTTTGTTTTTTGCTGAAAGTAATGGCTTTCTTCTGGTCACTCTGTCATAAAGCCCAACTCTATGGAGCGTACGGCTTATTGTCGTCCTATGTACAGATACTCCAGTCTCTGCTGTGGAACTCTGCAGCTCCTCCAGGGTTACCTTAGGTCTCTGTGCTGCCTCTCCGATTAATGATCCCTTTGCCCGGTACATGAGTTTTAGTGGGGTCGGCCGTCTCTTGGCTGGTTTGCTGTTGTGCCATGTTCTTTCCATTTGGTTATGATAGATTTGATGGTTTTCCTGGGGGATCATGAAAGATCATCAAAGATTTGAATATTTTTTTTATAACCTAACCCTGACTTGTACTTCTCAACAACATTGTCCCTTACTTGTTTGGAGAGTTGCTTGGTCTTCATGGCAGTGTTTGGTTAGTGGTGCCTCTTGCTTAGGTGTTGCAGCCTCTGGGGCCTTTCAAAAAAGGTGTGTATATATAATGACAGATCATGTGACACTTAGATTGCACACAGGTGGACATCATGTCACTAATTATGTGACTTCTGAAGGTAATTGGTTGCACCAGAGCTTTTTATGGGCTTCATAACAATTTTCTGTTTTCTATTTCAAAAAAAATGTTTTATGTATACATTTTTCTCATTTCACTTCACCAACTTAGACTATTGTGTTCTGATACCCATCACATGAAATTCAGATTAACAAAACATTGAACTTAAGGCTGTAATGTAACAAAATAGGTAAAAAGTCAAGGAGGGGGGGGGGGGGGTGAATACTTTTGCAAGGCACATGAAGCAATATGTTTGTCTTGCCTTGACTGCTACATATTGTAAAATATGTTCTTAACAAAAGTATTTTCTGTTGAAAAATGTGTGAAGTTTACCTGTTGCTTATACATACCATACTTACTATAAAGCTGAACAAAATTATACATGTATAGTTCACTTAAGTTTACAATGTATGTTGTGAAATTGTAAGGCAATTAATAGCATGGTCAAGAATAGAAAATAATTTTAAAAATATCATTAGGAGCCAGCATATGATGGATGATGGAAGTTGTACAGAAATAACTCTTTCTCTTCTTTTTTTTTCAGGACAAAGACTTGGTAGTGAAACGCGCTATTCCAAAATCCAGCACTTTAGCTTAGCAGATATCTTATCTGTTGCTTTTTTCATTACCAATGAGAGATTCCACTATGCTGCATACAGAAGGCAGTGCCTTACTAAAGGCCGTGTGGCAAGGCAAATTCAGACTGACGCGCCTTCTGCTGGAAGGTGGAGCCTATATCAATGAAGGCAATTCTCAAGGAGAAACACCATTGATGGCTGCCTGTTTAGCCAAATACGATGACCCACAGAACAAGTCCCGGATGGTCAAATACCTGCTGGAAAACGGGGCCGACCCAAACATGCCAGATAAGTTAGGAAAAACTGCTCTGATGCATGCTTGTTGCAACCTTACAGGTGTGGCTATTGTGTCGGTGTTGCTGGAACATGGGTCTGACCCCAGCATGAAGGACTACTCAGGCACATCTGCACTCATGTATGCGATTAACAAAGGTGACCGTGAAACCTTGAAGGTCCTCTTGGATGCCTGTAAAGCTAGAGGCAAGGAGGTTATAATCATTACAACCGACACTTCCCCTTCTGGGACCAAAAAGACAAAGCAGTATCTAAACTCCCCACCATCTCCCGGCATTGATGAAAAGCAATGTCCAACCATATGCATGTCACCCTCGGATATAGAAATAAAGACATCTCTCTCTCCAGCTAGTGAAAAAGAAGAAGAAAGGGATGTTTTCAACTTTAATATGGGTACTAGGCTCACTTGCCCTTCGTCCTGTAAATTGGAAATTAAAACCTCTGATCATATAGCTGCCAAAGGTAGGATGGTAAACAAGAAGCAGTTAAAGAGGTTGAATTCTGAACCCTGGGGATTAGTAGCACCATCTGTTTTGGCTGCAGTTCATTCTGTTGCTCCTCCAGAGAATACTACGGTGGAAGAACAAGAAGAAAATATAATCACAGAGGTAAACAACTTATCCATTAACAAGAGACCTGTGCTTTCTAGGCGACATAGCATAGAGGGACAAGACCCATCTTGCTTCAAGATGAGTGGACAATCCTCTGGGGAGGATCCTTCAACACCTGACTCTTCATGGGCTGACAAAGTCCAGTTCAACCACCTTCACCAGCCACTATCACGGCGCAACACGGCACCTGAGACTCAGGAAACATCAAGTGCCACACTAGCTCCAACAATTGGGACAAATTTACGTGGGGTTGCTCATCATAAACTGACACGTATGGACCACTATGAGTCTGACTCCCATCTTTGTCCAGACTCCATTCCTGGTTCTCCAGATTCTGGGCGTGTGTCCTTAGAAAGGAGGAAATATAATGCTTCGCCATTAACTCTCTTTACAAGTTCTTCGCGGGAGTCCCTGGAGAGTATTCCCAGTGCTGTTTCGCCAATGAGCGTACGTCGCAGGACTCCAGGACTCCTGGAAAGAAGAGGATCTGGCACACTTCTCTTGGATCACATATCTCACACTAGACCCGGCTTCTTACCACCACTGAACGTCAACCTTAATCCTCCAATTCCAGACATCCGATCTAATGGTAAAGCTCCTTCTCCAGTCCATGGCAGCCAGAAGACACTAATTCCTGTGGCTCCTAGTTCTCCAAAACATTTTGAAACCAAAGCCAAGAAGAAACTCATTAGAAGGCACTCTATGCAAACCGAACAGATCAAGCAGCTTGCCAGTTTCCAGAATTTATTTACCCACAATGATGCCCCAAACTAAATTGCAAATATACATAACTGAAAATGGTTACCAAGTCCATTTAAGATTCTACATGTCTCATTTTATTGGCATAACATGAAATGCAACATGTTAAATATAAAATGGCATTGCAATTAGTCATAACCAACACCAGACTCCTTCCCTCTTCTGAAGGTGTTGAGAAATCAGTAAATGGTTATAATTGGACTTTTATACAAGTCTTCATTAAAGATTGAGATCCACTAAACCTAAGTTAACAAAGATCTACACTTTAAAGAAAGTAAACTAGGGGTTCCAAGCTGGCTACTACTAAAGTATTTAGACTTTGTAGGGTTTTTTTGCAGACGGCAAAGCCTGTGATTGTTGTTGTACCGTAAAAATCTATTGACTGACTTATGAATGCAGTGGTTTAAAATAAGGTTTATTCACATGTTGATGAACATTCCTCTTTAAACATCATGGCCTGTATGTACTATTTTGGATTATCTGCAATGAATGCATACATACCATATTATGGGACCATTAAAAATCTAAGGTACTGTATGTTTTTCCTAGTACCTGAGGTGGTTTGCGTCAGAAAAACTATTGCACATGTGCCCCATTACGTTAGGGATTAAAGTAATATGGAAAATGAATGTATAACAAAAAAACAAAAAAAAAATCATACATAAGAAAAAAAACAGCATTCGCTTTGTGCAAACATTTCAACAAAGCAGACACAGAGGTAATAAACAAAGAATTATATATACATATATAAATATATATGAATGTGACAGTAGAAGGTACATTTTATTTTGAGGAAACCAGAAATATATATTTGACATACAAGGGGTACATCCCATGTGTAGTTTTCTTATAGCACTTTTTTTTCTGGCTCCTCATGTATAAATACAAATATATATCTAGATAGATAGAGTTAGGGACACACAGATGTGGTTGTGTATACACATATTTATATATATACGCACACAAATATGTTTATGCCTATATGTACAGGAAAGTTTACATTTTTGTATGGAAAAGTACAGATTACAGAGATGACAAAAGTGTTCCATACTAGAAATGTACTGTACAATTGTATAATAATGCAGTTATAATATCTCCCCTATGTTACTATAAAAGAATATTTAGTTAATAATGCAAAGCATTAAAGTATTTTGGCCCCAAGTAGTTAGGTGCTAAGAGTGTCGTTTCATCCCTGCTGATGTGCAATAGCTGAATAGAGCACTTTCATGCTGAACCAGTGCATTACATTCCATGGTAGACCATGGAGTTTGCATCCCTTTTTCAGATTCATGCAATATAGATGTAGAACAATCTCCATCATCAAGATAGAAATCCCCCTACTCGTCCTTTGCAGTAAAAGTGATCAATTATTGATTATCTCTATTAAATATTTTGCCAGATCCCGTTCCAATAGACCTGTCCCAAGTATTTTAAAGTACTAGTTATCGATAATGGGCATTTTTTTTTTTATAAAGTTAAAAAATATAAGCAACCTTTAATTTAATCCATATTGTATGCAATTATATGCAGCCTTGGACATCCCATTTTTTGTTTTGAAGTAGGTGGAGAATTTGGAGACTGAGATCAACCTATTACCTACTTTGGTTCTTCTAATAATAATTACATTTTTAAAATATTTGTCCATTATCTCCAAAGAAAAAATATATTTAATTAATTAAGTTATCATATTGGTTTATGTAATGTCAGTTAGGGGAGCCAATGGTATTTTCTATTTAAATCATCTTGGAATTATATTGTCTGCTATAAAAATATTGTTTTGAAGTTATGAAATGCCATGTGATGTCAGTGTTTGAAAAACATATGTCCACTGCTACCACGTAAAAAACATGGAGTGGTTGCTAGCTTGTTTCCACTGAAATATATTATATTTGTTATTCAGAATAACCTTTTAGAAAGCTATGGCAATATTAAGCAAACCCTACTGATAACTTTTAAAGGACGGATAACAAAATTAATTAATAATTTACTAAATATAGAACATCATACTTAGGGGGAACATTAACATGTTTCTCATCATATTTATGTAATTACCTATTAGTGACTAAAAGTATGACTGATGTCACTTCCTAGATGATATATCGCCTACTATTCATAGATTGTGCCAAATAGTTTCAGATGTTTACAGCTGCTATAAACCCAGAATGTCCAATTTCCAGTTAATGTTGAATTGGCATAACTGGAAAATGCATAGAGCCCGATTCAATTGAGATTTCGCAAGTTACTGTAATCCGTAAGTGAGGTCTCAAGTTAATTTGCTATTCAATTGGCGTCTTTTTGCAGACTCCAAGTGGGTTACGAGTTATGGCCTTGAAAAGTTTGCGATGGTTAAACCTGTAACTTACAGCCTCCTGAAGCCTTTGATCTTTCACTTTTGCAAGAGTTACGATGGCTAAAATCGCAAAATGCTATTCAATTGCTCCAATTCCCCAAGCCCGCAAATGTTTTCACACCCGTAAATGGCAAATGTAGGAGAAAATCCTACAAGTGCTAGTGAGGACTCGCAAGGGGGTTAAACACCTATTCGTAGCACTGTAAATGCAAATACAAAATGAATACTGCACTGTAAATAACGGGGAAAGACATGAAAGACATTAGAATTAATTGCACAACAGTCTCAAGCTCGCAAATCAGCAGTATATAAGATTCATTTTTATGTTTCATTTTGGGGTTAAATCGATCTTGGGAATCAATGTGTTAATACATATCAGGCCACCCACATGGACTAGAACTGTATTGGCATTCATTTTCATAATTCTTTATTTTGCGGTTTTGCGAGTCTGAACGCATATTGGACCCCCGAACCTAATTGATTGACATGTAACCTCCATATTTTACTGCCATAATAATGAAGGTCTCATTTTATATTGGCTGATTCGAAATGGGTGCTTATGGGCTTGCTTAATTGATCATGTTACCGCCCTGAACTGCTACGAAACAGTGCATGGAGTGCATGGAGTCGGCTGTGGGCCAGTAACTTGCGGGCTTGAGCAATTGAATAGTACCGGAATTTGAGACAAACGGAGCCCGCAACACACCCGCAGACATACGGCCTACAACGATGAGTTGGTAGTCTATTGCTGTATGTGTTCTCATTTCAACTCATCAACTGTAGATTTCCACCTCATTTCAATTATTTAGGATTACCAACTCCCCACATGTCTGTTTTGTACCTTATTTCAGGAAATTGGTCATAACATGTCTACTATTCAATGACTTAGAATTCCTCTTCATATCAGATTATAAAAATTGGGCAACACGGCATCGCAGCTCCTCTAAATATACAGATGCCATCAACTGTTTCAATTTGCAAGATTCTGTATAATTTTGTTGTACATTACATGTTGCCACCTTATAAATAAAGAGCAATAATACATTTTACTAATGGGTGCATAATATTATAATAAAGATTGTGCCCATGTACATAACTAAAACCCATTCAAACAGCACATCCAAATAATCACAATTAATATGTTTATTTGAGACAAATATGTCAAAATCAGAACTTGATGAATATTCTTTCGTTAACAAGCAAGAACTCTTCATAGATGGTACAGAGTTTGCACAAGTCTCCTTTCAACAATGTGAGATAGGTTTAAAGATGTATATGGTTTAGTACATCACCTAGGACTATCATATCCTAATTCATCCAGAATACATGAATGTTATTAAATTATTTGTAGATTAAAAATTTATTTACTTCAGCACAACCCTCCATTCAGTATTTGACATAATCCTTCATTCCTCAATTCCTATTTTGACCTAGCCAACTCTGAACCTTACTCTGTAAAGTCTCAAAGTTTTAATAGGAGATAGGCTAATAAAAGAGCTAGGGAGCTGAAGTTTACACATGCTGAGGGGCATATTTTGTTTACATCTAGAATCAGATAAAACATATTAAATTCCATAGATATTTCCCAGTATATGGCTTTATGAATTGAAGATATGTTAGGGGTGGACACTTATGTATAATATACCGTCAAAATTACAGTATTTAGGAACCAGTATACCAAAGCTCCTTGAATTTACCCAAGCCAACCCCAAGCACTAAAATACACCACTCATATCTCATATAAAGTCCATAGCATGGAGGGAAGACTTTCTGCAGATCTAAGTCTATGAGGTATACTGCATTGTGACAAGAACATCTGTTAGATATGGACTTTGTCGAATTCAAAGAGCCCTGGACAGTTTTCTACGGACATACGTGGGCTTACATACTCGAAGATCCTACTGACCAGTAAGACTAAACATTGTGTTTTTATTATTCTTCTATACTCTTGTCTGACTGGGCCCACACAGGCTGCATGAAGCCAGGTCGTATAGGAAATAAACCCTATGTTTAAATTTATATATCAGATAAAAAGGTTAAATAGATATTGTAAGTCACACATTCTGCATTGTTTTATTTCCAACAACATGAGCATAATTAGGAATATTATCACACAGGAATATTACTGCACATTCATAGACTCAGAGACATACTGAGATATTAGTATAATGAAAAATAAGCATACACAAGTGTGTGTATGTGTATAGGTATATGTATAGCTATAGGTATGTGTCAATAGAAAATATACTGTGTGTGCGCATAGATATGTACAGTGAGTGTAGATATATCCTGTGTGTGAAATAGACAACCAGTGTCTAGCCTTTTAATTGCATTCATGTCTTGTGTGCACAAGATGGCGTCATTGCCTCAAGTTTGTGGTGGAAATTCTTCACAGCTGGGTGGACCTGCAGAGCATATGCATTAAAGGATCCATGTTTAAAGTGAGTAGGATGGAAAGGGCGATACACTGAGTATCAATTGCATGTTACTACCCAGAATCCTTTACTGCAGTGGCAATGTTGTATAATGATTATGAGAGGAAACAGGTTTTCAACTGGTCTGAGAGTAGATATGTTCAAAATTGACTTTTGTGTCTTTGCTGTTCTGAAGGTGAATACTTTTTACTTGCCTTTATATCTACTGTAACAGATTCATGTTCCTGGTTTGAGGGCCTTCTACTGACAAAAATGGAGTGGTTGCAACCGTAGATTGCCAATGATTCCACTTACTGATAATGCATATAACCGAGTCACAGTATGGTAACCTGAAAAAGAGCAATTCAACATTACAGAGGTAACCAAGACCAGTTGTGTTTATGGATGTCACTAACAGTGCAAATTTGATGTGATAAAATAATTCGCAATCACATTAGGATTTTGACAATATCATGTTTCACTATACTTCATTAACTTATCAAACTAACTGTTTTCCAGCCCACATAAGTCTCAGGCTGGATCTGAGGTAATTTTATAATGACCTGCCATCAATAAATAGGTTACTCCCACTGGATTCAAAGTAATGTGCTTTATCAGCAAGCAAGATGAAAATATTTTGTATAGAAATGCATTTTGAATAGCACAGGGGGTTGAGTTTATTAAAGCATTTTGCCGCTAGAGTGCAACAGTTTACCGCAGCTGTGCTAATGACTTGTAAGACATACCTGTAGAGCTATAACATGATAAATTAAGATCTAAATGTTTTGGTACATCTGTGATAAGAATGTCATGTTGCATGCAACTGTCTTACAAATGGTATCAAAGCAAATGGCGGCACTTTTGGTAGTGGACATATTGCCTCATTAATACAATGTAATGGTTCTATAATGCCAAATACTTGCCGACTCTAAGGCGTTACTACTCGCTGTTATTATTTAAAAGGGGAGACCACCTTAACTCCTTCACTATAAAAGAAGCCTATGGATCAACATTAAGGATTTAACCTATTAGGTGCTGGTAAGACCTGCTGACCAATGTAGAGAAGATAACTTCAACTTTGCAGGCAATGGATGGATCTCTTACAAATAATCCCTAACAATGTGACAAGCAGTCTAAAAATACTGAGAATACTGAGAAAAGTTGAAGAGGACATCAATATCAGATATCCGATTATCACGAAAACGTTATTTGAGACATTAGTTGAGAGGATTAGACAATCAGAAATAAAAAAAATATCAAAATGTGAAATAAATAAAAACATCTCAAATACTACAACTACTCTGCTGTTATTTGTCTTGGGGTTCTGTATATTAGAACAAAAAATATTCTTGAGATTGATCTATTAAATATAACATATTTGGGCACTGTTAAATGCATTTTGGGCATAAACAAAATACCATGCTGGTGCTGTCCTATACTTGCAGAAAATTTCACTTTTCTAGCTTTTCATCTAAAGGATGCTGTTTTATCCAAGGTTTAAGAAAGCACAGGTTTAGAAATTATATTTATCCTGAATTACTTCAACACTGGTTAGTGGCATAAATATTGAGACAATGGATTGTTCTATCTGGTTTCCCCATCACCTATTGAAATATATGCTCACACAAATGTGCCAAAAATAGTACTGCTTCTAAAAGTATATGTTTTACCAATAAAAGGATGTAGCCACTACCATTGTGATTACAAGATAATCATAGAACAAATCTGTTGTACGGGAAAAATAAACTAAAAAGTATAAAGTTCCATCTTTATGAATTAAGACCTTTTATTAAATAATTGAGTTAATTCACATCCAAAAGTTTGGCAATGTATTTAACGGACAACTATAATCATACATTTTTCAAAGTATAAACAGGTTTTTCAAATCATTTTGATTAGAAAACAATGATATTTTCTGAGAAAATATACTGGGAATAGCTGGTTTTTCCCAGGTTTATTGACAAAATATTTTTAACCTTAGGTATAAGTATGCGATAGTAACGTTGCTAAGGCAAAATACCATATGTTGTTATCAATGTATCTATCAATCTATCTATCTATATAGTCCTGAAGTATAGAGGGTCGAGGGTCTTAAAATCAAATAATAGTCCAACCTTAAATATGGCAGTCCATCCAAAAAAAAAAGAAAAAGAGTATTTTAGAAGTCCAATTCTTCTCCGTGGTGGGGAAGATAGCTCCTATGTGTGGTTCCGTAAAAGAAACTCAGTGTACGCCGTTCACGTAGTGTCTGAAAATAGTATGAAAAACAAAAAACAAAGGGAAGGGGAAGAGAGAAGTGAGCATACCACCTCCTAGTGCAGGGAAACCTGGGCATAAAAATCACTAAAAAGGTATGAACCAAAGAAGTACATTTATAAACCTCATGAGGAATGGATCTCATTTCACGGGAACCATCTTGTATCGTTATCCACAGAGGTCCAGATCCTTCTTGTGATATTAATTGCACAGGCTCACAATGTGTTGATAGTGGCAGATAGTTTCCGTTGTGAGATACTGGGCATGACCGATGCTCCTGAGGACCCAGTCCAGTTCTCTTCGGCTCAAGTTTCTCTTTCCCTGAAATAATTTTTCACTTTTTACACACATTTAGGGCCTAAGACAAATGCGATTTGGCCAATTGAATAGGGCTCTATATAAGCACATAGCATTTTTTTTACAGAAGTTTGAATGAGGCCCTAAGACTGTAGCTCATCTCACATCTTATAGACTGCATAGCCTAGCTTTGGAGTTTAAATACACAGTAATCAAGCAGTTTTAAGCAATAGAGTGAAGACCTCCCGATGTGAGGGGAATATCAGCTATTTTTGTACTTTTTTGTACGTTTTCCCACAGAAGATGAACTTTTTTTTATCACAATAAATTTAAAAATGTTAGATTATAAATTATAAAAAAAGGTAATCAATTATAGTGCAGTTTTGTTTTCATATAAAAACATTACATAATAAATTAAATGAAACTAGTTTTAAGAAAATGAAATAAGTTAATTATAAATTAATATAAAGTCATCTAATTAACCAAGGTCATAAAGAGAAGGAATTAAGTGATTGGCATAACTTGAATTCAACCATGGGGACAAATAGTTTAATATTTTTCCATTTTATCTTCTAAAGTACGTGATCATTTCTTCATTATAAGAATGTGATTAATGATTTGGATTATCAGAAAAAGGTAAATTTGGGAGTTTCTAGAAGTAAGAAAAATATGTGCTACAACAAAAATAAATGTATATAAACTGTTTGAAGGAGAAGAAGGGATATTATATGGAAGACTTGATAGACAATGGATTGGATCTGGTTTAATTTCAAAATTTAGAATAATAGCTATCATTTAGAAAATTTTACACCATAAATGAAAGACTTTTGGACATTTCCAAAGAGTACCAAAAATGTACTTTCTTAGCCACAATCACTAAACCATTTAAAAGAGATGGATGAAACAACTTGTATTTAATTTAGGAGCCATAGCTACTATGTAAGCATGAAGTTTCTGTTATAGAAATATTTTTACTACCCCTATAAGATGCAAAACATTATTTTTCCAATCCTGTTACTACAGATTTTCTTAAATTGTTTCCCCAGTCTAATTGAAAATTGCATTTTTTTTTGTTTAAAATTGACACAACTAATATAAATAATTGAAACAATACCTTTGTTTAAGAAAATTGAGAATTTTATTTTATGAAAATTTCAATGGAAGTAACCTTTGTCCTGCTCTGCCTCATCCTCTTTCATATATCAAAACATTTCCAAAAAAGAACAGTCTATATGATGGTCAGAATTATCATAAGGTGGGTGGATACCCACCCTAATAGCATTTAATGCCATTTAACAAAAAAGGCAACCTTCCCCACATGTCACAATAATAAACTGCAGGAATAATAATTGGTCAGTGGTCATAACCTTTATTACAACTCTTAAAATACAATAATACTAAAATAATAATGATGCAACAAAAAAATATATCATAAAATGATTGGGTACAGAATCTTCAAAATGATACAGACTGAAGTAGGTATGTGAGTAGTCCTCACATAGACATATGGTCAGTGGTATTTGTATCCCTATTTGGAATAAATCATTATTAACAAATTACTGCAATATATCCACTTTAATTCTAGGACGCATATAAGTATAAATGTATGCTATATGGGTGTAAATAGCAAATGACTGAAATGTGTCCACAGTGATTCTAGGAAGCATACAACTAAAAATATATGTTATATTATTGTATATAGACAAAAAATCACTATAGAATAACTCCCCTTAAACGAGAAAGGCTTAGCGAACATTTTCTAGTCCCTACTTCTGCCCTACCTCACACAGATTGCCCCACAAAAACAAACAAGGTGGGGAGGCAGCTAATGCTGTAGTCTGTTCTTGCTATCTCTCCCCTAGCATGTGACGTCACAAGATGTCACAACGCATGTGCTGCCTAACGCACGTTAATTAGTAATAAATTGCTACAACATAGGGTCTGCTGGTGCCATAAAGTGTAAGACTGGCAAGAGTTTCCAAACCACCTGAGAAATGAAATCTATGCCCCCAAAAGAGCTTTAGGGCTGGTGCAGGAATCTATGTATTTCAAGAAAACAGTCCACAAACTTGCATCCCAGCCAACCATGTTTTATTTGATACACTTTATATATGCATTTAAACAATGGGATATATAAATAAATTAATTAGGGATTAATCTATTTGGGATACCTATTTAGAGAAAAAAGAAAGGCAAAGATCTGGCGGCTAAGTACATTTAAGTCCCAGTTAAATCATTAGTCTGGTTGGCACACAGACACATAGGCCTCCATTCAATTCCAAGCCTGTAATTGCCTTCATACAGGCCACATGTCTGCGGGTTAGAAATTTGTTACAATTCCAGCTATATTCAATTGACTCAAGCCCGCAATTACAGGGCTAAAGCATAAAACCATAAAACCCTTCTTGCCACCGCAAATTGTTAGTGGGCTGAAATTCATGGTGTCCGCAGTTACAATGCAATCCCATAATTATAGTGTGCGCCACAGCCCTGTGAGCCAAAAGAAAGCGGGCTAATGGATTATGATTGACAGTGAGAGATAATAAGGCTGCGTTTTACCTGCCCCATCGTTGACTGTGTTGTATTTATCACAAAGTAGCACCGGAGTCGGTGGCTGGAGCATTGAGAAAGAGAGAGAGAGAGAGAGAGAGAGAGAGAGAGAGAGAGTACGCGTTGATTCAGAACAGGTTCTAACTATTTTATTCATTTATATTTCTTAAATACCTATTTTACATTTAATCCTTGAGCCAGAGGTGAGGGCGTCGTCTCATTCCATGGTCAGCGACCCCACCCAACATCAGCTGGCGCAAGAGGAGGAGGCAACAAGAGGAGCCGAGGGCCCGGGCTTTAAGGACCCAATCACCTGGGCAGTCGGGTCACCAGCTGGCCCATCAGCCCCCCCCCCCCCCCAATTCAACCCCACTGTTCCTTTACTCCAACAACTGGGATCACCACCGGGACCCTCCTATTGGACTGATACACATGGTTTTCCACCTCCGCCTCCAAGCAACACCAAAACCTGGCTCTCTCCACCACCACCAGGCCCACCCCCACCACAGGAGAGCCATATTGCAGACAGGCTACAACCCCTGCCCACTGGGCCACAACTCACTTCCGCTCCTCACCTTAGACCTCAATACCAGGGTCCACCACCGGAGGCTGCCCATGGGGAGATGCTAGCCCTCATGCAGAGATCAATAGGGGGATCCAGGCCAGTATTCCCTCCAAACATGCAGAGCTAGTGCCATTGTGACAATCTGCAAGTCCACCGCCATAGCTGTATTTGTCTAAATATAAATTAACACAATCTTGTCTTATAAATCAGGATATATGATTGAATTAATATAGTCTGAGCAACATGTTTAGGAGGGACTGTCATTAAAGGAATTCCTATCTAAGAGCCACTGTGAATATATTATATTTACTTCATATTTTGAACTATGCTTGCAGATGTATCATGTTGGAGTCATACCAGGCCGGGCTGCTCCAGAACTCAGCGAACCAGAGCTCGCTATTCCAGGTAAACATTGATGCTCTCTGGTTCCAAGCACCGCCTCCTCCACCCCAGAGGCCTCCGATGCTTATCCGCAGCCTGGCCGCGCCTCACCTCCGGCAATACCTTTGTAGCCTCCGGTGCAGCTGCCACCTGGGGGGATGCCTCCCCCCGCAACCGCCCTTTACTCGTTAGAAGGCGGAGCCACTGGGGGTTTGGGCCCTTTGCCGAGGCAGAGGAGGATGTAGGGGCTGCTCATATATTGGACCTTCTCAATTGCACTCCTCAGTGACAATCTATTGATCCAAATGTTAACCTGGCCTGGCTACAGCGTATTGAATCATGGCCCTAACATGCACACTGCATTTCTCACCCTCCTGTACCACACTCAAAACCTTTAGATTGTAAGTCTGCAAATTTTCAATCTTGCACGGTGCTTTGGGGAAAGCACTATGGACACCGGATTCTAAGCTCAAAGATAGGGCCCTCTATCTTTGTAATGTGTTAATATTGTTTTGCCTTGATCACAACTTATGTTGGCGCAATACAAATAATCAATAATATTAATAATAACAATAATAATAATAATATGTAATGGTGAAATTTTGTACGCAGATGGCTACCTCACATCACATGGTCCATGATCCTCTCCTATGTGGACATGTAGGGTTCTGTTTAACATATCACCAATTGATGGTCACTGTGCAATGCTGTTGAGAGTCCCTATCTTTTTTTAAACCCCTATTCTGTTTCAAATTTATGTTTTACTAACGACTTGCCCGTCAAAAAATGAAGGCAATAAAATTGTAAGGCAGGTAATGCTGTTTGGTGGAGACGAGCGGTGAATGGGTGTGGTGTTTATTGTGTTTTTTGTTTGTGTATGGTAGTGAAATAATTAATACATTAATAAATGAATATACTTTACCTATTTGGAAGTAATATATGCAGGAAGCATTGTGCTGAAGAGCTGACAATCTGTTTTGCTGTTCCTGCAGCATATAATGTAGGTATGCACTGTTGTGGAGCTGAGGTGTAAGTGCCAGCAATGTGTGCAGTGTGTAGTGTAAATAGGCTGCGTGAGAGAGGGAAAGCCGTTAGGGTAGCTGTGTACTTCCGCATTGTGTAAGTTAGTGTTGTAAAATGGCGGCTAATGTGTATGTGCTAGGCGGCTGTGTATGATGTAGCGTCCTTGCTAATGGTGTATCTTGTACCTCGTACGGCTTTTTGGAAAATCTGTATGTGCTTGGTGGTGTTTTGCGTGTTTACGGTCCTGCAGCCTTGTTTTCGTTTTTTTTCGGCGCCCATTTTTTCTCTCGCTTCGGGGATTTTCGTGTGTAAACTCTTTAATTTGTACTTAAATTGAGGTGTAACTTCACTTGCAGAGGTCCTGGGTGCCCCCCCCCTTCCCCCCTTGTTGTGGGTAAGCTTTTTATGTATTTGTTGTGTGTATTTATTGTGTTTTTAAAGCGAGCCCGCAGCGTTAGCAACAACCCGCATGCTCACAACTATACATGTGATTTTGATTTTAGGCACAATTCACGTCCTTGAAGGAATCTTCTTAATCTACAAGCATAGTTCAAAATATGAAGTAAATGTAATATATTCACAGTGGCTGTGAGATAGGAATTCCTTTAATGACAGCCCTTCCTAAACATGTCGCGCAGACTGTATTAATTCAATCATATATCCTGATTTATAAGGCAAGATTGTTGTTAGCTTATATTTAGACAAATACAGCTATGGCGGTGGACTTGCAGATTGTCACAATGGCATGTTAATCAAAGCCAGCATTAATCCATGCACTAGTGAAGGATGTCATGCTCTCTGAAATATCAGTATGACAACAGATACTTGTGCCTGATGTAAGTAACAGTGATTATGGCTGCAGACCTTTGTGTCCTCTCCGTCTTAATGGGTAGTTTTCCTGAACATATGATATCATGGTTATCCTTTCAAATGTGCTCACACCTGTTTAACTGGTGAATGTAATATCAATGTTGCTAGACAATATCAGATGGAGAAGGTGATAGTATGTTGGACCACTGACTGTGGTCACAGTTAAGCATTTATTGTGAGATGACACATCATTATTAATGGTCATGGCTAGTGATTTATCATGACAACTGCCTAATGGTCAGTAATTCTTGCAGCTGGAGCTCAGATAAGTTGGTATATTGTTCAGTTTTAGTATTTAACACTGTACTGTACATACAGGTGTTTTTCTTTTTTTTTATCCTCCTCTGCCTTTTTTCCATTTTGACCACTTTTCTTTTGGATTTTTGTTTTGGGAACACACTGTATGTGTGTTACTGGATTGGATTACATAATCCAGAGGTTAATGCATCTGTTTAATTGAGCAGATGAAGACCAGTTGTAAGTGCTATACGCATTACTGATTACTTCGATTAGATGGAGTGATTTATGATGATCCTTTTACTCATCAGATTCTGGTTACTGTGGTGTAGTGACCACATGTGACCCTAGTAGCTGCTATGCATCATCATTATCCCATTTCCCCCTTTAGGTATCCCCTTTTTCCCAAAGATCCTCTTGCCCTTCCGAGATCCGCCCACACCCCACTCATGATATTAATGCACAGTTCTTCTGAGTGTGCTCTGTGTATAAAAAAAAGTTTTGTTATACCGTCATCACTGTTTCTGTGTGTTTTCAATGGTTGGGGTTTTGGGACACCAACATACATCATATTTCTGTAACGTTCATATATGTGTAAACTAACGAGCCCTAGTTACTATCCAATAGATTGTTATGTAAACATTCCAGCCCATTACAGTGACAAAGGCATGGTTTCAAAGTGGTCACATGTAACAGTCAACACTCCTTTAGGTTTGATTCTCAGCACTGGGATATCATGCTTGCACAACATTCTTGGTGATGTCAATTATGATACTGTTGAGTATTAACACTCCCCCTGAATGGTTGATTACAAAATTATAGATGATATTATGAATTAATTGATACAAGAACACTTGATATGGGTTCACAACATGATAATGGGTATACATCTTGCCACATGGCCAACAGCAATGGGCGTAGCGGAGATTATCCCTGATAGCGGTGAGTTGGCTGCTGCTCCACGTGCCTCTGCACAGCCTCCATGTGTGTTTGCGGCCCTTCCTGATGGGTTAGACAACATTAGTGTGGTGTATGATCCCCTAGTACTTGATATATGTCATGTGGCGGTGGAATTTTGCCACTGTTTATTTTTCCAATATAGATCTGATGAGTGACATATATCAATTAATAGATTATTATTTTTAGAGTCCACACTCAAGCCTCTGTGGGTGTAAAGGATGATTTGTCAGGTTTCATGTTTTTGTGATGCAATTTAGTCATGTGGTGTGTCTTTGAATTGCTTTATGCATCTTGCAGCAACACTTTTCATATTGGCATATGCATGAACATTCAAAAATATTAAAAGAAATTAAAACATTTTTTAGGCCTATTTGTTCCTTGGGGATTGTTGTGCAATTAATTCAAAATTAATTTAATTGCTTTCCCAGTATTTTAAAGTATAGTAGTGTGTTTATACTTGCTTTTGCAGTTCTACGAACGGGTGTTTAAGCCACTTGCGGGTCCTATTTTGAACCCGTAATATTTTTTGCTACTTTTGCCGGGTTTGAAAGCAATTACTGGCTTGTGTAATTGTTGCAATTTACTTTTAATTTAATTGCAATTTGCATTTTTAGTGATTGTAACAGTTGCGGGCTTGAAAGATCAAAGGCGTAGATGAGTCAGAGTAACGGTTTTGACAACCCGCAGTAATTTTTAGCCTGCAACCCGCATCAATTGTGGATAGCTAGAAGAGACCAATTGAATATCAATAACTGTTACAGGCTCCAGAAATTACAATTTGGCCAATTGAATGAGGCCCTTAGTGTTTCATAGGATCCAACATTCTGTTCAGTAATCAGTCAAATCTGACAAGATATTGGTTTGGTAAATAGATATAAGTTTACATAGCTAACTTTAGATTCTGATGATGTCTGCTCGATCTTTCAAAGTTAAGTAGGGCTGCACAATGTTCTCTTAAGAAGGACACAATTCTTTTATTCATATATTTAAAATAGAGTGCTTGTAACATTACTAAAGTTGTGTTTTTTATATAAAATAATAAGTAAAACCTGATTAAACTTCATTGACGCTAACAGGAAATGCACAGAGCATATGTGCTTCTGTAGATTTCCTTGGCAGACAAGTGTGACTCATACATCTATATTACTGCTTACTGGCTGATAGGGAAAAGTCCCTTATTTAGTTACAAACTTGAATCAGTTTTTCTTCTTTAAGAGCTTCAATTAAAAAAAATCCTTTCAATATCCCTTTCATTTCACTAGCTTAAATTATTACTGAAACTTTAGGTAATTTCCTAAACTGCTTTTTTTATTTACAGAAGAAAATTGCAGTGACCCATTAAACGTGTCCCATTAAAATCAAATTACCTATATATACTGGATATGCTAAGAACCCCTGATCACACAAAGATGTGTGCTTATTTCTGCAGCATGGTGCTGCAAGGAATCAATGATAAATTGCTGCATAATCCATGTCATCTCGGCTGTAGACTGCTTACAAATCATACCATTAACTGCTCACAGAAACCGGCAGGTGCCAAGACTCTAATTCCTCCCATTAACAAATCACTGTTCTTGCATTGTGTAGGGATTCCCTACAGACATGTTCTCTTACTAGAATACCAGTAAAATATAGTTGAAGACAAAGTGAAGCTATTCTCTATAAGAATAGTCATACATAAAATGTCTGCTTACTAGGAGCCTCATTCAATTAGAACCCTGCTACAATTACGGTGCTATTCAATTAAACAAGCCCGCAAGTAAGGGGCCGAAAGCCGAAACCCTAAGCCATGCACTCGTATGTCGCAGTTCAGGGTGGGAACATGATCAATTAAGCAAGGCCATAACTAGCTATTCTGAAAAAGCCAATAGAAAATGAGACCTTTACCATTACGGCAATATGACGAGGTTACATGTCGATCAATTAGTTTTTAGAGGTCCGATATACGATCGGACTTGCAAAACCGCAAAATACTAAAATTAATGCCGATACTCTTCTAGCCCATGTGGGTGGCCTGATATGTATTAACTCATTGATTCCCAAAATTGATATAACCCTGAAATGCCACATAAAAAATTATTAATTGTTATTGCGATTTATGAGCTTGAGACTGTTGCGCAATTAATTCTAATGTCTTACATCACTTTCCCCGTCATTTAAAGTGCTTTATTGATTTTATATTTGCATTTACAGTGCCACTGATATGACTTTAACCCCTTTGCGAGTCCTCTCTAGTACTCGTAGGATTATCTTCTACATTTGCCATTTACGGGTGTGAAAACATTTGCGGGCTTGGGGAATTGTAGCAATTGAATAGCGATTTGCGATTTTAACATTCGTAACTCTTGCGGACGTCAAAGGCTTTGTTGGGCTGTAAGTTCTGGTTTTAACAACCGCAAGGATTTCAAGCCTATAAAACGTAGCCCGTTTGCGGCTCACAAAAAAACGCCAATTGAATAGCAAAATAACTTACGGCCTCCATTACGGCCTACTGGCTTGTTTAATTGAATAGCAACGAAATTGTATCAGAGTGCAAGCCTACAGCTGGCCCGCCAGCATACGGCCTGTATAACTCTAGATGTGGGCTTCTAATTGAATGAGGCTCATTGTTTTTTGACTGTACAGTATATACTGATGCTATTTTGACAGTGACACAGGCTTTCCTACTGAATTACTGTTTGCTAAGGGATTGGAGGACTTGAGGCCACAGTGTGCAGAACTAAAAATATCCACTAAACCCGGTGACAATCACTACATGCTCAATTCTAGCAGGACTAGCATAATTTATTGCCAAGTGTAAACTTCTAACTTTACTGACATTCTATAACCTGCTGGAAAGCAAACCAGAACTCTGTGCAAAGTGCAAGGAAAAGTAGTTAAAGGACCACTGCTGTTCAAGAAACAATTAGAATATTAGCAGCTGTGTAAGCCATGGATATAAAAAAAATATATTTGGGGAAAATCTTAATTTTGTAAGAGTCTTTTTATCAGTACAGGAATCCATTTTGTGTTTAAGATTGGAATTTATATCATGCTCCTTCATATTTCTCCAGAAATGTAAACATCTTCTTACACACACACAACTTCCCCCTATGTATCATTGACTCTGTAGGCAGCAAAGGCATCAAAATGTATTTTGAAAAACTTCCACCTTCAAGAAACAGGCTCCGGGTGCCAAGAACTGTAGCATGCAGATCTCACTCTAGGAGTGCTGATCTCTATAAGCTGCCAGCAAAGGCAATGTCCAGGAGCCCTAGCAATAGGGACGTACAATGTACTAACACTTTTGTTTCCTCTCAGGCTCGTTATTGGTTGACTCCAACAAAGTCACCTCCATCAACCGTGCTGGACCATCTATACAGCATGCAACATCCTTCTTCTAAGTCTATAAAGCTATAAGTTAACATACACAGACAGAAGAACATAAAAAATCCCCCCAGTCGTGTTTAACTCTTCATTACCCTATGGACCGCATCATGCTAGGCATATAAGGTGACTGGTTGTGCTCATCCTTAAGGTTTATCCTTAAGGTTTTTATGGCTAAGACACTGGAGTGGGTTGCCTGTTCCTTCTTCAGCGCACCATGATTTGTCTGACCTCTATTCTATGACCTGTCCATCTTAGGTGACCCTACATGGTATAGCTCACAGCTTCTTTGAGGAACACAAGCCCCTTCACCACTACAAGGTACCGATCCAAAAGGGGAATATGACATTAGACTGTATTAAAAACACAGAGCAGTTGGTGATTCTTAGTAAACTATTCCCATCGTAATCTCCATAATGACACATTCAATCTCACTTCTTGGCATTTTTGTGGAATACATTCACCCAATAAGAGACTTGCCATACTCTGACGCCTCAACAAACTGAATTCAAATGTGGCTTTCCTACAGGAGACTCACCTAACGCAATCAGAACATGAAAACTCAAAAGGCTATGGGAAGGCAAAGTTCTGACTGCACTCTTCTCCTTAAAAAAAGGAAAGATTTAGACTTCAAAATGCACAAAATAGAAAATGGTGGCAGATATACAGTTGTACTCAAAAGTTTGCATACTCTGGCAGAAATTGTGAAATTTTCGCATTCATTTTGAAAATATGACTGAACATGCAATAATATGTGATAATATGAAATCATTTATTATCACATTGTTGTTTGGCTCATTTTTAAATCATAATAACAGAAATTACCCAAATAACCCTGATCAAAAGTTTACATACCCTTGAATGTTTGGCCTTGTTACAGACACACACGGTGACACACACAGGTTAGAATGGCAATTAAAGGTTAATTTCCCACACCTGTGGCTTTTTAAATTGCAATTAGTGTCTGTGTATAAATAGTCAATGAGATTGTTAGCTCTCACGTGGATGCACTGAGCAGGCTAGATACTGAGCCATAGGGAACACAAAAGAACTGTCAAAAGACCTGCGTAACAAGTTAATGAAACTTCATAAAGATGGAAAAGGATATAAAAAGATATCGAAAGCCTTGAAAATGCCAGTCAGTACTGTTCAATCACTTATTAAGAAGTGGGAAATTCGGAGATCTCTTGATACCAGGCCAAGGTCAGGTAGACCAAGAAAAATTTCAGCCACAACTGCAAGAAGAATTGTTTGGAATACAAAGAAAAATCCACAGGTAACCTCAGGAGAAATACAGGCTGCTCTGGAAAAATATGGTGTGGTTGTTTCAAGGAGCACAATACGACGATACTTGAATAAAAATGAGCTGCATGGTCAAGATGCCAGAAAGAAGCCTTTACTGCGCCAATGACACAAAAAGCCTGATTACAATATTCCCGACAACACCATGACACGCCTCACAGCTTCTGGCACACTGTACTTTGGAGTGATGAGACTAAAATAGAGCTTTATAGTCACAAGTTACTAAGCGCTATGTTTGGAGAGGGGTCAACAAGGCCTATAGTGAAAAGAATATCATCCCCACTGTAAAGCATAGTGGTGGCATTACCCTATGGACCGCATCATGCTAGGCATATAAGGTGACTGGTTGTGCTCATCCTTAAGGTTTATCCTTAAGGTTTTTTATGGCAAAGACACTGGAGTGGGTTGCCTGTTCCTTCTTCAGCGCACCATGATTTGTCTGACCTCTATTCTATAACCTGTCCATCTTAGGTGACCCTACATGGTATAGCTCACAGCTTCTTTGAGGAACACAAGCCCCTTCACCACTACAAGGTACCGATCCAAAAGGGGAATATGACATTAGACTGTATTAAAAACACAGAGCAGTTGGTGATTCTTAGTAAACTATTCCCATCGTAATCTCCATAACGACACTCAATCTCACTTCTTGGCATTTTTGTGGAATACATTCACCCAATAAGAGACTTGCCATACTCTGACACCTCAACAAACTGAATTCAAATGTGGCTTTCCTACAGGAGACTCACCTTACGCAATCAGAACATGAAAACTCAAAAGGCTATGGGAAGGCAAAGTTCTGACTGCACTCTTCTCCTTAAAAAAAGGAAAGATTTAGACTTCAAAATGCACAAAATAGAAAATGGTGACAGATATATAGTTGTGCTCAAAAGTTTGCATAATCTGGCAGAAATTGTGGCACACTGTAGGCCTAGGCCTATAGTGAAAAGAATACCATCCCCACTGTAAAGCATAGTGGTGGCTCACTGATGTTTTGGGGGGGTGTGAGCTCTAAAGGCACAGGGAATCTTATGAAAATTGATGGCAAGATGAATGCAGCATGTTATCAGGAAATACTGTTTGCATTATTCTGCACAAAGGCTGTACATGGGATGTTCTTGAAAATGACCTGAAGCACAAGGCCAAGTTGACCCGCACGTGGTTACAGCTGAAAATTTTAAGGTTGTGGAGTGACCATCACAGTCTCCTGACCTTTATATCATTGAGCTACTCAAACGTGCGGTTCATGCAAGACGACCAAAGACTTTGCATGACCTGGAGGCATTTTGCCAAGACGAATGGGCAGCTATACCAACTGCAAGAATACGGGGCCTCATAGACAACTATTACAAAAGACTGCACGCTGTCATTGATGCTAAAGGGGGCAATACACAGTATTAAGAACTAAGAATATGCACATTTTTGAACAGGGTCATTTAATTTTCTTCTTTGTTGCCATGCTTTGTTTTATGATTGTACCATTCTGTTATAACCTACAGTTGAATATGAATCTCATAAGATATAAAAGACACGTGTTTTGCATGCTTACTCATGTTTTCTTTAAAAATGGTACAAATATTACCAGTTCGCCATGGGTATGCAAACTTTTGAGCACAACTGTATAACCGTGCAGCTCACCATACAAGGTCTAGATGTTGCATTGTGCAAATACTATATTCGCGATGAATGGTTTTGGCGCAATCCAAAAATGCAGATAGGTCTACGTAAGCCCTCTAACTCTAAATGCCAAAAAAGAAAAAGAACTGTTATTTAAAAGTAAAAGGCAACTAGACTTAATAGACCCTTGGTGTACACTTCACCCAGGGGATAAAAGCACACTTAAGATAGACAATATTGATTGGACTTCTTCCTCATAATCTCTTCACTATTTCAAAATATCTAGAGTCAATAATAGAACTGCGGTAATGACAGGCCACGTACCAGTAAAACTCGCAATAACCATGTAGACTAATAGACATTTTTATACAATAGGACCCAAAAGAAAACACCTTCCTCCGATTAGAGCCTCGACCAGTGTTATTTCAAAGCTAACTCAACTAAACAGTAACACCATAAACAAAACTCAGTTGTAATGGGAGGGAAGTCTGTGTGCTGCCGTCGAAGACAAGGATAAATTTATCTGTAAGTAACAAAAGTCTCTATATCCTTAACATCTTCTAGACAGCACATAACATGAGATATACCTAAGCAAAAACAAGGACTATGGAGGGCTATGGAAACACTGCCTCTAGAATCCTTCATCCAAACTGTGCTTTTCCACTATCATCTACAATATAATGTTTCACAAACGTGTGTACACTGTTCCATGTTGCACAACATATTTGCTTGGGTGAGAGTCAAGTCCTTTTGGCCCAAGATGCTGCCACTGATCTTATGGAATGTGCTCTTATTTTATTAGGGAATTCTTTACACAAAAATTAAATAAGCCTTTATTATTGTCAACCACAGTCATCTGGAAATTGTTGATCAAGAAACTTGACAACCTCTTCTTCTTCCTTGGAAGGCAATAAACAACTTGTCGGACCACCTATGTTCTCCAAAAATTTATAAGAAAACATCTTTTTACATCCAGCATATGAAAACACTTCTCATTCTTATTTGCTGGTTCTGAAAAAAAAATGGTAAGACAATATCTTGGTCTTTATGAAATTCTGTAAACACCTTCAGTCTAAATTCTGATTGAATCCTCATCCAGACTGCTTGCTACTCAATTGCTAGAAAGCACTGGACACTTTACAGTTCTTGCACATCTCCTATCCTGCGTGCCAATGTAATCGCTACTAAAAACACCATCTAAGTCTCCGAATTACGCTATATACGCGTTTGCACATTTGACTGCTGGAATGGATGTTGACATCAATCCCCGGAATCTACACCTTCTGCTTTGTCCTTAACCCTGCCACTTGAGATCTTAAACTTTCTACTCTGGCCTGAGTTAAAAAGGTCGTTACTGTTCTTGAATCCTGCTCCAAATCCAGGAAGAAAATCCTGTGTTTTGGAATCAGCTGTGACTTCTTCAGATGCTTGGGAGTGCAAATAGTGAAAATAGTTTGTAAAAACTTTGGCCATTTTCCTGCAAAATAACTCAGTCTTGATCCTACTGGCAGTTGGACACTGGCATCAGAAACAAGTGGATTTCTCTCTACCTTTCTCTCTTCTTGGTTTTCTGCATCTTTCCTTACTCCTCTGTTAAAAATCAAACCTTGCTCTTGACGTGCTGGCTCTATAACCCTTGAAACCATCCAATTAATTTGATGGAAATTTGGATTTAAATTGTCTCCTTCAGGAAAAGTATCTGGGTCTGCACATGAACATGTCGTGCGGTAACTTTGATTTGTCTTCTGCCAACTTCTCCACTACAGTGTCCAGTTCCTCCCCAATAACATAAACATCTTCAAAATAAATACTGCATAACTAATTCTTCGAGGACAAATCTGCCTGCCATGTCTTCAGCCTGAAAGCCCTTTTTGCTGTTGTAGATAACTCTGTTCCTTGAGCTGCTACCTGGGCGTCTCTTAGGAGACATTGCATACAAAAGCTGATGTCAAAAACAGGACTGGCTACTCTCCTAAACCATCAGCTGCTACACTGAGCATCTCTCAGGAGACATCACATACTAAATCTGATGCTCAAAACAGGACCGGCCAGTCTTTCCAACAATGCCTCTTCGATCCTCATTAGCCAGTGTTGCATGGCTCTTTCCACACTAGGTGACAAAACTGATGCTTTCAGGCTGTACACGTCTCTTGAAAACTTCTCCTTATGGCACATTCTGCCTGCTACACAATTGAATTCCTCATGGATGATGCGTCTTCCCATGGAATTGTAAATGTTCTAGTCAACCTTGCTACTGGGACATGCACCTTTGCTTTTAATAAAGCACCAGGTCTTGATGGAATGCGCCCAAGGGTACCGAGGGAACTGGCCAATTTAATAGCCTAACCATTATATCAAATTTTGCAAGACTCACTCACCACAGGGTCAGTATCAGATCGCTGGAGAAAGAGGATGTGATACCTTAATTTAAGAAGGGAGCAAGAGAAAATCCATGGAACTACAAACCTGTAACCCTCACTTCTGTAGTGTGGACGTTTTTAGAAAGGTTAATAAGGGATAGTATGCATGAATATAATAAATAGGAGTCAACGCGGATTTATGAGGAATTAATCATGTCACACAAATCTTATTAGTTTCTGTGAAAAGGTTAGTAGGAATTTGGATAAAGGCAACTCAGTAGATATAGTGTTTTTGTATTTTGTACAAGCTTTTGATATACTAAGGAAGACAGGAATTGCAGTAAATATTTGCTCATGGATTGAGAACTTGCTAAGAGAAAAGAAATAACAGATTGTTGCAATGAAACATACTCATGATTGGACTAATGTGGTGAGTGGGGTTCCTCAGGGTTCAGTATTAGATCCTCTCCTTTTCCAAATATTTATTAATGATTTAGAAGCAGGACATGAAAGAACCTTCTCCATACATCAGAAAATTATGTACTGTCCCTCCAGAGAATTTTTGGCACCACTTCATAAAAAGGACATTTTAGAGCTGGAAAATGTACAGAGAAGGGGAACAAAACTACTAAGGGGAATTGGCGGCCTAAGATATGAATAAAATTAAAACTTATAAATGTTGCCTAAGAGAGGAAATTATTACTGTATATAAATACATCCTGGTTGAGGTTAAAAGAAAAAAGATTCATCATTAAAGAAAAAAAGGGTTCTTTATAGTAAGGGTGGGTAAATTGTGGACTTCTCTACCAAAGACGGTTGTGACAGCAGAGTTTGATTTATTTTTGGATAAAAAGGCATTCACAGTTATCCTGGTTAACTAGAGAAGGAGTATTGAAATCAAGGGATTAATCTGATTGCCAGAAGCTGGGGTCAGGAAGGATTTTATTCTCCCCTTATGAGACAACTGGCAATGTTTCAATGTTTTTTGTTTTTTTTATGTTTGCCTTCTTCTGGATCAATTAACAATTAATCCACATATTACAAAGATCAAAAGAGATCTAAAAAGGTTGAACTTGATGGACTAAAAGTGTTTTTCAAACTAAAATGCGTATTATGTAACAATAAAATGGTTTAAATATAACCACAGACCCAGAGGTTAATTATTAATAAAAAATAAATAAATAAAATAAAAAATGTTGATTAATAATTAATTAACACTTAATTAACAACTAATTAATTAATAACTAATCTGTATATTCAATCCAGTTCTGTCACCAAGTAAGAACATCCCAGTTTTTGAAGGTTTAATAATCAAGAAGCAACACTCATTCTGGATTGCTACCTTGCCGTGGTGAAGAGGCTTGTGTACTTCAAAGAAGCTGTGAGCTATACCATGTAGGGTCACCCAAGATGGGCAGATCATAGCAGAGAGGTCAGACAAATTGTGGTCCACTGTAGAAGGAAATGGCAACCAACTCCAGTATCTTTGAAAACTGTATGGATAAGCACGAACAAAGAAATAATGATGTGGCACTGGAAGATGAGCCCCTCGGGTCATAGGGTGACTACCACATTACTACCACATTACTAGGGGGAACAAGTAGCACCAGATCTAATTAAGTGTCTGATTCTGTGTCGGATTCCAGGTCAGCGACTTGCACCAAGACTGAGGTCAAGGTCACTAGCCAAATGTGGGTGTTGGGTGAAAACAGAAGAATCCAAAAAACAAGCAGAAATCAGAACTGTCCCTGCCCAGGCACGATATACTGCCTACCCCAGTATATTATTGTGAAGCAAACAACAAATAGGACAAAATAACAGAAAAAGTCAATGTGCATAACTATTCACCCCCCTAAAGTCAATACTTTGAAGAGCCACTTTTTGCGGCAAT
Source organism: Discoglossus pictus (assembly GCA_027410445.1). NCBI lineage: Eukaryota > Metazoa > Chordata > Amphibia > Anura > Alytidae > Discoglossus > Discoglossus pictus. The sequence continues at coordinate 273,239,363 of CM050168.1, read as the reverse complement.
CACAGCTCCAAGTCGCTTTCTATAAGTCTCTATCAGCTTGCCACATCTTACCACTGGGATTTTTGCCCATTCCTCCTTGCAAAACTGTTCTAGCTCCTTCAAGGTGGATGGTTTGCGCTTGTGAACAGCAATCTTTAAGTCTGACCACAGATTGGATTGAGGTCTGGGCTTTGACTAGGCCATTCCAACACATTTACATATTTCCCCTTAAACCACTCAAGTGATGCTTTAGCAGTGTGTTTGGGGTCTTTGTCCTGCTGGAAGGTCCTAGCCTCAAATCACGCACAGAGTGGTACAGGTTTTGGTCAAGAATATCCCTGTATTTAGCACCATCCATCTTTCCCTCTGACCAGTTTCCCAGTCCCAGCTGCTGAAAAACATCCCCAACAGCATGATACTGCCACCACCATGTTTCACTGTGGGGATGGTGTTCTTTGGGTGATGTGATGTGTTGGTTTTGCTCCAGACATAGCGTTTTCTTTGATGGCCGAAAAGTTCAATTTTAGTCTCATCAGACCAGAGCACCTTCCTCCACACATTTTGGGAGTCTCCCACATGCCTTTTTTCAAACTCAAAATGTGCCATTTTGTTATTTTCTGAAAGTAATGGCTTTCTTCTGGCCACTCTATTGTCATCCTATGTACAGATACTCCAGTCTCTGCTGTGGAGCCCTGCAGTTCCTCCCAGGTTACCTCAGGTCTCTGTGCTGCCTCTCCGATTAATGCCCTCCTTGCCCGGTCCGTGAGTTTTGGTGGGCGTCCGTCTCTTGGCTGGTTTGCTGTTGTGCCATGTTCTTTCCATTTGGTTATGATAGATTTGATGGTGCTCCTGGGGATCATCAAAGATTTGGATATTTTTTTTTATAACCTAACCCTGACTTGTACTTCTCAACAACATTGTCCCTTACTTGTTTGGAGAGTTCCTTGGTTTTCATGGCAGTGTTTGGTTAGTGGTGCCTCTTGCTTAGGTGTTGCAGCCTCTGTGGCCTTTCAAAAAAGGTGTGTATATATAATGACAGATCATGTGAAACTTAGATTGCACACAGGTGGACATCATTTCACTAATTATGTGACTTCTGAAGGTAATTGGTTGCACCAGAGCTTTTTTTGGGCTTCATAACAAAAGGGGTGAATACATACGCACATGCCAATTTTCTGTTTTCTATTAAATTGTTTCATGTATATATTTTTCTCATTTCACCTCACCAACTTAGACTATTGTGTTGTGATCCATCACATAAAATTCAGATTAACAAAACATTGAACTTAAGGCTGTAATGTAACAAAATAGGTAAAAAGTCAAGGGGGGTGAATACTTTTGCAAGGCACTGTATTGTCCTTAGATAAGAACATAAAGTGGGAGAGGTAGTCATATATATAATAATATATATATAACCCTTAGAGGATTTAAATACATACATATAATAGTTTAGTTTCAGATCCAATGGATGACTATCTGAAAGAATACCAGGATCTCCTGAAACAAACTAAGGAGATGAACTTATTAAGTAAAAAGGTATACATTCATTGGAACATCGTGTGTCCCAGTGAGACAATGCTTTTTACCATTTACCAAAAATTCACAAAAATACCAATAAGCCATCCCAGAAACCAATTGTCTCTGGGATGGGGTCACTCACAAGAATTCGATCAGAGTATGTTGACTACCATTTAAAATGAGTAGTTGCTTGTTTGAAATCTTATTTCAGAGATACCTATATATGGGCTAGATTTGTTGCCGCATCAACCCCACATTATCAGGAAATTGAAGCTGTGAGATATTTAAAAAAAAAATCAAACCAATGAATAAGGCACAAATGGACTATATAGACCAGTCAATACATTTTATACTGCAAAGGAATTATTTCATATTTGAAGATAAGCACTATTTCCAAACACAATGTACAGTGATGGGAACAAAATGTGCACCTAATCTTGAACATGGGCATTTTGGAGGACAAGTACATGTGGAACAATAATCCATACTGGACAACCATTATCAAAGGGTACAGAAATATTGACAATTTGGGAGGAGGATGAAAATACCAGGGTAGAAAATGTTTTGGAATACATTAATAGTCATATGAACTTATGGTTTACTTGAAATATGCAAAACATAGCAAGGTTAGTGTTCTGTTTTTGGATGTAGTCCTGTTTGTCAAAAATAGTATCCCATTTATACACAAAGTCAATAGATACCAATGGGTATCTAGATGGGTTAGAAACATACTGCTTGGACAATTTCAAAGATTTTGTAGAAACTGTTCCAAGCAGGGTGATTTTGAAATATAAGTAATACCCATTAAAAAGCTTTTGGAAAAAGCATATGTTAAGGAGAGGTTTAAATGTACTTAAGAAAGACATTACAAATGAAAAGAATGGAGTTCTTAAAACCTCATAAAGAACAATATAAAAAGAAATAGGGTGAAATTCAACACTGGCATATATAAATGAATGACAAACAACTTGACAGATTTATGAATAAATCCTTAGTGACTTTCAAAAAAAATTTCTCCAAAGAAAATTCGAGTAACTACTGAACTGAAAAAGCCTGTACAGTTTGAGGGCTAGCTTGGAAAGTCCAAATGGGGGCTTCATATGTCGTACTAAGAACTGTACTACATGTAAGTTTCTAAAGAAGAACACATCTGAAGAAAAACAGTCAAAAAAAGAGGAGACAAACAGCCTCATTCAATTTGGGCCTGTAACTCCATCTCAGATAGTCGATTTCCTGCGATTGAGTTGTGTGCTCCTGTTGATCTACTTTTACTCTGCTATTCAATTGTGCGGGCCCGCAAGTTAGTTGGTGGTTGCGAGAGTCGGAAACCATGCTCTCGAAAGTAGCATTTGTGGGCTTGAACATGATCGCGGACACAAGCCTGAAACGCTTTAAATGCAAATATAAAATCAAGTCAGCACTGTAAATGATGGGGAACACAATAGGTGACATTAGAATTAAAAGCACAACATTCTCCAGCTTGCACATCGGCAAAATAAAATATTTTTTTTCATGTTTAATTTCTGTCCAAAGTCCTATGGGCTTCAACCCCCCAAAAAATGGCGGCCGTAAAGCTGTAATTTTTTTCAAGCCCGTAAATTGGAAACCCATTTCGGGCTTGGGGAAAATGATTACTTTCCCAAGCCCGCAAATGGTTTCACACCCGTAAATGGAAATAGGAGCACAAAGGAGGGAGAGGGGAGAGAAAGACACAGGGGAGGGAGAGGGGGAGAGGGTGGAAAGAGACACAGGGGTGAGAGAGGCGCTCCTTGCGGGGCTCATGATTAGTGTCAAAGGCGCTCATCACAAGGCCCGTAACGTAGAGGGGAGAGAGGCTCATAATGAACACCAAAGGCACTCATTGCTCGCGATTAGCGTCAAAGGCGCTCATCACAAGACCCGCAAGGTAGAGGTGGGAGAGCCTCGCATTGCCAAGCTTCAAATTTTATTGCCATCATTTTTGACGGGTGAGTCACTAGTTTTGATATATTAGCTTAGATTATGATGAGAATCTGGAATCTGCTACTTACAAAATTGTAGCTAAAACTGTGTAAAAATATTCTAGACTACACACTTTTTATAAGTGAAACCATGTATTTTTATTTGTTATTGTTGGATTATTTTAAGAGCCTAAAGAAATGTGTTTTACTTTAGTCAGAGAGAATAGATTGTATAAAAGTATCATATACATGGTCAACTGCTCAGTGTATCTGAAGCCCCACGCATATATGTTTTAGATATTTTATTTGTTCACAATTCAGTTTTTATCCTTACCTTTTAAAAGTTTTAATAAAGGATATATTTTATTTAATATCTCTTTTTATATATCATTATTGGAAGATAGATGTTTTTTATACAAATATTACACTCTTTGTCGTAGATGTCTTCACTTATTAGTTTAGTTTATTTCTCTATCAATATTTGAAAGTTGAGTTTCATTCTCTACTTTTGTATTGTGTTACAAGATGAAATTTCTCTTAAGTGCAGTGTCATCCACCACCAGCTGCAGGCTCAAGTAAACTGGGTCTGGAAGTTTTGTATTAATAAGAAGATGCTCCATAACATAACATTAGGCTGAGCAGAGATGTTCCATTTAGGATCTCCATTAGCACTCTTACCAGGAAGGATCAAATGGTTCTGGCTGCAGTCATGTAAAGCATTGTGATCAATGGTCCATTTTCTCCATGACACCCATTGCCATTTTGGTGGCAGTTAGTGCAGGATTCTGACCCTTTTCTCCAACAGCTGCTCAAACATATGTGTTTTGTGGGTTAGGAGGTAAGTCGTTAACAGATTCAGTAACCGCTCATCCGGGAACAACAATCTCCATCACCATCACTGCAATGTCGTCGAGTTGCTTCTCACTAGTCTGCATTGTTGGTGAAGGTTCGGTCTTGTGTGGTGTAGAGGAGGACAATCATTATTTTGCTTCTCTGAGTATACTGACTAAGGCCCTCATTCAATTGCAATTTTGCCAATTGAATAGGGGTCTAAATAAGCACATCACATATATTTTTTAAAGAAGTTTTTAGTTATTAAGCATCTATCCAAAAGCACGGTTTTCACTAACTAAAAACTTCTTTAAAAAATATATATTATGTGCTTATTTAGAGCCGTATTCAATTGGCAAAATCGCAATTGAATGAGGGCCCAAGTCTTCAAAGATTTCTTGTAGATTATTATTAAGTGCATGAACAGCAGTTTGCTGTTCAGTTGGTGATTTTGTCACAGGCATAGACATTTTAAGGTTAGTAAGCCTGCTACAGGTATTACTGTAATCAGTTAGACTTTGCAGGGGGATTTTTAATCTCAGACAGTGGGTTCCTCAACAAGATCAGATACCACAGAGCTCCACCAGCTATTGATAGGGTGGGAAAGTAACAAGATTCCTCCAATACCATCTGTGCGCTTTTGCTGATGCAGCCATCTTGGACTGAAAACCATATACAAATATGGAAGGGACCAAGAAGAAAAGACACACCAATAATAAACTAGTGCCTCTTACTTACGATACTCACAGTTAGATGGGGGTATAATGGACAAACAAGAGCCCTGAGGCAAAAATAAGATAAAACTTAACCATTAATAAGTGATTAAAACAAAAAGAACAATAAAAGAGAATAACAATGACGGCTAAAAAAATATATACAACTGGACATATAAGTCAGAGCCACAGTATTTAGCTCAAAAGTATAGAGCAATTATAGGGTTTGTCCCAAGGGATAAAATATGTCCTATTATAAAGGACACCACTCAACCCTAAATTGAATGGATGGAGTCAATGGATCTAAGAGGGTACTATGGAAGTCCAGAAAAAGGCCCGACCTAACAAGACACATATTACCCCTAACACAATATGGTGGAGTTACCTATCTCGGGAGAGCTAATCTAGGAGAACCCACCATTTACCCTCTAAAGGCTGTAAAATTCTGGAAAACTAACTCCCTATTATAATGTCTTGTATGAGCAAAAATGTACAGATACCTTCTATTGGGACAGTGCTTTGTAAATCTGGTACATATATTAATGGGAAATACTCATGCACACTCTTGTCTGGCAAACATAATGCCGATGGTAAGCCTGAGATTTCTAGAAAACAAACAAGTGGCAGGAGTACCTTTTAGTAATTAAAATATTCCAAAGTGATATTAACAAGTGTCACACACAGGGAATCCCTGCAATGGCAAGGACGAACTCTTGGAGTTCATTAAAATTCTTAATGTAAATGATTTAAACCTTAAATTGACTCACCATGTCGATGTGGTTTCAGTCGACTTTTTAGACCTAACTATCCTCAAAGGCAAACATGGAGAATTACAAACTGATTTGTTCCGTAAAGCCACGGCAACTAATAGTACTTTACACTTTGACAGTTCCCATCATCCTGCAACTAAAAGGGCGATACCAACAGGGGAGTTTCTCTAATTGCAGAGAAACTACTATGATGTAGAGGTATTTAAACAAAGAGCTGGCAAATTGAAAGAGACTTTAACTATAACTTCCTTCCTTCCACCTACTGTGATGGCTCTACTATATTAAATGACAATGAAATGTAGACCTCCATATCAGTAGGACATTTCTGATAGGCAACTGAATCAGGAGTTAAGATATGAACTGCTAAAATATGACAAACAGTGCTCTGGTATTTCATGACAGTAAATGTTGTTATGCACATATTAAATGCATTTTGCAAAGGAATTAGGGAGTAGTGTCGCATAGACAGCCCTTCAAATGAAACAAGTTGCCAAGGGCACATTCTATTCTAATATAGCACAGGCAATATAATCATAACTGCTACATAGATGGTAAAACATTGTTACGTGATCCATTGATAACCTCAAAAGTATTCAAGTGGGCCATCAAAACCCTTAGAGATTTTTAAGATCTTTGGAGATAGACAGTTCAAAATAAAACAGACAAAAATATTTCTCAGTCCTTTCTTTAATGTATTAACATAGTGACTTATCTCAAAACTCACACTCCCTGATACATCAAGCTATGAATACAGCTACAATTCATATTATTGTCATAGGCATCCATTAGACTGCATTTACTTACAAAAGTCTCTGTGTAAAAAAGGTCTAATTGCAATAATATGATGCAACTTGCGAATTGCTAGTGAGCAGAGTGCAAACCATGTAATAGAAGCCTTTTATCCCTTAAAATCATTCATAGCCTGTGCAACTGAGGCTGAGGTCCAGTAAACAAAGATAAGGAACAAATGTTTAGAATTGACATTGCACTAACAACAGCTGAGGATGCTTCAAGTACCAGGATCTGTGAGCTATATGGGAGAGTACTTTTTTATTCAGGTCTATTTTTATGTAAGCATTCTGCTTTTCTTAATTATTTTTTATGGAAATACATGAATAAGAATTGAATACGACATGTGAGATTGCTATTGTTATTTTCGTTTGTCTGTGAGGATACCCAATGTTTCTGTGAGGATCCGCCCTTGTTCAATCTCATGGCTTATCATGGGAATAACGTGTGTCATCTGGTGCTACAGCTGTTTTCTAAAGATAGATCAGTCAGAATTACCTGTCCTTGCTTTTGATGCTTTTTCTTCTGACTGATTGTAGTAAAACTCTCGTCTTTCTACCAGCCAATTAAACCTCGTCTGGGATTATTTATTGCTGCCCCAGGTTCCTTTTTGTGCCTGTTGTAGGTTCCTGTGACTGGGAGTATGAGTGGATGCTCGTGTGTCTTCCTGCTCTTTTTGGCTACAGTTCCTGAGCTTTGTTGGACTGATCTTTTGCTGTTGACCAAGATTTTTACTGACCTCATTGGATTTCTGCTGGCCCCTGATCTTTGGCTTGGCAAACCATTTTTTGGCTGTGACTTTGGACTTGATACTTTGGACTTGCTATCCTCTGGTACTTTGCACCTACAGGGTTTCATCCAATGCAAACATATTCTGTAGCTCTGCAATCTGGTGTATAAAGTACATGAAGACTCTACTCAGGTGCAAATTTGACCCAGGTACTGGTGATTTAGGAAGCTGAATCTTTCTCACAAACTTATTAAAGAAAATTATTCATCAAGCTACAAGAAATGTTTTTGGGATTCAATGTAGATAACATATGAGGTAATATTATTGATCAAGCTTCACATACCAAAAACTTGAACCAAGCCAAAATGGAACGATTAACAAAAGAAACCAATTACTGAAAATCCAACCCAAGGCCAGACTATGACATGATTTATATATAAAACCTACATAACTTTGTAATGAGCTTAATACATATAATTTGCAAGAGGCAGCAACTTCTATGTGATAGGTCAAACAAACCTTTTTATCAGAAGAGAAATAGGGTGCAGTGCCTTCTAGAATTAAAATTAAAGTTATGGAAAAATAGGCTATTACATGTTATAAAAGGAAAGAAGGGTAAGGTAAACCATGACCCTGCTTCTATATCAAATTAATTTAATCCACACTGCCAAACTCTATACAATAGTATACAAACAAATAGAAGGCCAAATAACCACATTGTTAAATGAATCTGAACTTAGGTACTGTAATATTACATTAACCCATTAATGAAGAAGAGGTATTAGATGTGATCATCTGATTAAAGTGTTTGTTAGAGTGCAAGTTCTCTAAAATACTCACTGTAACGGATCTACTGACATCCCGACCGGGTACCTCCGTTGATGGACGCGTCCTAGTTTGCGTCGAGGCCTACAAGCACCGCACCTGACACCACAACCACCACAGACTCCACAACCGCCGTAGCTTAACTGGAGCCGCGCCGTCTTCCTTCCACCCTGTATGAATCTCCAGCATCCAGGATCGTGTGGGGAAGACCTCTCCTCCAACGAGAGAGAGTACATCAGGAACAAGGGTTCAGTAGTTCCAGCTCCAGGGAGTATGCAAAAGCATAGCAATCCCCAGTATGGTATAGCGATCCCCTCCAAGAACGAGACGAGGCTACGTTTTGAAGGGTCAAGCAGGACTTTCTTCTTTATTAATTACAAAACACATATTTAAACACTTCACATACACAGTAGGGGCAGTGACTACCTTTGGTCAACCTCTAATTACCTCTGGCCAATCAGACAGGGTTAAGGTGTGGGAGCCAGGAGTCCCCTCCCCCAGGAGCCGCCCACTAGGCGTGGCTAACTGCTCATTCTACCTCTGGCGGTGGAGAGAGTAACATCTCTAAGCTCACTTATTCCCCTGCTGGGAGTATGGGGAAACCCCAGGTCATCTCATTATTCAAGAGTCCCTACCCCCATTGTTCATGGTGCCATCTTGTCTGCTAAAACCCTTTTGTTCTGCTATCTCTTGTGTGGTTTAGCAGATACTATTAAGAGGCAGATGGGCAACTCCTGACCAAGTGTATGAGACCAAAGATATTTGACTGTATACCACACAATACAATATTTTTACAGATATAATAACAACATTTTATAACCAAGAACATATCTGCAGATAGCTTAGGTCTGAGCACACATTATTACTGAATGGCGCTCAGACCACATACATACAGTTCAATGGCCATGGAACCAAAGTCTTTCTGCATAGGAAAATAAAGTATTTAAATGCCGGTCCATAGTCAAAAGGCAGGAGGCTGGCAAACAGTCCTCTCCAAGACAAAGTGGCGAAGGGCACTTCGTCACACTCACACTAGTTATTTTTCCAATCAGTTTTATTGAGAGTTGACATAATATGTTATACATATGTAGATTGTGTTACATAATTTAAACTCTTAGAAATATTACAGTACAATCATATAATATGAAAGACACAGATATTTTGGCGTTGCACATCATCCGTTAGAAAATAGATGTCCCGGTTAGGTGCTAGTTTGTCTTTTTCCTCTTGAGGGTTATTATGTCTCTCTCCCTTTCTCCTTCTTTTTCCCTTTTCTTTGTTTTTAGAATTCAAACATAGTAAAGAAAGATTTGTTAAATTTGGAGTAATTGTTTACAAGCTGTTTACATGAGGACAAAATAACAGCAGCTCTCCTTCTGCGTTTTTAAAGGCTTGAAAGTAATTGGTGATATCACAAACACTATTGACTTGTGTGCAGAGTGTTGTGAGTTTTGTGGGTAAAAGGACCCCATACATATACTGCCTACATTATATGGTTGATCATCCTCTTCTTATCCAAATTCTCCACTCTCTTGGCATCCGTGACACTGCTCTCTCTTGGTTCACATCTTATCTAGAAAATCGAACATTTAGTGTCTCCTTCTCCGGCACCTCTTCATCTCCTCGCCCTCTAACTGTCGGTGTACCCCAAGGCTCAGTCCTAGGCCCCCTCCTTTTCTCCATCTATACATCCTCCCTTGGTGCCCTTATACAATCTTTTGGATTTCAGTATCATCTATATGCTGATGACACCCAAATCTACATCTCTGCACCTGAACTATCCCCCTCTCTGCTAGCTCATGTTGCCAATTGCCTCTCGAGCATATCCTCATGGATATCTGCCCGTCAACTCAAAATCTACATGTCTAAGACAGAGCTCCTTATCTTTCCACCCTCTACTACAGCTTTCACTCCGCAAATATCTCTCACTGTTGACAATGCCATCATCACTCCCACCTCTCAGGCCCGCTGTCTTGGGGTCCTACTAGACCCTTCCCTCTCTTTCATTCCCCACATCCAATCACTCACAAAATCTTGTCACTTTCACCTAAAAAACATATCCAAAATATGCCACTACCTCACACAAGACACAACTAAAATTCTTATTCACGCTCTCATCATATCTCGCCTCGATTACTGCAACTCTCTCCTTGCTGGCCTTCCTATCACCCGTCTGTCTCCACTCCAATCCATTTTGAATGCATCCGCTAGACTCATCTACCATACTAAACGATCAGTGTCTGCAGCACCTCTCTGTCAGGCACTCCACTGGCTTCCCATAGCGTCTAGAATACAATTCAAAATCATGACCCTAACATATAAAGCCCTCCACAATAGTGCACCCTCCTACATCTCTGCTCTCATCCCAAAATACACTCCCACCTGCCCTCTTCGCTCTGCTAATGACCTTCTTCTCCTCTCTCATCACCTCCTCTCACTCCCGTCTTCAAGACTTTTCATGTGCTGCCCCTATTCTTTGGAACTCTTTACCTCGCACCACCAGACTATCTTCCTGCCTCAGATCCTTCAAAATCTCTTTAAAAACACATCTATTCAAAAAAGCCTATCATCTTTAGCCTCTTCATTCACAATGCATCTCTCACTCTCCTGTACCTCACCCATACCCTTTAGAATGTAAGTTTGCGAGTTTTAATCTTGTGAGGTGCTTTAGGGAAAGCACAGTGTATATCTGATTGAAAGCTCAATAACAGGGTCTTCCATTATTTTCATTGTGGGGTATTGTTTATACTTGTACTATAGTTGTATTTATGGAAAAGGGAACCAAATCCCAGAGTCCAAATATTCTGCCTAATGACCTCCTGTAGAACCCAGAAAACACTACTAAGGTGTTAGACTTCCTCAAGTCTCTTTCATTCTAAAGCAATAAATGCTTTTCAGATGTCAGCGCTATCTAGAGACAGGATCTATCCCTCTTTGCCTTTGCATGTCTTCGGCAGCACTCACAGCTGAAATTATAGGAGCTATCGGGTAGAGGGCGGTCAGTTTTCGGGCGCTCCAGGTTTGAGGGAAAGCCCAGAACTATTTAATCCTACGATGTGTCGCATCTTGATGGCGCCGAGTCAACAGCGAGGCCATTGCTTTGTTCGGTGCGAACACTCGGCTGCCTCCTATAGCTCAAGAAACTCTTCTGTCGGCACACCTTATATGCTATGTACTGTAGTATCCAAAAATCGGCAGCGCCATCGATCGGTTATCGGCAGGACTGCAGCTGTCAAATTTTGCGAAAGTGAAGAGGGAAAGGACCTCGAGACATAATGCTGCTCAGTTACCAATGCTGTTCTTTAAATTAAACACTCACCCCAAGAACAAATTAAAGAAAGTCTTGGTACAAAAAAGGAACACTCCTAACGTTCTTTCTCCCTCCATTTTTCCTTCTACATTTCCATTCCTTTCTACCTTGTTCCCCCCCTCCATTTCCATTCATACACCTTTCATTTTCATCCCATATTCCCTTCATTTCCCTTGCTCTACCATTTTCTGCCTTTCACTACAAACTATGCATCATGTGTCACTTTTCTGTCCTTTATCAGACCCCCTTCACCTCCTGTTTCCATTCTTGCGCCATCCTACCATACACTCACCTTTTCCTATCTCTCTGTTATATTCTTATAAGCTTCCTTCTTCTCACCTATCTTTTTATTTGTATTATTGCTCGCTTTCTTCTTCCAGATTTCCCCTCATCTTTCTCTCTCTTACAATACAGGTATAGTAATTTTCCACAGAACGTTTTCTAGGCGTGGTTATGTCATAGCCCGCCTTTTTTTATGGGCGTGATAATAGAATGGTAGCGTAAGTAACTGGGCGTGGCTACGTAGATTGTAGTGGGCGCGTCTAACAGTGTCACGTGACGAGGGACAGTCTGTCTGGGGCTGGAGGTGGTGGTGCGCTGGGACCGGTAACTTGTCAGGGCGGGTGAGTACAGTCTCGGAGAGCTCGATGTCGGTGCCGCGGTCTCAGACATCTACTTCACAGACTGCATTATGCAGCTCTGCTCGACGCGGAGAAGGTCATGTATGACATGTGGGGAGTGAAAGACTACATCTCCCAGCGTGCTGTGCATGGTGCATACAATTCCCATGATGCTTAGCCTAGGTGCTTGTCACATAGACCTGGGGTTCTCAAGGGCATGAATAGCTCTAATAGAATAAGTAATGCATGGCTGTAGCAGGATGTCAGTAGGTGCACTTCTGTATTACTATATTAGTGGTGAAGAGCAGGAGAAGCCTGAGGACATCTGAAATAAAACCTGTTATAGGTGTGTGTATCTATATATCCATCCCCTTCTGGATCGCTTCCTTATCGTGGTGAAGGGGCTTGTGCACCTCAATGAAGCTGTGAGCTATACCATGTAGGGTCACCCAAGATGGGCAGGTCATAGCAGAGTGGTCAGACAAATAATGATCCACTGGAGAAGGAACTGACAACCCACTCTACTATCTTTGCCAAGAAAACCTTATGGTTAAGCACAACTCTGTGTACATTTGATTTGCAATGCGTGTAATTGTTTTTATCGTGCACCTAACCCCTGTATGGTGCTACAGAACATGTAGGGGCGTAACAAATAAAAGATAATAATAATCCTATGGCCAAAGTGGTTTTAGTTGGAGCTGGAATTGTTGAGACATTTGTCATACCCATTGGTGTGAAAAACCTCCATTTATTTATATATATATATATATATATATATATATATTCTTTCAAATTTTAAAATTATTTTTACCAACATTTGGAAAGGTTTCTCTCCGTAGTGAATATAGGCCAGTTCTTGACCTGGGAATAAAGATTTTTTTTTTTCTTTTCTCCACCTTGTGCTCAAATGAGGAATTGCAGCTGGATGTCCACTTGGGGGTGGTGCAGGGAGTAGTCGTGGGTATAATAGTGGTGATACAGAGAGGTAGAGGGCATCTAAGTGTAGCTATGATACGCTGGGATGCATAATTCTTGGGATGCCCAAGTAGAATGTATTGTATAAATGCACCCCCCCTTCACACTTAATTCTAGGCTGCCCTCTTATTATATTCTCTCTGTTCCTTTGCATCAGTTTGTCTAATATAATATTATCTCATGTACTTTCTGTATATCTTATAATCTGTCCTCTTGTGTATTTACTGTGCATTTAATTTTACTAAACTGTTGTAAAAAGCATTATAGGAAAACATATGTACACAAAAGGTAATCATTTCTGGTTTGGTCCATCTCTGCATATATGGTCTCTGTGTGTCGAGCAAGATTGGTTTGGGTAACCATTAAAGGACCTTTTTTTGTACCAGATGGTAATGAAAAGGGATAGAAGAACAGGCATATGATTGTTTGAGGATCCTCCTGACTGGAAGGCTCACTAGCCCCAAAGTTGACCTATATGTTCTGGTATTAAATAGGAGAAAACAAGTAAACTTTCCCAAAAAGAGATCTCCCTTCTCAGGACAAGCAAGGAGTTTTCAGAAATTCAACATTCTTCATGTGTCCTAATGTCTCACCAATAAATATTTAGGGCACAGCTGTAACATATATATATATATATATATATATATATATATATATATATATATATATATATATAAAATTTGTGGTCGGCCCCCTCTACCTGATGTGTGGCCTGAAGCTTTGCCCAATTAGGCTTGCTTAGAGGACCATGGGCTGGTGAGTAAATGGAATGGGGGGGGGGGGGGGGGGTCGTGACATACATGTGCAAAGGTGAGAGGAAGGGAAGTGCCTTTTTAAAGGGAGGGGGAAAGGGACCCTCCCCACAATACCAGGTAAACTTATCTGGAAATGTTATATATATATATATATATATATATATATATATATATATATATATATATATATATATATATATATATATATATACTCAATTTATTACAAACTAACCTTGATGGGTTTTTTCTATGGACATGATTACCTACGCTTAGAGCAACCTCTTTTAGCTCACTTGTGCCCTTCACAGGGAAAAATATCCTGTAGTAAATCAGTCTGGTCCCACTCACTAGAGAGACCCAGCCCCGAAATACCAGGCAAATCTACCCTGAACGGGAGGAACACCAGACGGGGGTTTTGGCCTCTCTTGGGCCTCGTCAGTGAAGTGGAGGTGAATTCCCGAAGGTTGATAGTGGTTTATAATCAAGCAATACATTTTAAAAGATTCCTCCTTGCATTTTATAAGATACTACAGAATATTTTAGATCACTGATTTCTAACAGTTTTTGCCCTGTATCACTATAGGAACGAGAGCTCTTACTCTACCGCCATTGTAATCTTCTATCTCACTTACATTTTTAACAACCTCAGTACTTTTACAATAATCTACAATAGCAAGATCAACACTTTTCAGAACCCAGTATTGAGAAATAAATGGAAATCGTGTAGGTACAATGCTGCTTAAGTCCATTTACCATAGCTTGGGTGACACTGCTGCATTTGTTAGTAACCTGTCCCATCCCTTGGTGTTCATCTGCATAGTATAAATATATTCATGAAATGTATTAACATCTTTCTTTGGAAGAGTGCATTACTCAGTAATGACTATTGTATGCATATATAAATTCCAGACATTATTTAAATTTTCTTTTCTTTTTGAACCGTCAGGATGGCGAATCACCTGAAATTTGTTGCTCGCACAGTGATGGTGCAGAACGGGAATATGGAGGTGGCTTACAAGATGCTGAACAGGTGACTAATGTGATACATGTACATAATACTTCATTACCAGAATACTTTCCATCCCAATGCATACTGTATTTACTGTCATATAAGATACTGATAAAGTGGCCCCTTCAATAAATTACAGAAAAATAACATGTATAGACTAGTGTTCTGGTAAAATATGAATGGTTTCCAAACCTGCCTCTTGTATATAGGTTTGCATTACTTACACTGAAAGATTGCAGCCAAGTCACTATCCTGTATACCTGTATGAATATTATTATTTATCAAATATCAATTAACAATTTGCATATTGCAGATCAGAGGAGATGTAAAAAGGTTGAACTTGATAGCCTTTTTCAAAAAAAATTACTATGTAAGTTTTTTAGTGTTGCCCCTGGGGTGATATTTGAGGCTCTGTGATGCTTACTGTACCATTAGTGAGTCAAACAATTAAAATAATTTCAAGGAACATGTTTTAACTAGGCAACTTTATCAAATGTTTCATCCTAAATATCCTCAATGTAGTTACCATGAAATTGGCATATACAGTGCCTTGCAAAAGTATTCACCCCCCTTGACTGTTTACCTATTTTGTTACATTACAGCCTTAAGTTCAATGTTTTGTTAATCTGAATTTCTATGTAATGGATCAGAACACAATAGTCTAAGTTGGTGAAGTGAAATGAGAAAATATATATATATAACTATTTTTTAGAAATAGAAAACAGAAAATTGCCATGTGCGTATGTATTTAACCACCTTTGTTATGACGCCTATAAAAAGCTCTGGTGCAACCAATTACCTTCAGACATCACATAATTAGTGAAATGATGTCCACCTGTTTGCAATCTAAGTGTCACATGATCTGTCATTACATATGCACACCTTTTTTGAAAGGTGCTGCAACACCTAAGCAAGAGGCACCACACACTGCCAGGAAGACCAATGAACTCTCCAAACAAGTAAGGGACAATGTTGTTAAGAAGTACAAGTCAGGGTTGGTTTGTAAAAAAAAATCCAAATATTTGATGATCCCCAGGAGCACCATCAAATCTATCATAACCAAATGGAAAGAACATGGCACAACAGCAAACCTGCCAAGAGACGGCCGCCCACCAAAACTCACAGACCGGGCAAGGAGGGCATTAATCAGAGAGGCAGCACAGAGACCTAAGGTAACCCTGGAGGAGCTGCAGAGTTCCACAGCCGAGACTGGAGTATCTGTACATAGGACGACAATAAGCCGTACGCTCCATAGAGTTGGGCTTTATGGCAGAGTGGCCAGAAGAAAGCCATTACTTTCAGCAAAAAACTGAATGGCACAATTTGAGTTTGCAAAAAGGCATGTGGGAGACTCCCAAAATGTATGGAGGAAGGTGTTCTAGTCTGATGGGACAAAAATTGAACTTTTTGGCCATCAAAGAAATGCTATGTCTGGCGCAAACCCAACACATCACATCACCCAAAGGACACCATCCCCACAGTGAAACATGGTGGTGGCAGCATCATGCTGTGGAGATGTTTTTCAGCAGCCGGGACTGGGAAACTGGTCAGAGTTGAGGGAAAGATGGATGGTGCTAAATACAGGGATATTCTTGTGCAAAACCTGTACCACTCTGTGTGTGATTTGAGGCTAGGACGGAGGTTCACTTTCCCGCAGGACAATGACCCCAAACACACTGCTAAAGCAACACTTGAGTGGTTTAAGGGAAAACATGTAAATGTGTTGGAATGGCCTAGTCACAGCCCAGACCTCAATCCAATAGAAAATCTGTGGTCAGACTTAAAGATTGCTGTTCACAAGCGCAAAGCATCCAACTTGAAGGAGCTGGAGCAGTCTTGCAAGGAGGAATGGCAAAAATCCCAGTGGTAAGATGTGGCAAGCTCATAGAGACTTATCCAAAGCAACTTGGAGCTGTGATTGCTGCAAAAGGTGGTTCTACAAAGTATTGACTTTAGGGGGGTGAATAGTTATGCACATTGACTTTTTCTGTTATTTTGTCCTATTTGTTGTTTGCTTTACAATAATAATAATAAAAAACAAAACCTCTTCATAGTTGTGGGCATGTTGTGTAAATTAAATGATGCAAATCCTCAAATAATCCATGTTAATTCCATGTTGTGAGGCAACAAAACACGAAAAATGCCAAGGGGGGGTGAATAATTTTGCAATGCACGTAGGTAACTCGTATTACTCTGTCACAAGCAGACAGTGACATGCTGTCTGAGATGCTGGTAGTGTGAAGCAACTCCCGGTGGGTGTGGCCTTAGGTAGTGGCAACCTATGTGAGAGAGAACAAGGAAAAATACTTTTATAGAAAGTAAGATTGCATGAAGTGTACATTTTATATGTTATATTGAGGATTAAATTCAGTTGTCTAGTTTAAAACATTTATATAAACAAATAATGTTTCTTTTTAAAAACAGAAACACATGCCAAGATAGCATGAAATGTAACATAATAATAATAATAATAATAATTATTATTATTATTATTAAATAACCTATGATGTCTTCCTTTCTCTTGAACAGAATTCTCACTGTGGAAGGGATCATTGAGGATTCTAAGCGAAGACGTTACTATGAGAAACCCTGCAACAAGAGGAGGAGAGAAAACTATGAGAACTGCCGGCGGATATACAACTCTGAGATGGCGCGCAAAGTCACCTTCCTGATGCGGAAAAATAGGGAGGACCCATGGCCTGGGTGCTAGAAAGGAGACAAATATTATAGATTAGGAAAATACAGAAAATTGTACTCCACTTAAAAAGACTTTCTTGAAAATGTGTCAAGGTATTTAAATCTTAGATCTTGATTTGTTGCTTAAGTGTGTGAGCATCCTGTACTAACGAAGAAGCTGTTGCAGTGGACAGAATGATGGAAATACACCCGATCTAGAACAATGCTATCTTGTATTCTGAAGAGCAAAATGAAAAACATTTGATATCTCACATGTACAATTTAGCCAATAAACGTGTATGTTTTCATATTGTGGTATTGTTGGAGGAGGGGGTTGGAATAAATATAGCATAATTGAATATTGGACAATTTTACATTATTCCTCCAGTGGTCAATGTTGTTTTCTATACAGTTTTCCAAATAATTAAACTTGATCGTGTACAAAAAATGTTTTTAAAAGGCGAAACATACACGCAATTTTTTTTTTCCTATTTTATATGCAAATATTCAATACTGTCCAGTTCCATTTTTAAAATCTGATGTTTCTGCTGCTTTAGCTGCAGGGTGTATCCTTTTAAACCTGCAACCTTTCTATTAATCCTGTTGAAAGCACCAACAGTTTTAACTGCCACATGTTCATTGTGCAGATAAATGCTACTTATGCATTCAGTCTCCTTACACTAAAAGAAATTGATCAGCAAAAACCAAAATAGTAATTTCCAAAGTGGCAGAATTGGGTAAAAAAACCTCATAAATAAAAAGCTACATTTTTGTCCATTTGCACGCATAGTCCTTTAAAAGAGAATAGTTAATAGGATCATATTGGTCCTTTAAACTAGTGCCTGTATTATACTGAGACAAAACAGACTCATGCACATGGCTTATTGAGAATCTGTGATCTATTCCTTGCAATACTATTCCGTAGGTCAGGGGTGTCCATGTTTGTTCTTAGTGGGACACACACAGGCCTAGATTTGTGGATATCCCTGCTGCACCCAGGTAAGACTCGCTTTTTCAGCCATGCTGATTGACTTATTTGTGCACAGAAAGGAAATCGTCAAATCCAAGCGAGTGTGCAGCCCGCCAGGACCGAACTTGGACAACCATCATATGGCTCCAAATATGGTTCAGTATAATATAATATTTTGATCTTTTTTGTAATCCCGTTATGAGTGGCTACAGCTAGCCAGCACTAGGGCAATCTGCACTTATCCTTGCCAAGCTTTTCTTTGTAGAGTAATAAGAGATGAAAAAAAAGCAACAACTTTGCACTGACGAAAGCTATGGCAAGCCTTCACAAGTTATTAAAAGGGAAAGATATTAAAATTATCAGCAAAGGTCCGCGTAATTTGAGCTATGGTGTTTCCAGTAGTAACATAGAGATGAGAGCGCTGGACCATAAAGAAGTCTGACCGCCTTTGTGTTGTGGTGTTGGTGAAAACTGCTCAAAAATCCAATAAATCCGTATCTCTACAGTAAAACGCAAATATTTTGTCCATATCATGAGATTTCCGAGAGAAGACGCTGATGCTGAGAGACTGAAGGCACAAGAAGCAGGCTGAAATGGGTAGATGAGCTTAGTGAAGTAATGAACACGAGCTTGATGGAGATTAGAAGGGCAGTGACTTACAGATGTGTCCGGTGTGCTGTTGTTCATAGGGTCACTGAGAATCAGACCTGACTGAACAACTAAACAAAACAATATTAAAACCAGCATTTTAAAGACCTGTAAGATAACTTACATCACCACTGTTGTAGACAAGTGTAATGTTTGTGTAGGAGGCTTCTATGTAAATCATCAGTGTGTTTGTACACGCTGTTCCTCCAGGCTCTGTGAGTGAGCCCAGAAGGAGCTCTGTGCATAGCAACTTACATAGAAGCCCGCTAGAGTGACACCGCAACAAAGGAGGTCATGTAGTGCTTGATCAGAGCTGCAGATGGAGCCATGTGAAAAAAAAGATGTTTTTTATAATATGTTCAATTTTCATTGTTTTACATATTGCTTACATGTTTGGTATGCCTTTTTATTTAAAAACAACTATTATTCAGTGCTTATTTAAAGGACCACAGAGGTTCCATATTAATAGAATGCTATGAAGATCATGATAATGTTGAAAATATTTATATTAACTTTTGTAAAAAATAAACACACACCTGAATAGTAGTCAACAATAGCAAAGTAAGCACGTAGAATAGCCCTCCTGCCCTGAAGATAGAATCACATATACAGTTGTGAGCATGCAAGCTGTTGCTAATGCTTGCGGGCTCGCACAGCGAGCCTGCGGCCCTTGTGAAGCAAGGGCCGTAGTTGCTGGCAAGGAGCAGCAAAGGCGCTCCTTGCCAGCAACTGCGGACCTCGCAACATTTATGTAGTTACGAAAGGAAAATACGAGACACGTTACGACGCGTTACGCCCTCGCAAAAATCGTCAAAAGCGCACATCAAAACATGAAAAACACAATAAATACACACAACAAAAACATAAAAAACTTACCTACAGGAAGAGGGCGCACCCAGGACCTCAAAAACTGAAGTTACACCTGAATTTAACTCAAAATAAAAGAGTTTTAAACACTCAAAAATCCACTAAGCGAGAGAAAAAATGGCCGCCGAAAATAACGAAAACGAGGCTACAGCATTCTAAAGACGCAAAACACAACCAAACAACCTACGGATTTCCCGAAAAAGACATACGAGATTCGAAAACAAGGACGCAACTCGCGCGACCACAAAAACATTAGAAACACAAGAAATACACACAACAAACATATAAAAAGCTTACCCACAGCAAGGGGGGGCACCGAGGACCTCTGCGAGTAAAGTTACACCTCCATTTAAGTACAAATGTCGGAGTTTAGACACCCGAAAATCACCTAAGCGTGAGAAAAAATGGCCGCCGAACAAAACGAAAACGAGGCTAAAGGACCCTAAACACGCAAAACACCACCAAACAGCTACGGATATTCCGAAAAAGTCGGACGACATCCAAAACGAAGCACGCTAAATCAGCCACAGCCGCGTACCACACATTAGCCGCCATTTTAGAACAATTACTTATACAATGCGGAAGTACACAGCTACGCTAACGGTTTTGTCTCGCGCACGCACACTATTACACTGCACACATTGATCACGCTTACACAGCAGCTCCACACCACTAATGCTGCAGCAACATCAAAACAGATTGCCAGCTCTTCAACACAATCCTTCCTGCATATATTAATTCAAAATAGGTAAAGTATATTAATTTCTTAATCTATTATTCATTTTATTATTATACACCAAACAGCATTAGCTCACTTACAATTTCATTGCCGTAATTTTTTGACGGGCAATTCACTAGTAGAATTATAATTGGAAATAAAATATAACCTTTATTAATTTCTGTTGAACATATACCGTATATACTCGAGTATAAGCCGAATTTTTCAGGCCTTTTTTAAGGCAAAAAAGGGCCCCCTCGGCTTATACTCGAGTCACATACACCCCCTAGCCCCCCCAACCCCCCACCCCGTGTCTCTCTAACCACCCCGTGTCTCTCTAACCCCCCACGTGTGTCTCTCTACCCCCCGTGTCTCTTTCCCTCCCCCCTCCTCAGCATAAACCCACTGTCCTCCACCTAAACCCCCATAAATACCTCCCCCCCTCTGCGGCATCCGGTATATGCTAATGACACGGCGCGCCGGGTCTAGGAGCAGAGGCCGGAGCACAAGCAGGTAAGTGAGGGGGGAGGTATTTAGAGGGGTTTAGGTGGAGGAGGGGGGTTGAGGGGGGTTTAGGTGGAGGAGGGGGGTTGGGGTTGAGGGAGGTTGAGGAGGGAGGATGAGGAGGGAGGTTGAGGATGAGGTTGAGGGAGGTTGAGGATGAGGAGTGGGGTTGAGGAGGGAGGTTGAGAATGAGGAGGGGGGTTGAGGATGGTGATAAGGGAGGGGGGAAGAGACACAGGAAAGGGAGAGGGGAGAAGAGACACGGGAGAGAGAGGGGGGACACAAAAGGGTCAGCACATTTCCCACCCTCGGCTTATACTCGAGTCACTCATTTTACCCAGTATTTTGTGGTAAAATGGGTGCCTCGGCTTATACTCGGGTCGGCTTATACTCGAGTATATACGGTAAATAGTCAGACTGGGGTTGGAAACTAGATGTCCAAAAATGGACCATTGCCCTGAATTCCAAATAAGCTTGCTAGGAGCTCTGTGCACAGCAACCACCACCCTGTAGCGCTACCTGTACAGGCTACACCAGCCCGACGCGCATTTCATCAGGTGATCTGACATCTTAAGATATGGTTTAAACTTTTAGTCAGATTTTTTGTGTTTCTAGTTGATTAGGGGAATTTGAGTTCAGGGAAATTTTAGACATTTAGGTTACAGCCCCAGTGATTTTTTTAGCTAATTTCTGATTCTATTTATATGTTTTAACAGGAATTAATAAAGGTTATATTTTATTTCCAGATATAATTCTGGATTTCTGGATAGTTTAATTAGTGGGAAGCAGTAGGAAATAATTATTCCTCATTAACATTTACAGATTAGAACGCTACAATCCCTAATGATACAATTAGGCATAAAACTATTTTAGAGAAAATGTTCCTGTCGTGTATATCTGTTAATATTATGTTTTACCTACTTAACAAGTGTACAGCCTTTTACCAGCCTACATTGATCTTTAGATTGTAAGTCTGCGAGTTTTCAGTCTTGCATGGCGCTTTGGGGAAAACACTATGGACACTAGATTCTAAGGTCAATGACCGAGCCCTCCATCTTTGCAATATGTTTATATGAATTTGTCTTTACCTGGAAATTAACTTATGTATAGCGCTACAGAATATGTTGACGCGTTACAAATAAACCATAATAATGATAATACTTTCATAATGCTGACATTATCCAAAGATGTGCCACCTATTATCGTTTATCTGAAACGTGCCCACATAGTCTGTATTGCTATACCTGGTTAAGTTCAAGGCAAAACAATATTAACACATTGCAAGGAATGGAGGGCCCTGTCTTTGAGCTTAGAATCCGGTCTCCATAGGGTTTTCCCCAAAGTGCCATGCAAGACTGAAAACTCGCAAACTTACAATCTAAAGCACCTATGTAGCAATTGAATCACATTTAGAGTGATGCTTTTTGAATACCTCGGAGGGAAGCGCTTGATTAATTTTTACTGTCATGTGGGGGGAAAAGTATTTGATCCCCTGCTGATTTTGAACGTTTGTCCACTGACAAAGAAGTGATCAGTCTATAACTTTACTGGTAGGTGTATCTTAACAGTGAGAGACAGAATAACCACAAAAAAAAACAAACAAGAAAACTCATGTCAAAAAAGTTATAAATTCAATTGCAGGTCAGTGAGGGAAATAAGTATTTGATCCCCTATTAGTCAGCAAGATTTCTGGCTCCTGGGTATCTTTAATAAAATTAACAAGCTAAGATTAGGAGCACTCTCTTAAAGTGAGTGCTCCTAATGTCAGCTCGTTACCTGTATAAAAGACACCTGTCCACAAAAGCAATCAATCAATCAGATTCCAAACTCTCCACCATGGCCAAGACCAAAGAGCTGCCCAAGTATGTCAGGGACAAGATTGTAGACCTACACAAGGCTGGAATGGGCTACAAGACCATCGCCAAGCAGCTTGGTTAGAAGGTGACAACAGTTGGTGCGGTTATTCGCAAATGGAAGACACACAAAATAACTGCCAGTCTCCCTCGGTCCGATGCTCCATGCAAGATCTCACCTTGTGGAGTTTCAATGATCATGAGAACGGTGAGGAATCAGCCCAGAACTACCCGGGAGGATCTTGTAAATTATCTCAAGGCAGCTGGGACCAGTCACCAAGAAAACAATTGGTAACACACTACGCCGTGAAGGACTGAAATCCTGCAGCGCCCGCAAGGTCCCCCTGCTCAAGAAAGCACATGTACAGGCCCGTCTGAAGCTTGCCAATGAACATCTGAATGATTCAGAGGAGTACTGGGTGAAAGTGTTGTGGTCAGATGAGACCAAAATCGAGCTCTTTGGCGTCAACTCACCGTGTTTGGAGGAGCAGGAATGCTGTCTATAACCCCAAGAACACCATCCCCATCGTCAAACATGGAGGTGGAAACATTATGCTTTGGGGTGTTTTTCTGCTAAGGGGACAGGACAAATACACTGCATCAAAGGGACGATGGACGGGGCCATGTACCGTCAAATCTTGTGTGAGACCCTCCTTCCCTCAGCCAGGGCATTGAAAATAGGTAATGGATGGGTATTTCAGCATGACAATGACCCAAAACACACAGCCAAGGCAACAAAGGAGTGGCTCAAGAAGAAGCACATTAAAGTCCTGGAGTGGCCTAGCCAGTCTCCAGACCTTAATCCCATAGAAAATCTGTGGCAGGAGATGAAGGTTTCAGTTACCAAACATCAGCCTCAAAACCTTAATGACTTGGAGAGGATCTGCAAAGAGGAGTGGGACAAAATCCCTCCTGAGATGTGCAAACCTGGTGGCAACTACAAGAAACGTCTGACCTCTGCGATTGTCAACAAGGGTTTTGCCACCAAGTACTAAGTAGAAGGGGTCAAATACTTATTTCCCTCACTGACCTGCAAATCAATTTAAAACTTTTTTGACTTGTGTTTTTCTTGTTTTTTATTTTTATTTTGATAATTTTATCAAAATAAATTTTAAAAAATTTAAAAATTTTCTGTTTAAACCCTTGATGTCACATTTATAATAGTTAACAATAAACTGACACAGTATATGTTACTTCATACTGGGATACACTGAGCAAAAACTGGTACAGTAAATGTTACTTTATAGCCAACGGGAGACACCGATTATTTAATCCTCTCCCTACTCCACAGAGTGAAGGTTTTTATCAATCTGGGTGAAAATTCTGTATATAGTATTTTATAAAAATATAAATAAAAGTTAATTTTTATCTTAGTTGTATACTTTCCTTGCCTTTGGAAATGTTCAATTAAGATATGGTCTTCTTCTCTTTTTCTTTTAATAATCATTATCCAAATATCAGTCTTTCACTTTGAGATGTGGAACACCACTATTTTATTTTTTCAGATTTTAATAGAGCACATTTTACACCTTACACAAGTAGTTTTTGATTCAATATTTAGAAAAAAAAAGTAAACCTGTATGTAACGAACTATTATGAAGCATAGATAAGGACCAGTAAGAAATAGTTTTGGGTTTTTTTGAATGAAAAAATTTAAACTTCATTGAAACTAACAGGAGATGCAGAGAGCAGAATTTAGTCTGCAGTTCTCATTGGCTGATAGGGCAAGACCCCAGAGCAGTTCTGTAGTTCTAATTGGCTGAGATGGAAAGCCCTTTAGAGTATTTCTTTAGTTCTTATTGGATGAGAGGGCAAGACCCCAGAGCAGTTCTGTAGTTCTCATTGGCTGAGAGGGCAAGACCCCAGAGCAGTTCTTTAGTTCTCATTGGCTGAGGGGGCAAGACCACAGAGCAGTTCTATAGTTCTCATTGGCTGAGGGGGCAAGACCACAGAGCAGTTCTGTAGTTCTCATTTGCTGAGAGTGAAAGCCCTCAGTGCATTTCTTTAGTTCTTATAGGCTGAGAGGGCAAGACCCCAGAGCAGTTCTGTAGTTCTCATTGGCTGAGAGGGAAAGCCCTCAGAGCAGTTATTTAGTTCTCATTGGCTGAGAGGGCAAGACCCCAGAGCAGTTCTATAGTTTTCATTGGCTGAAAGGGCAAAGCCCCAGAGCAGTTCAGTAGTTCTAGCAGTATTTGTAGGTAAGGATTTAGTGTATAGAAGCAATATATCAGTTCATAAGCATAGATTTATATTTAAACACACAGGATGCTCTTAAATGTGTCCAAATACAGATCATTTATATTGGAATACTGTATGAAAGAAATTAAAATGTGTGAATATCAAATAAATAATAGACATGACCATGCATATAATGATATGTGCAGAGTGTTGACTGATAAAGTTGTATTAAAAAAAAAAATGCTCTCGTCAGGCTGTATTACCCATAGGGACCAGCGGCGCCCCCGTCACGTGATGCGGGTCAGTGTGAGCGCCAGGCTGCATGCTCACTACACTTCCGGTTCCGCTCTGACGTTGGGTCTCCGTTAGCCCCCCGTGGTTGCAGGAGACGGAAATAACACAGTGATAAGGTGAGTTAGGAGGCGGAACAGGACCGGGAGATGTAGTGTGTGAGACCGAGGAGGGGGAGGCCGCGCAGAAACCGTCTGGGGTTTGTGTAGGGAGTGTGAGGGAGGAAATAACACCGAGAGACCATGAGTGCGGAGAGACTGTAAGATGGGGCTGAGAGACGCGACTGTGTGTGTGAGAGAGCGAGAGACTGTGAGATGGGACTGTGTGTGTGAGAGAGAGACTGTGAGATAGGACTGACTCTCACACACACAATCTCACAGTCTCTCTCTCACACACACAGTCCTATCTCACAGTCTCTCTCTCTCACACACACACAGTCCCATCTCACAGTCTCTCTCTCTCACACACACACACAGTCCCATCTCACAGTCTCTCTCTCTCACACACACACAGTCCCATCTCACAGTCTCTCTCTCTCACACACACACAGTCCCATCTCACAGTCTCTCTCTCTCACACACACACAGTCCCATCTCACAGTCTCTCTCTCACACACACAGTCCCATCTCACAGTCTCTCTCTCTCACACACACAGTCCCATCTCACAGTCTCTCTCTCTCACACACACAGTCCCATCTCACAGTCTCTCTCTCACACACACAGTCCCATCTCACAGTCTCTCTCTCTTACACACAGTCCCATCTCACAGTGTCTCTCTCACACACACACACACACACACAGTCCCATCTCACAGTGTCTCTCTCTCTCACACACACACACAGTCCCATCTCACAGTGTCTCTCTCTCTCTCACACACACACAGTCCCATCTCACAGTCTCTCTGTCCCATCTCACAGTCTCTCTGTCCCATCTCACAGTCTCTCTGTCCCATCTCACAGTCTCTCTGTCCCATCTCACAGTCTCTCTGTCCCATCTCACAGTCTCTCTGTCCCATCTCACAGTATTCTCTCTCACACACAGTCCCATCTCACAGTCTCTCAGTCCCATCTCATATACTACTGTGAGATGGGACTGTGTGTGAGAGACTGTGAGTGAGAGAGAGACTGTGTGAGCGAGAAACACGGGACTGGTGATATACACACTCACTCACGACCCTGAACTATAACTGTCCCACAGACATAGGAACGTCACTATGGTTGTTCTCTGCCAAATAGGGGCCTCTTCACTGACATCATAGAGCCAGTCACACTATGTCACATCTTTTATCTCTCTATTTTCCAGATTCTACAATAGTTGCCGTCTCACCTGAAACATGGCTTTGTCCAAGAGGGAGCTGGACGATTTAAAACCATGGGTAGAGAAGACTGTTAAAGGTGTTTTGGGTTTCTCTGAGCCCACTGTGGTCACTGCTGCACTAAACTGTGTTGGGAAAGGAATGGATAAGAAGAAAGCTGCTGGTAAGTCTTGTGTTGTGAATGTCATCAAATATCATCAGTCATCATCACACATGTCAGATTCAGGACGCAGGGCCAGTCTTTTGTCTTGTAGGTAACTTGCACTGAAGACAATGGGCCCAAAGCCTCAGTACATTTGCAAGCTTCAGTCTTGTTTCTGTGCTTTGGAAACCAGGACTATGTATGTTGATTTTTTTGCATTGTGTTAATTTTTTTATTTTATTATTATTTGAACTTACCCCAGTATAATGCTATTGGATATGTTGGTGCATTACAAATAAACGAAATGATGATGATAATAATAACAATAATCATCAGTAAATATTGATAATAATTCTAATTCACAAGAGATTAGAATCTTGGCTTGTGGGTGCAGGGACTATTTGTTTGATTTTTAGGCATTAAAAACAGAGCTTTCTTAATAAACTAAAGTGGTTTAAGAAAGACATTCAGGGTTATCCTGGATAATTAGAGAGACCGTATTGATCCAGGGAGGAATCCGATCGCCAGTATCTGGGGTCAGGAAGGAATTAAAAAATGTTTTCCCCCCTATTGAGACAGTTGGCAAAGTTTCAATGTTTTTTTTTTCTTGCTACCTCTAAATCCTTTAACAGCTAATCCCCATATTGCGGATCAGAGGAGATCTAAAAAGGTTGAACTTGAAAAAAGTATTTTTTTTCAACCTTAATAACTATGTAAAGTACATAAATAGATACACAGGGATATTATATGCTCCGTTAATTGTTTAATGTCACTATTACCATATTTTCACCTGGACATTTTTCTCTTCACAACCTTACAGTTTGTGTGTAGTGTGGTTGTAGAGGCGATTCATGTACAGTGATTGTTACGTGTGTGGGACTATTGCACCAGCAAGTGCCACTGCACTATAGCACTTACTTAGGATTGTACAGCTGGGATGCAGGGTCAGCTGTTTTTAATACGGCTTGATAAAGTGATTTATTTAACAAAACATTGTATACATTTTTATTTTCTCTCTCTAACATTATGGACATATTTAATGTGTTTTTGTTTTTTTTGTTAATGTTAGTTGTTAGTGGTCTTTTTAAATAAACACATGTATTTTAGCTGCAATATTTTTAAAAAGGAAAAATATTTTTTTCTTCAGAAAGGGATTTTCACGCTTGACTTTGCAATGATAACACAATGTCTTTCAAATAAATAAACATTTCTCTTTGATTTTTCAGCATATTTGAGTAGCTTTCAAAAAGTACATGCATGTCAGGGCTTGAGGGATCCCAGGAACCAGGAAGTTTCTGCCCGTACATTTTTTAATTTTCAGTTTCTAAGTGTTTGTTGTTCTGCCTGTTTCTGTATACAAGCTCCATTCCAGACCTCCAAGGAATAGTTTGGTTGGCTACTCAGTATTATGGCTGACTCCTAAATGTTAGTATAATTTTGTCACCTCATATATTTAATCAATAGTCTTTAAAAGTATATGGAAGTTTAATGGGTTATGAATATATCTGATAGAGGAGAATCAATAGTGTATGCAAACATTTTTCATGAAAAATTCACACCAAAAACATTAATAAACTTACCCTATTGTTTGTAAACTTTTTGCAGTTGATTTTGATAAGCAACACCCCTAGAAATCCAGGCTAAATAAGAATAAAATTCATAATTTTTTTTGTCAATCAGAGGCAGCAACAATATTTTACAGGGCATGGGCATTCGGTCTCTGCAGCAAAGCATCATGGGATTTGCACTCTTGTTCCTGCTCTGGATCTCTACATTGTGCTGCTTTTGGCTGGAAGTTTAATATAGGGCTGAAAAACGTACTTGAATGCAGTATTTCTATTGGTTGGTACCAGGTGTCCATGTAAGCATCTGTGGGGTGTGTGGAAACCATTTATTTTTTAAATAAAATAAGTCTGTATGTGTATAGAATGAATTATTGGCTTACATTTATCTGATACTAGCGAATTGCCCGTCAAAAAATGATGGCAATGAAATTGTAAGGTAGCTAATGTTGTTTTGTGTGTACTACTGAAATATATAATACATTAATAAATGAATTTACTTTACCTATTTTGAAGCATTGTGTTGAAGAGCTGGCAATCTGTTTTGATGTTGCTGCAGCATTAGTGGTGTGGAGCTGCTATGTAAGCGTGGTGAATGTGTGCAGTGTAACACTGTGCGTGCGCGAGACAAAACAATTAGCGTGGTTGTGTACTTTCGTATTGGCGTAAAATGGCGGGTAATGTGTGGTATGCGTCTTAGCGGAATATCCGTAGGTCGTTTGTGGTGTTTTGCAAGTTTCTTGTGGTGTTTTGCGTATTTAGACTGCTGTAGCCTCGTTTTCGTTTTGTTCGGCAACCGTTTTTTCTCTCGCTTAGCGATTTTTTTTTTTTTTTTTTTGTGTGTGTGTAAACTCTTTTATTTTTAGTTAAATTAAGGTGTAAGTTGCTTTTTTGAGGTCCTGGATGCTACCTCTTGCTGTAGGTAAGCTTTTTATGTATGTGGTGTGTGTATTTATTGTGTTTTGAATTTTGTTATGTTCGCGAGTTGCGTCCGATTTTTGCGAGGTCGTAATGTGTGGTAACGTGTCTTGTATGTTTTTTGCGTTGCGACGTAAAGTTTGCGAGGGTCGCAGTTGCTGGCAAGAAGCGCCTTCGGCTCGCTACGGCTCTGGCTGGCTCGCTTGCTCACAACTATATATGTGATAAGCAGCATGTGTTTGAATAGAAATGGTTGTAAACAGGGCAACTTCAAAATACCTTTTTAAACCATACAAAGTTGTACCTAAAAAAAAAATCTAATATTCCGGTATTGGTGCAAAACTGTTCTACCTATCTTGCATTTTCACTGTTAACCACCTGGTCCCAAAAAGGGACCAGTCTCTTGCCATTGGGTTTTGCTGATGACACTGATTATTTTAGTATTCTCAAACTGTACTTTTTTTTTTTTTTAACAGACCACCTGAAGCCATTCTTGGATGATTCAACACCGCGTTTTGTGGACAAGCTATTTGATGCAGTAAAAGAAGGTCGCAGCTCAAGACATTCAAGGTCAGGCAGTGACAGGAGCAGGAAGCGCGAGCTGAAGGTAGGTAGGGCCTTACGGCTGAATCTAAGCTTTGTAAGTTCTCTTGCTTAAGTCTATATACATTAATAATATAAGATGGTAAATACAAAATAATGTTTGACCAATTCCTCCTGTTTCCAGCCTATGTGTTTCTGCTAATTTTGTAGTGTTAGTAGAAAATGCTGTAGTTATTCCTGTACATTAAATTGGTGACTAAAATATCTGTGGGTACAGAAAAATTTGTATTAGAAATATATTTCTTACTATAGATGTTTCCAATTTTTATTGAAGTCATATAGCTAAACTTAAAATCTTTCAGATTTTTCCACAGACTCCCTTTTATTTTTTTTTAATATCTCAAATTATGTCTTATTTCTCAAGGATGTGTTTGGGGAAGATCCCGAAATGAAGGATTCTTCAAATTCAAAGAAGAAGAGGATTCCCCGATTTGAGGAAGTGGAAGAAGAGCCTGAAGTGATTCCTGGTCCTCCTACAGAGAGTCCGGGCATGCTGACAAAGATGCAGGTCAGTATGTGTGTCTGTCCTCGTCTGCCTGCTTGCTTATGGTTTTGTGATATGTTAAAGAAACCTTGTAGTTTAAGAAAAAAAGGCACTTCTATGTGATATATGTAATAAACTAACAATAACATTGTCTGAGCACATGTTTGTTTCAGACTCTTTACAAATCATAAATATCAAGATTAAATTATATAATCATTAAAAGTACATTCTATAGCAAGTTATCAATAATAAATGTTGCATATCAAAAGCACATTCAAAATACAGTAAATGTTAGTGGATACTTTCTGTTTTTGTCACATTAAGTAATTTATTCTACTGAAAGATTGTGTGGCTATAATTTGAGATTAGTTGGTAACTTGTATTTTTCTGTGTTCTTGCTGCAGATTAAGCAGATGATGGAAGCTGCTACCCGGCAAATCGAGGAAAGGAAGAAGCAGCTGACCTTTGTCGGCCCTCCCTCAGTGGTAATGTAATATTAACTAGATTGGTTTCAACTTTCAATAAGTTTATCTTTTGTTTTAGATAAAATATAATTACATGCTTATATAACAAATACATGTGGGTTCATTAAAATATGAATAAATATGAAGGTACAATAAGAATGAAAAATATATAATGAAATAAAAGAAACAAAGATCTAATAATATATCTTTACAGCAACAACATTCAGATGTATTGTAATTTTTTTTTGTTTTTTTAAATCTAAAATTATTTCTTGATTAATAGGAATAGTTTGATCATATGAATTACTATAGTATTGTTGGCATGTAGATAACGTTCTAATCAGATCTTTTGGAATTTCCATTTGTTTGAATTTGAATTTATTGGAGTAAATTGTGGGGAATTTCTCTATTCAATTTCCTCTCCAGTAAAATTACACCACAAAAAACTGGTCAGTAACTTTACTTGGCTATTCAACTGACCTTTTTTTCCCCACTGCAAGCTACTTATAATGATCTAAAATAGGTCATCAACCTTTTAAGGCCGACCACCCACTTTTTGATGGTAAAATTTCCTTACCACCTATCGGTGCCGCAGTAACTCCATTTACCTTGTCTCATTTCTGGTTACATAAATCGTATGACTCTAGCTGTGTATTGCCCTGTACTTACTAGATAATGATCTGGTCCTGACTGCTGTCCTTAGGTTCTCACTAGTTCTCCAACCAGCCAAGCGTAGTGCTGCGGGTCTCCGGTGTGTGACGTCACTCGTCAGCGACGCCACCTAGGGATTACCCTGCCACCCACTATGAAAGCTTAATTCGCCTACCTGTGGGCGCTAGGGACCAGTTTGACTACCACTGATCTTAAATAACTCATACTCGCAAATTACAGGTTGCTTTCCCATTATTTTCACACATCAGCAATATTAGGTGCTTTTTCAAATATTTGCGCTAAGTAGCTATTCAATTGGAACTTTACTGAGCACTCGCGAAATGCGTATGACTCGTAACTTGTAAAAGAAAATATTTATATGCACTAAAGAGCAGCCGCAAATGGGTTTAAATGCCATTCTGAGACATACAAAAGCCTTTAGCGACATGACAGTACTAAAAAAACAAATGTAAAGCATGTAAGTGCATTAGAATGTGATGCCTAACAGTCCCATAGGCACAAATGTGCAGTTAAAAAATCTTTTTTTTTTTATTGTATAAGGACACAAAAATAATATCTAGGGTAACATACATATTTGGAAACCCACATGGGCTACAACAGATGCTCTAATGCATTGTCTATTAAAGGGCTAGCCCTATGGGCAACTTTACTTATTTACTCACAAAATTGTGGGTGCCTATTCCTTCCCAGTTGTGTGTGTGTATATATATGTATGTGTGATTAATTGTTTATAATATGTGTGTGTGTGTATGTATGTATGTGTATATATGTATATGTGTATATATGTATATGTATATATATACATATATACATATATATATATATATATATATATATATATATATATATATATATATATATATATATATATATATATATAATCATCATGATGTTCATGTTTTCTATTGGCTCCTAGGGCTCATCAAGATTTAAAGTAAAATGCCAGGTTTGTTGTCATTTATGCGTTCACTTTTAAATCTGACCATTGTATTTTACTGACAAACCATGGATTTACGTATTTCAAGTGAGATGCTTAATTTTATGAGTGAACTGAATTGAATACGTGTAACATTACTGGAAAAAAGGTTCTGCAGTTTAAACCATGTCACTTTGGGAGTTACGAGTTGAGTGCGGCCCATAGTATTTGGTTTATTAACTTTGTTTGATAAAAATGACATTTTAGTGTGTCTCATAGCTTTATGAGCATGTTTATTTGTTGGGTTATTTGATTAAATTGTTTAGTCGCTTTAATACAATGTTGATTTTGTATAATTGGATCATTATATTGGGTTTGCTTCCAATTTTAATATTTTTTTATAAGTTTTAAGTTCTAACCAAAGCATTAAGGATTATTATTACATAAATAATTAAAATGTGAATATATTTCTAACGCTTGTATAATGTTGTTTTCTAAATGTTTTTCCGTTAAGAATTTTTCATTTACATGCCAAAGTTTGATAATTGTGGTATTTGGTATTGAAGAAAATATTTTTAAAATTGTATATATTATAGAATTTTCAGACCATGAAAAATGTTCTATATTATCTAATTGTGTGATTTATTAAATTATTAGTTATTATACGGTTCTTGAATATGTTTTATGCTGGGCTGAAAAAGTATATATGTATTTAAAGTAGGATGTAATTCTCTCAATATTAGAAATGATCTCTCTAAGGCTTTTTTGAAAACTATGTACATTTTTATTTGAATATTATGTTTTTGCTAGTATTAGATTTTCTTCTAGATTATTATTAATAGTAAAAGTAAAATTGCCCCCTAATTTAGTCCTTTGTTTTAATTCCAATTGGTGTAAAAAATCTGATACATTTAATAGAGTTAACATTAGGGGCATATATTGAAACAAAAGTACAATCAGAACCATTAATTGTTGTGTTTGCTACAATGTATCTACCTTCTTTATCTTAAAGGAATTAATTTGTACATTTAGAGATGTATAAAACAATATTGCAGTACCATTTGATTTTTTTATAATTGAAGATAAATTAAATGGTTATTTAGATGTAAAATGAGTCTCTTATAATAACATAATAGATGGATTAAGAATTTGTAATATTTAACTACTAAACCAGTTTTATTTGTAGCAATAAAACCATTTACGTTATGTGAAATCAATTTTAATGTAACTACATTGGTTATAAACAAGGCAAGTGTATGATGTACTTTGCATAGATATTTGCAGCCTCAGTAATTCATGGACAGAATATAATATTTTGTTATTATAAATTCAGAATTAAATTATGCTATTCAGGGGAAATAATATTGACAGTATATAGTTGGCTAAATAGTGACATAGTAGTTGAGGTTGAATAATAACATGACTGTCAAATCCAGGCTTGTTTAATATACTCTTGATGTTTTTTCGTGTGGGTTGATCCTTGAAAGGCATAACTTGATCCAAGAACATTATTCAAAGCACTGTCTCAGAGTATTTCTTTGAGTGGGGATCTGTATACATTGAGAAATATCTCTGCACACACAAAATATGTAACAGTTTCCTTTGTAAGGGCAAGAAATGTTAAGTAGCTTGTTATATGGGCTGAAAAGTCTCAAATTAGTTTAGTTTATGTGGGCCCTTACAAGGTATAAGTGCCCCACAACCTATTGGTCTTGCTTCTAAACAAGGACAGGCCAGCCTGAAATGCCATGCAATTCTCCTTTACGTCGGACAACAAGTAGTCTCCAGATTTAAGCCTCTTGACCAACAGTGAGATGGTGTTACCTTTCTTGGCACAGCAAAAACAAAGGGCATATCTGAATTACTGTATAGCCCTTAAGCACATTACAAGTGGTAATCGCAAGTACCAGAACAAGTGTAAGAAGGATGAGTAAACCAGTCTTAGGGTTAAAATGTGTAGATACAGGTGAGGCTTTAAACTTTCTGAATACTCACTGCATTGCATATATCCTCTCATAGTTTTTTATACCTAAATCCTGTCTTGGCTGAACTTCTTCTTTTGGGGAAAATGTTGGGAAATCCATACCATAGAGCTGCTTGACACGGCACTTCCTTGGATGTGCATCTCTTACTCTTGTCTTGAGTGTAAGGCTGAAATATGAAGAACACAGATGATGTAAGCCGATTCTATTGTTGTTTTCTTTCTTTATTTGCAGAAAGTTTCATCCTCCCAATCTGAACGCTCCTCAATAGGAAACACCATCCAACCATCCCAGGCTGCCACCTTCATGAATGATGCTATTGAGAAAGCAAGAAAGGCAGCTGAGCTACAGGCCAGAATCCAGGCTCAGTTAGCTTTAAAACCTGGCCTCATAGGAACAACCAATATGGTGGGCCTGGCCAACCTCCATGCCATGGGAATTGCACCTCCGTGAGTACCATCTAATTTCTTCTTGCCTCCCTTATTCCCATTATTTATTAATTCAGGTCAACATAAGATTTTAGTGCAGAACATTCAGCGCAGATTATGTATAGGTTTTTTTTTTTGCTTTGTTTTTCTTTATACCTGAGAGCAGAACTATAGGGTATATTTGAGCAGTGTTACCCTGTAATTTAATTCCCACATATGTGTAATTTGACAAAGGAGGAACAGACATTCAGAAGAGAATTTTACTGAAATGTAAATTGATAAGATTTACATATTTTACCTTTTTTACATAATAACAATAGAAATAGAAAGAAACACAATTCTGTAGGACAGCAAAGGTGTTGAATTTGACAATCATGGGAGGTTCGATTTTTGTATATTGCAAAAAAAAATGCTAATATGTTTTGTAAAATATTATTTTGGAAGAAGAGATGAAAGTAATGTCGGAATTTAAATAGTTTATTTGTAAATATAAAAAAATCCCATTGACCCATTTGAGTTTTATAAAGATTTATAATGGACTGACCAGCATTGGACACTAAGTTGCTGGCTATTTCTACTCCAGTAAGGTAGACCTGAAAGACCAGACAAAACCGACACCACTGATCTTGGATGACCAAGGCCGAACAGTGGATGCCACTGGGAAGGAGATAGAGCTGACGCATCGCATGCCAACTTTGAAAGCCAATATTCGGGCAGTGAAAAGGGAGCAGTTCAAGCAGCAATTGAAAGAGAAACCATCAGAAGACCTGGAGTCAAACACGTTCTTCGACCACCGGGTAACCATCACGCCTGCCCAGAGACAGAAAAGATCCTTCAAATTCCATGACAAGGGCAAATTTGAGAAGATTGCTCAGCGGATTCGGACAAAGGTACATAATCTTACTAATTATTTTTGCAGAGTAATGGTTTCATTGATCTAAAAAACTTTTTTTTTTGTCTAGTTTTATGGTAGTACATATGTCATTCATATAAGCATGAACCCACGTGTGCCAGTCTCATGGTCTCCTGTGTTCTGTAGGAGTCTTCCATAGAAGTGCACTTTTGACATTGCGCAGAGATGCATAACAAGGCTGTGAATGTACCCTGTAAGCTTTAATATAACACTGTATTGTACATGATGTAAGGATTATTTTTGTCTTACAGGCTCAGCTGGAGAAGTTGCAGGCGGAAATCTCACAAGCTGCCAAGAAAACAGGAATCCAGGCATCTACCAGGCTAGCGCTCATAGCCCCCAAGAAAGAGGTGAAGGAAGGAGAGATCCCTGAGATCGAGTGGTGGGATTCTTTTATCATGCCCACTGGCACAGACCTGTAAGTGTCAGCTCTCTGTTTTCATTACTATATGTTTGTTTTTCACCGTGTGTGTGTTCTCAAACTACAATAATAAGATGATTTCATTAGGAATCGTTTTAGAAAAGGCATTATTCACTCTTAAACATGAGACGCTTTGCCTTCTGTCACCATTCCTTATGAGGCCACCAAGGTGGGTGGTAGCTGTTCTAGTTGTGAAGCAGGTGTAAATGACTTTCCGTACAGTGTGTATAGATAGAGGTGAGCTTGTGTCTAGACAGTACTCTTTACCGACTGCCTCTTTTGCAGAATTGCAGAAGCTGATTGTTGCCATAGAAAATTAGCCAGTTTATCCAAGCCAGTTTCCAGCCAGTGAAGTGCTAATGGTCACTCTTTTGAGTCAGGGTCTGTGCCATCAACATTTTTGATTAAAATGCTAAATCTATGCAGCAACACGTCCTCCACCATTTACCATCCTAATCATTAAGGACTATGGCTTTACTCCCTATGGTGATACATTTCACATTAATTGTGGGAAACCTCCATTCCTGACCCACTAAAAAAAATCAAGTTTTACTGATTCACAAAAATGATTTGTTGACTGGCCACACATTAAAGCACATTTTAATAAAAAGTTTTATGAGGAAATATAAACCACTCGGCTTACCATCCTTTTATTTTTTATTTTTTTCGCTTTTATTTATCTTTTTATTCCTTTCTTTCTTGGATGAGCCTTATTATGCCTCATCCTGTCTGCTCAGCCATGCTGTTTTTTATTATGAGAGGAAAATAGAAATTAGTTAAAAACATAATGATGCCAAATTCTCCCCTCAGGCCGGTGATTCCTTAACACATTATTAAAGAATACCCTTCATGGTGCAGTATAAGGAATGGATATCTTCTTGCATCCCTACAAAAAAATCCTTTACTTTACTGATGATACATAAATATCCTACATCATTTTCATCCTGACTGTTCACTTTTACTTTTTATAGGACAGAAGAAGCCATAAAAAAGCGAGAGGACTTCCATGGTATCACAAACCTTGTAGAGCATCCAGCACAGCTCAGCCCACCAGGTATGGCAGAACAGTCATCTGTGGACATGGCTTTAGTTTTCCTGAGTGTATTGTAATCTAGAGGCTTAAAGGACCACTGTCTGGGAACAAAACATTTGGGTTTTGTGTAGTATGTCAGTTATGCAGTCCATGAGGATAAAATTCCTTATAAGGAAACCATATTATTAGTGGGTTCTACTTATCCAAGCATCCTATGATGTCTGTTTTTAACACTTGCTGGCTTGAAGCATTAGGAGGTGTGCTTTTTCTATTCAGCATTTGAGGAAGGAACATTTTATCTATTGAGGAATTGGCATGGGGGAAGGAGGCTTTGTTATCTTACTGAATGATTCAGATTAGTTTTTTAGTAACACTTCCCACCACCCCATACATTTATAGAAACAGGCATTTACACTTCAAGCAGCATACCCTGCTTTGCCTGTTTACTCATTTTAACACCTTAAACAATAAGGATTACTGTGATGCACACTAGCATAATTTTGATAACATTTATATTTTTCTCTAAAAATTCTTTTATGCTCATAGCTTACTTAGCTGCTAATGTCATATCCTGCACAAACATAGGAACCTTTCCCTATACTACAGTGGTCCTTTATAGTGGCTTGAGTTGAACGTTAAACAAGCTCTCAAATATATGTAGGTTGAGATAGATATAATATTTATTTATATATATATATATATATATATATATATATATATATACACTAAAATGTCTCAGATTAGCATGTAAGATATTATAGGGGTTTTATTTATCAAATTAAATCAAAACTATTTTGTGAGTAAGTTTTTACCTATACAATCATTGATATTTTTTTCTTGTATTTATGGTGGTGTTTTTTTTCTGATATAATATATTAAGCTGTTTTTTTTGTTGGTAAAGATTTATGAATGTGTATCGGCTCTTGCTCTGAAATAACTTAAAACTAAACTCCTCTCTCTGTTATAATTGTCTCACAAGTCGATAAAGATGCTCCAGTAACACTTGGGATTTACCTAACCAAAAAAGAACAAAAAAAACTGCGTCGTCAGACTAGGAGAGAGGGACAGAAAGAGCTTCAGGAGAAAGTGCGCCTGGGATTAATGCCACCGCCAGAACCCAAAGGTATGTACATTATATCATTTCACAATACGATTTTCACACAATGCAAATTTAAGGAAAATTACACTCCCAGCATCTTACACTTTTGGGCACATCTGTAAATGATTGATGTAAAAGCAAAAGTCCCATTGAGAGCAGTACAGTTTTTGTAACAAAATTGCTCTAGTTTTACCTATATACACAAGGCTTTTTATTATACTTTTTCGGCTTGGTGTTGTATTACAATTAAAAAAGGATAGTTCTTCTCTTCCTTAAGAAGCTGTAATGTGAAGTAGTCCACCCTCTCCACACTCCCTCCTCTTTGATTGGCCAATAGGAAAGGACCACTGCTCTATGGATTCTACTAGGTATATACTATACCTGTGTATTTATTTACTTGTATGTAATTAATTTATTAGGAAGGAAATAGATACACAGGTATAATATATACCTAAAAAAATCCAGAAAACATCAATATCCCTTTAAGTCTGACTGCAAGAATAATTAAGCAGGAAACCATTATACATCAGACTCTGAAAATAGAGAAAAAATGTATTTAGATGCCTCTGAAGGACACTGGAGGGATCCATGATACATTGGTGGAGGTCATGTATGTGTGAGGTGGATGTCATATATGTTAATTTCAATATGTACTTGACAATCAAGTGTAGATGTTTTTTGTGTTTTTTCTCAGAAATATTTTTTGTATAGAAAAAACAATGTACATATGTGAAATATCAGAAGAATAAAAAGGTATATTAAGGGAGAGCTGTAATGGTTCTACAAGTTAAAATAGTTCCTCATAATGTTTTGAATTTTATCAACTAAAACAATTTGTGCTCAATAATTTCAAAACATCCCTCTACAAGGAACCTGGTTCATTTACTTTTAAGGGGGATTCTGGGAGATCTGTATAACCATTTCAATACTCCAACATGTTTTATAAGTATGTGACCCAATGGGAGGGAGACCCAGATGGAGGTCCAGACCTGGATTCTTGGCCTGAGGTTTGGTTGCCCATTTGGAGGACGGTCTTCTAGGAGTTTTCTCCCCAGGACTTCCCCAGGCATAAAGTAAATTCCTACAGTATCTCATTAGTCACTCAGAACCAGATTACTAAACACTGGAATTCTGCTACTTAATCCTTTACCATGGCATTCGTAAATTAAATTGTGATAAACATAATCAATGTATTAAATGATAGTCAGCCTTATTAAATTGAGATTCTGCCAATTGAATAGGGCTCTTTATAAGCACATAGCATATATTTTTTTACATAAGTTTTTAGTTGGTGAACTTCTATCCATCAGCAAGGTCTTCACTAACTAAAAACTTCTGTAAAAAAATATGCTCTGTGCTTATATAGAGCCCTATTCAATTGGCCGAATCGCAATTTAATAAGTCTGAGAGTGTCTACCTTCTTATAAGGTATGTGAATCCTGGTTTAAGCTCTATTTATTGCCCACCCTTGTCTACTTGACTGTAAACCTCTTGTAAGGCTCTTTTTTTTTCCTGTTGCATCAGAAAGAGTGTATATGGACATGTGTCATAGTATGTTTTCTCTTTTCAAATAAAGGTAATAAACAAATTCATAACTTTAACTGCCAGCCATTGAGATCTAATTACTAAAATATGCTCTGTGTACTTCATGCTAATTTCAATGAAATTTAAACATATTTTACTTAATCATTTTCATGCAAAATAAACTTAAAAAAATGCTCTGTTGAAAGAAAAAAAAAAAACTTATGTCCATTGAACCAATAGTAGTGGAGATGAAAGCTTTCTCCCCCCTCTTTTTTTTTTTTCCCCCACAGTCATTCCCCTTTCCGGTCTTCCTCTCTCTTTCTTTCCTTTTTTTTGTTGTACATATTCCGGTATATGTCTTCTGCCAAGAGACATGAAAGTTCTTTGTTAGAAACCTAAGATATCATAGCTGTCATTTCTTATAAGATTCCAGAATACTGTAACTTGATAAAACATGCATTACCTTACCAGTTTGTGTGACTTTTAGATCTTTGTTTAAAAAATGGAAAATAAAAAAAATGTTGTGCTGAAAAAATAATTCCTCCTACATGTTTGTGTGGTTTTTCTTTTTTATTTGTGTCCTAACTGTGTGTATATTCCTTCAGTGAGAATTTCAAACTTAATGCGAGTTCTGGGGACAGAAGCGATCCAGGATCCCACAAGAGTTGAAGCGCATGTCCGAGCACAGATGGCAAAAAGGCAGAAGTAAGTTGATTTTCTTCAACCAGGTAACTTGTGTTACCCTGCAGGAGTAAAAATGTATTTTAAAAAAAATATATATTTTCCTCACAGAGCTCACGAAGAAGCAAATGCAGCCAGAAAACTAACAACAGAACAGAGGAAAGAGAAAAAAGTAAAAAAACTAAAGGAAGATATCTCACAAGGTGTTCATGTAACTGTATATAGGTAAGTTGTTTTAAGAAAATCCAACTGTGGAATATACACATTTTTCTGATCAAAGTATAATTTACATTCTTTCCTATTTTTAATATTGAAGAGGGAAACTTTTATTGTACTGTATTATTTTATTACTCTATACTCAATCTATATCTTTTCTGTCTTGAATACGTTAGCTCAAGAATCCAAAAGC
Source organism: Discoglossus pictus (assembly GCA_027410445.1). Taxonomy (NCBI): domain Eukaryota; kingdom Metazoa; phylum Chordata; class Amphibia; order Anura; family Alytidae; genus Discoglossus; species Discoglossus pictus. The sequence continues at coordinate 273,198,328 of CM050168.1, read as the reverse complement.
TTGGGTTGCGTACCCTTTTTATTCTATGGAGAGGGCATCTTGAAAACCCTCTCTTTAAGCTTTATTCAGAAAACTAAAAAAGTTTATTAATATTTGTTTTTATTTTTCAGTATCAGAAATCTTAGCAACCCATCCAAAAAATTCAAGATTGAAGCCAATGCCGGCCAGCTTTACCTTACAGGAGTAGTTGTTTTACACAAAGATGTCAATGTAGTTGTGGTGGAAGGGGGTAAGTAGCACTGTATGTGAATGGCTGCCTTGCTACTGAAAGTATCTTTTGTTAATCAAGTGTCCGGGGTATATTCTGCCGTATTTTAACAAGAGACACAATTGACATGAGATATATATATATATATAAAAACATGTCTTGTTTTTCTAATTTCAATTGAGTTGAGTGGAAGAACTTCAAATCTTGTGTGTGGCTGAGTATGGTAGACACGGGAGATGGGTACAGTTTTGGAATATGGTGGTCATAGAATGAAGACTGGATAAAGTGATGACATGCGCCAGCCAGAACAGTGGGTCTAGTTTGAAAGTGTAAGCATGGCGAGCTTCTCTTGGGAATGGGAATTTGGTAGAACATTAATTGGTATGTTTGGTTTGTAAGAGACATGAATGTAGAAAAAGATAATGCAAAGAAAAGCATGCGGGTGGGGGTTTAGATATGGAAGTTGTGACTTTGTTAGGATATAATAATCAAATGGAGAGAAGCTGCATGAATAGTGTACATAGTTATGTTGTGAACATATCAAACAGTTTATTTTTATTTTTACTTTAAGGGCCAAAAGCACAGAAGAAATTCAAACGCCTGATGCTTAACAGAATAAAATGGGATGAACAGACAACCAACACTAAAGCAGGGGGTGAGTATTTGGGTCATCAATTTTAGTGAATTTATGATAAGTCAGTGGACAAATATTACTATTGCTCAATCAATGAAATATAGAAATAATATAAATACAGTGGATATAAAAAGTCTACACATCCCTGTTAAAATGTAAGGTTTCTGTGCTGTAAAAAAATGAGACAAAGATAAATCATTTCAGAATTTTTTCCACCTTTTAATGTGACCTATAAACTGTACAACTCAATGGAAAAACAAACTGAAATCTTTTAGGTGGAGGAAAGAAAAATAAAAATAACGTGGTTGCATAAGTCTGCACACCCTCTTATAACTGGGGATGTAGCTGTGTTCAGAATTAAGCAATCACATTCCAAATCGTGTTAAATAGGAGTCAGCATACACCTGCCATCATTTAAAGTGCCTCTGATTAACCCCAAATAAAGTTCAGCTGCTCTAGTTGGTCTTTCCTGAAATTTTCTTAGTCGCATCCCACAGCAAAAGCCATGGTCCACAGAGAGCTTCGAAAGCATCAGAGGGATCTCATTGGTAAAAGGTATCAGTCAGGAGAAGGGTACAAAATAATTTCCAAGGCATTAGATATACCATGGAACACACTGAAGAATCATCAAATGGAGAAAATATGGCACAACAGTGACATTACCAAGAACTGGAGCTCCCTCCAAAATTGATGAAAAGACGAGAAGAAAACTGGTTTGGGAGGCTACCAAGAGGCCTAGAGCAACATTAAAGGAGCTGCAGGAATATCTGGCAAGTAGTGGCTGTGTGGTACATGTGACAACAATCTCCCTTATTCTTCATATGTCTGGGCTATGGGGTAGAGTGGCAAGACAATAGCCTTTTCTTACGAAGTAAAACATCCAAGCCAGGCTACATTTTGCAAAAACACATCTGAAGTCTCCCAAAAGCATGTGGGAAAAGGTGTTATGGTCTGATGAAACCAAGATTGAACTTTTTGGCCATAATTCCAAGAGATGTTTGGTGCAAAACAACACTGCACATCACCAAAGAACACCATACCCACAGTGAAGCATGGTGGTGGCAGCATCATGCTTTGGGGCTGTTTTTCTTCAGATGGAACTGGGGCCTTAGTTAAGATAGAGGGAATTATGAACAGTTCCAAATAGATTTGGAGTGTTTTTGCAAAGAAGAGTGGGCAAATCTTGCCAAGTCAAAATGTGCCATGCTGATAGATTCATACCCAAAAAGACTGAGTGCTGTAATAAAATCAAAAGGTGCTTCAACAAAGTATTAGTTTAAGGGTGTGAATACTTATGCAACCATATTATTTTATTTTTATATTTTTTCTTCCCTCTACCTAAAAGATTTCAGTTTGTTTTTCAATTGAGTTGTACAGTTTATAGGTCACATTAAAGGTGGAAAAAGTTCTGAAATTATGTATCTTTGTCATTTTTTTACAGCACAGAAACCTGTGTGTAGACTTCTTATATCCACTATAATATATATATATCCAACCAACGAAGACTCTCAAGCAACCTGCCTCTATTCCCCGTTGGACAAAAACTCTCACTGAATCGGCATTATCCGGCACAACCGGCATCCAATTTTATATAGTAAAGAGGAATTTGTTTTGATGATGAATCAATCCCAGGAGGCTATAAAATAGATTACCGTACAGTTGATGTAAAATTATCCCACACATAAAAGGGAGGCTGCGAATTGTATTTGTACAATATAGACCGTGGCAGACAGACAAAAGGGTTTATTTAGCTCAACCAATATTTTTATGTTGCAGATAATGATGAATCGGATGAAGAATCTGTAACAAAATCCAACAAGTGCTCATTAGTTTGGGAGGTGAGTTGTTTCTTATTACAAAAGGATTTCGGTTAAGACACATTTGTTATGAATTTTACAGACTACCAATCTTAATGTAAATAAAAAAATTGGCCTTATGGCTGGTTGAGAAGTTTGAACAGGGTTTGAGTATTTTCTTATAATTTTGTGATGATCGTAAGGAAACTTCTTTCTTCCTAATTCTCAGGGTACAGTCAAGGAACGCAGCTTTGGAGATATGAAATTCAAACAGTGCCCAACAGAGAACATGGCGCGAGAACATTTTAAGAAACATGGAGCAGAGCATTACTGGGACCTGGCGCTGAGTCGGTCTGTTTTGGAACCCACAGACTGAGGACACTTGATAGTCTTAGTGATAGGAGGGATTAGCCATGCTGCACTATGAGACTAACTCAGACTTTAAACTCAGAGTCCAACCCTAAATACACCAATGGTTTCTTACGCAAGCAACGTTATCGTTCTCTTCCAGATTACTGCAGAGCTGGTCAACATTAAAAACACTGCTGCAAGATGGGTATTAACCCCTACTCTGCCTGACTAATTTCAGTCTGGCAGCAATCGGGGTTGTAGCCACAATCCTCTCCGCCGTTCTACATTTTTATGTTCAAAAGTTGAGGACACCTTGCATCATAATTGTCAGATTTTTTTTTATGTTTTTTTTTTGTTTCGAAACAAGGCTTATTTTTTTAAGAAAAACATCTTTGAAAAATCCAGTCTCTTTTAGAATGACTTATTTTGGTACAGTTAAGCCTTACTTTGTGATCTGCAAGGTTTCCTTGGTTCTTTAATGCAAAGAAAAAAATAAATAAAAAACAAAGCAAAATTGCAAGCGGATACGGTTTCTAATTGTACATACCAATAACCACCATTTACGTTAACTCATATTTATGGTTTCAGTGTATTCCGTTCACAATCCCTTTTTTGGGGGGGCCTTACACAATTTAAAATAGTTTAAATGCTTATTACTAATTAAAAGAGATAGGGACACTCCTGCACAACTGACCCGCCCCAGTAAGTCTATGCTCAGGATATCAGATCCCCCACTATTGTTTCATCCAAGTACAAAATACATCTTGTAGGACACTGTTTGCCACTTTCTTAAAAACTAACTTGTAAGTGATGCATGTTGGCGTTGACTGCTTCCGCTTCATATATATATATATATATATATATATATATATATATATATATATATATATATATATATATATATATATATATATATATATATATATATATATATATATATATATATATATATATATATATATACATATATATATATATACATATATATATATATATATATATATATATATATATATATATATATATATACATATATATATATATATATATATATATACATATATATATATATATATATATACATATATATATATATATATATATATACATATATATATATATATATATACATATATATATATATATATATATATACATATATATATATATATATATATATATATACATATATATATATATATATATACATATATATATATATATATATATATATATATACATATATATATATATATATATATATATATACATATATATATATATACATATATATATATATATATATACATATATATATATATATACATATATATATATATATATATATACACACATTTTTTTTTTTTTTTTTTTTATTGCAGGAAAATCATTAGTCACGGAGTATTCAAAATATTAGCAGTAATTAGGACTCATGTTGGAGACATGTGAATCCCTCCGTTCTCTGTATTCTGGGAGGTGACAGAAGAAGCAGGGACATTGATATTTAAACTTCTATGGAGTGATAAAAAGACACTTATATTTTTCTGTTAGTTTTAAAGCCAAGTTTTCTATATTGTGGACTGAACATCTGTTGAGATTTTATGTAGCACCACAGAACATCAGGGGGGCTCTGCAATGTGGAGTGTAGGAAAAGGGGATTTAGCCCACATCCTATGATCTAATAAACTTTTTTTTATCCTAATAATTTGTATCATGACTGTGTTCTGCACACACAAATGTACAGATCGGATAGTAATCAATGTTGTTCCTTTAAAATTCCTGCATTGAGAATGTGTTTATTATGTTGGAGCTAGTGTTGAATGGTCAAAGTGAATGGGCCGTCCGTCTCCCTTACGGTTATAGTATACATTTATTTGTAATGGCATTGTGTCTCATATCGAGTACCATACTACCAGTAGGTGTCTCGGTGTGTTAATTGCACTTTTTTTTAAGAGTCTGTATTGATATAAGCTTTCACCTTATATTCTGAGCTAAATATTTATATGAATAATAATTTTAAATAACTAAACAGACAACGTAGTCATGATAAATTGATTATGATGAACTAAAGCGTATTATGTAGTATGATCAACCGTTGGAGTTGATTTTAAAGTATTTCTTAAACATTTTCTTTTTTTATAAGATTTATCATTAAAAATTCCTCAAAAATGTCTAATCTAAGAATTTAAATAAAAATCAGGTTGTATTAACTTGGATCTATAATATTGGCGGTATAACATAGTTAATTTTCATGGGTCATGAATGCATCTGATAGAGGACAATCTGTAGTGTATGGAAACATTTTTTGCATGAAAAAAATACCAAAATAAAAATGTATTAGTTTGCTAAATCTCGATTTTGCAAGCAATTGGATTTGAGAGTTAACACCCCTTATTATCCCTGCTAAAATAAGTTTAAAATATATAATTCTTTTGGGCCAATCACAGGCAGCTAATACATTTGTATCAATTTGTAAAACCATGTTATGCACCAAAGCATCATGGGATGTATAGTTTTGTTGACATGGGAACAGGAACTAGGGAGGAGTCAGACATTGCTGTGTAAATCTGCATTGTCCTGCTGTTGGCTTGAAGGTTAGTAAAGGGTAAAAATCTATCCAAATGCAGTGTTTCTATTGGTAGGTACACTGTGCCTATGTATGCACCTCTGGGGGAGTGGAAAACCAGTTTTATTTCTAAATAAAATAAGTCTGTATATGTATAGAATGAACCAATATAATGTGTCTGCCTCATATAAGCAGCATGTGTTAGATTAGAAAAAGGTGAAAACTGAAACTTCGCTATACCTCTGATATATTTAGGGATACACATTTTTCTGGGTTGACACCTAGTTACAAATTTGTGTTCTTTGTTCTGTACGGGATGCCAAGAGTTGCTCTTCTGACATTCATAAAAATTTTTTTTATGGGGTGTAGAATTAAAAGCCTGAGATTTGTCAAGATTTTTCCTTTCAGAAGACTTGATTTCAGTTTGGTTTCAGCAAATCTCTTGACAGGCTTTTCTGAAGTACAGTAGATATAGTGCCACCTGAATATACCGCAAGGGTTACGGATTTGGTAGGTGAATGGGTATAAAGTGCAAGACGTGAATGTAAAGCGAGGGTTAAACTTTATGGAATTGTAGAAAAAAATATGTGCTGAATCCTGTTCCAAAAGCACCCCAAATGGTGCATAAATTCTTTAATATTCACTATAACAATACAACAGAATATTATGGTTAATGTCATGTTTATATACATACTAAGAACTTGCCCGTCAAAAATGACGGGATTAAAATTGTAAGGCTGGCAATGCTGTTTGCCACATAATGTGAGGCTAATGGTCCTCTGAGCACCTTTGCCGCTCATTGCGAGCCTCTCCCCTGTGTACTTATTTTCCTGCTTTGCACTGATCACCTTCGGCGCTCATCGTGAGCCCCACGATGAGCGCCTGTGGCACGGATTACGTGGCTTGCAATAAGTGCCTTTGTCGTTCATTGCGAGCTTTTTCTCCCGCCTACTGTACGGGCCGCTCATTGCAGGGTTTGTTAACCTGCAAGTTTAGTGCTTGGGAATGCCGAGTGTCTCTTTCCAGCATCTGCCCCCTGTCCCTTCCCTGTGTCTTTCTCCTCTGCTGCTGAATGTTGACTTGGCGCACGGTGACTGCGTTTTTGTTTTTCAAATCTGGGTGTAATTCGCTTGCAACCTCACTCCGAGGCTTCCTATGTCTCCCCCTGTGCTGTGTGTGTGTGTGTTATAATTTTTTTGTACATTTTATTTTTGTTTTTAGAGTTATGCGCTTGAACAGTGCTGCGCCGCTGGCGAGCCTTGCTTCGTGAGGCTCGCATGTGAGACGGTGCTGCTGGCTGTTATGAGCCCCTTTTGGAGCCCATGCAGCCTAAGTGCTGTGTGGCTGCTTCGCCTTGCTTTGCGAGGCCCGCATGTGTAACTGCGCCGCTGGCTCGCCTCGCTTCGTGATCTTGCGGTTGTGACCTCACTTTCCGAGGTCGCAACTGCGTGACCAACATTGCAAATGTTACAAACAGCGCAAAGATCCACAACTATATCACATATATAGTTGTGAGCATACGGGCCAGCTCGACCCGTTGCTCACGCTTGCGGGTCACGTAGCGAGCCCGCCGCCCTCGCGAAGCGCACCAGCAACTGAGTGAGCCCGCTACCCTCCCATCACCCTGTGTCCAAGGCCCAGTGTTAGGAGGCGGCGCTCCAAGCGTCTTCTGGGTCACTGCGTGTCTGATCGGCCGCTCTCGGTGCCCCCGTCCCGGCCGCATGTGATGCCTCAGTGCCCGGACAGCACCAGGTGAGCTGGCCCGTGCATTGCACGCGAAGCGAGGGCCTCAGTTGCACACCGGGCATATACCCTCCCATCACCCTGTGTCCAAGAAATATAAAACAAGTGTAACCCGGCAATGCAAAAGCCTTACCTACTGGTAGCAATTTAAACACATACCCAACATATTATTATGGTGTCTTAGTTCACCTAAGTTTACTATACTTTAAATAATATTTCATAATCAATTTTGGACTATAAAATTATTTTATTATTTGGGAATTATGAGGTGACCTATTATTTTGTAATTATTAAGATATATTATTTGCTTGGCTAGAATTTCCATGGCATTTGTTATTTTTCCCCTTAATATTGTTTTTAGTTCATTTTTGACATGCTGTATTAAACTAAAATAAAAAATATATGAGATAAAAAAAAATATAGAATCACATATATAGTTGCGGGCTCGGTTGCTGGCATGGAGCATCCAGGACCTAAAAAAATTAAGTTACACCTTAATTTAACAAAAAAAAAAAGAGTTTAGACACTAAAAAATTCTTGAAGCGAGAGAAAAAATGGCCGCCGAACAAAACGAAAATGAGGCTACAGCACTCAGACGTAGACCACACATTACCCGCCATTTTAGAACAATGCGGAAGTACACGGCTACGCTAACGGTTTGGTCTCGCGCACGCACACTATTACACTGCACACATTCAGCATGCTTACGCAGCAGCTCCACACCACTAATGCTGCAGCAACCTCAAAACAGATTGTCAGCTCAACACTATGATTCCTGCATATATTACTTCAAAATAGATTAATAAAGTAATATACTTTACCTATTAGTTATTCTATTAATATACACCAAACAGCATTAGCTCACTTACAATTTGATTGCTGTCATTTTTTGACGGGCAATTCGCTAGTATGTGATATAATATGTACTGTATGCTTGAGACCTCTCCTCCCATTCCCACCCACCCCCCACACAACGCAATGGCTAAAGCCTGTGGTAAATGCAACACTTAGTGCACTGGCTGCAGCAGCAGGATGTACTCTAATAAAGACATGACAGCCAGAAGCCGTTTGTTCTCGCATCGGTGGGAAGATTAGAAACTCCATTCAACAATAAGAACGGCAGGGAACCAGTTTACCAGAATTTAGAACAGCTGTATCTTCAATATATTGTGATCCTGGTTAAAATGAGAACATAAAAAAACTAGCGGTAGACTCGAATATCTACAGTACTACATATATTGTGTATTACAATATAAATATATACACTCTCTGTTTGTGTAATGATTGCTTATGTCACATACTGTAGGGCTGAGACCAAATCGGAAACAGAAACCAGAGGCCGGGATCTGTTGTGATTAAACTAATAAAGTAGGATTTGTAAAAGTCAGGAGTCACAACAGAGTTTGTGTCAGGGCCGGCCATAGGAGAAGCAAATTGTTCGAGTCATGGATGTGACACGACTAGAACAATTTGGTTCACAAAAACAAGTGGGAACTGGCAAAATGTGTGTTTTTATGAAGAGTAGAAAAGGTCATTAATAGAAGTCCAATTAAACATTCAATATAATACACCCACATTACCAAAGTACGATGCCTAGTAGTGAAGTTCAGTTACACATTTTAGTAAAGAGTAATTGACCAGCCTGTTATTTCAAAGATCTACACAATGAAGAAAGCAGAGTGCCTTTCAGCTGGTAAAGTCTTCTCTTACCTATTGGCAGGATCCTACAAATTGGAAGCAGATTCTTAATTTATAGCTGAATTCTTAAAGGGACCCGTGGCAAATTCTTTTGTGTTATATAATTTGAATTAACATGATCATCATCAATGTAATTTTCATTTAGAATTTATACTTTACTTATAAGAGACGCCCAGAGTGGTTTCTCTGCTTCTAGAACCTTCCCTTTAGATGTTGTATTCTTTTCCCATCTTGCACACCTATGGTCTGTAGCACAGCGTTTTTTTGAGAGAGAAGGGCACTTCCACAGTGTCATGCTGTTAGAAAGCAAACGGTGACACACTGTGTACTAAAATATTATGGTTTCTGATTGTCTGTCCTTACACAAAACTGGCAGGATTGTTGTCGAACAGCATGGCACGAATAGTATGAACAGGTGTACAAGGTTGTCTTTAGGGCATTACATTTCCTTTTGACATACGTTAATAGCCCAAGTTTTGTGAATAGTACCAAAAAAAAGTTCAATATTTCTCGTGATTATGGCCTGTATACAACAATAAGGTAAGGGATTAGTTTATGAAAAGGTATAAAATACAGTATACACATCACAGGTGGTGAGAAAGTGTTTTCTGCAAACATCTCACTTTCAAGTCTTGTGTAGTAGCCTACAAATGTTCAGTTCTGCAGAGTATAGAATATACTATCAGCCCCATTAAATGTGAAGCTCGTAGCGGCAACATGATATTCGGCTGCTTTGCTGAGCTATTAAATTAGAACATGGCTCGAGTTACGGGCTTGAGACGCAAATCCGTAAATCCATTCCGCTCACACAAGCTGTAAATTGGCCGGACGATATGCGATCTGCCGTCAATAACCAATTGCGCTATAACGTAGTGCTACCCAGGCCTCTCAGCCAAAGAAAGCGGTCTAGTCGAAGATGATTGACATGGAGATTAAAAAGTTGTGTTCCACCCGCCCATGCGCTGACTGTGTTGATTTTTTTTTCTTTCAAAGTAGTATGGAGGTCCCGAGTTGGTGGTCAGGTTCAATTTGACAGAGAGTAGGAGAGATTGGAGAGAGGTAGTTTGCGGTTTTACTATATTCTATTACATACGATTTTACACTTAATACTTGCTTATACATATTTACAGATTACACATATTCACAATACACATAATTTAAAAAACACACAGAGACATATATAGTTAGGTCACTACACACACACACCTATCCCACACCCAACAGTTATTAATAACACATAGCACACACATTTTTTTTTTCCATCAGACAAATACAGTTACGCTTCTTTTTATTTATCCTTATTTTACTTTTGGGATATTATGGAGAGAGTAAGGGAGAAGAGTGGAGAGGTGGTGAGTAGGAGAGAGAGGTGGCCATGGGGAGTAGAGGAGGTGGTGGCAAGGTGGCCCGAGCATCAGGCGCACACAGGAGAGGTCCATGAAGGCATCTTCTGCATCTGCAAGCATTGTGAAGGAAATGTATGAGGTGTAAGGTTTTCCCAGTGCCTCTCAGGTAGTCATTCCTTCAATGACAGCCTCCCCTTAACATGTAGCTCCCCCAATCCCAAAGCTATCATATATCTAGATATCTAAGACATGCTTGTTAGCTTAAATGTAGACTAATACCACTATGGCTGTGGACTTGCAAAGTCTCGCAATGGCATGTTAATGAGGCATTGATATATTAACTAGTGAAGCATGTGATCCTGACCTTAATATAGGTCTGAGAATAGATCCTTGGGTCTGATGTAAGTGACAGTGAATCTGGTTGCTGACCTTTGTGTTCTCTCCGTATTAATTTTCACATATTGCTGATTATACAGAGACCTAGCTAATAGTAATGCTTGCAGATGGGAATCAGGTGAGTTGGTATATTGGTACACTATTTAGCACTGTACTGTTCATGCATGTTGATTATTAGTTGTTTTTTTCTTATCCTCCCCTGCTTTTTTTTTTTGTTTTGTCACCACACTATATGTGTGAAACTGGATTGGATTACACAGTCCAGAGGTAGAATTATCTGTTTCATTGAGCAGATCCAGACAAGTTGTAAGTGTTATGCACATTAATGGTTTCTTCAATTAAATGGAGTATTTTCTGATGATCCTTTTTCTCATCAGATTCTGGTTGCAGTGGTGTAGTGACCACATGTGACGCTGGTAGGTGCTATGCATCATGCTTATTCTAGGCTATAACATTACACCCTGTAGGTACCCCTGTTTTTCTCACAAGCCTCTTGCTCTCTTGGGATCTGCCCATACCACACCCATGATATTAATACACAGTACACACCATTTCTGATTGTGGTCTGTGTATAAAATAAAGCACTGTTATACCATTCTAACCGTGTCAGAGTGTTTTCAATGGTAGGGTTATGGGACATCCACATACATCATATTTTCGTGTCATATTCCTATATCTGCAAACTACTGAGCCCTAATTACAATGCAATAGATCAATACATTTAAAAAAATAATAGTCATAATAGCATTAGATATCATATAATACTACATATCACATAAAATAATAATAAAGGGTTAATACACCTGCCAAGTCCAATTAGTGATACTGTTGAGTATGAACTTTCCCCTGAGGGCCTAAAAGGAATATGACAGATGATACTGGAGTGGGTTGCCAGTTCCTTCTCTAGTGGACTGTGATTTGTCTGATCTCTCTGCTATGACCTGCCCGCCTAGAGTGACCCTACATGGTATAGCTCATAGCTTTATTGCAGTACACAAGACCTTTCACCACCCCCATTTAGCAATGCTGAAGGGGACCAGGGGAACATACAACACACTAATCTACTCTAACCTATCAGAAAGGGCCGCAAAAACACATGGAGGCTGTGCAGAGGCACGTGGATCAACAGCCAACTCATCTCCATTAGGGGTAATCTCTGCAACACCCATCCAGTAAGTCCCACGTCATTGCTGGTGGCCAAGTGCCAAGATGTATAGCCATTCCAATTTTGTGATTTCCCATTATGTTTTGCTATTCATCAATTTACATTAGTGTGGATTGCGAAGTGCTGGTGGTGGTGAAGGGGCTTGTGTACCTGAATGAAGCTGTGAGCTATATCATGTAGGGTCACTCTAGGTGGACAGGTCATAGCAGAGAGATCAGACAAATCATAGCCCTCTAGAGAAGGAACTGAAAACCCACTACAATAACTTTGGCGTGCAAACCTTGTGGAACAGCACAGGCAGAGACCTAACTAAATGTGCTGCAGTCCATAGGGTCACAGAGAGTCGGACATGACTGAAGGACTGAACAACAAATAATTAAATGTTCCATTGGTACTTGATCTATGTGATGAGGCGGTGTAATTTGGCCACTATTTGTTTTCCCAAATGTAGATATGATGAGAGAGATGTATATGCAATCATATGTATATTTCAGGGTCCACATTAGAGCCTATGTGTGTGAAAAAAGGGTTAATATGGCATGATTTTCATGTTTTTGTGTTGCTATTTAATCAGGTTGCGTGTCTTTAATTGCTTTCTGCATGTTGCAGCATGGCTTTTCATATTGGCATATGCATGACCATTATATAGTTTTTAAATGCATTTTTCTATTTGGGGATTATTGTGTTTCCCCATATTCTGATGTTCACCGGTGTGTTTCTATTGTCTTTTACAGTGTTTAAAAGTCGTCTGTAAACCCTTTGTGGGTCCTATTTGGAGCCTGTAATGGTTTTACCTCCATTTGCAGGTTACAGGCTTGAACGCCATGATGTCTTTAGCGAAATTAGAACCTAGCAGTTACGGGCTTGAGAGAACAAAGGATTTGCGGTCGCGCAGTTCAAATTTCCACGTCCTGTAGCCTTTCTTGGCCTTTAACCCGCAGATCGTGAGCGGTTTGCTTTACAGGGCCAATTTAATAGTCGTAAGTCTTGTGGGCTACGTTACGGGCTATGTTTTACACGTTCAGGGAATTTTATAGGGCTGTATGTGTTACAAGAAGTATGAGGTCCCACATGAGCCTGGGTAAGATTCATTGTAGGCATTCCGGAAGCAAAAGAAACCGAAAAGAAGCCGTTCAAAATATTCAAGGGTGCGGCTTTCAGCTGGTGAAGTCATAACAGGGTGCTGGTAACTATCAGTGCAATTGATCTGACGTAAATATTACACTGTATAGATTAATATAGTTTCTTAAAGTATTACAGTGTAGAGATTGATTAGGTTCAAAGATCAAGTTATCGACAAGCATACTCTGGAGTGCAGAAATTGCTTTTTTTGGTAATAGTAAGTATCAAGGATAAACAATTAGAATTGATATTTAGTCAGATTACAATACAATTTATATGATATGTATTACAATCCCGTTGGATGATTGGATAACAGTCTTAAAATACATTATATTTGGTTAGATCAATGTATCAATCAATAAGCAATGGATACAAACTTCTCAAATATGGATTAACAATATATGTTAATACAATCTGTTTGGTTAGTTCAATCTAGGAGTATATAAAAAGTGAATATCATCTTATAAAGTTTGGTTACAGTCTGTCTATATATTTGGGTAGTGCAATACAGAAATGCTATGAATACACAAACAGCTGTCTATTTATGATATATATATATATATATATATATATATATATATATATATATATATATATATATATATAATAGTTTAAAATGGTTTGAATTGACAGAGTGATGGTGCATTATGTGGCCTCATTTGCATGCCCCGCCCAGTTTTCCCAGACTGCAGTGCATATACTGTATTTCTGAGAAATTTGAGCAGGAAATAAGTTTTCTTCAACTTATTTTTAAACATTCAAATGGAATCACTAATGTACTATTCCTTATTTGTACTACTATATATATATATATATATATATATATATATATATATATATATATATATATGATAATAATAATTAGCAATATAACCTGTTACTCTATGAAAGCAGTAATACATAGTATAATATTTTATATACCAGTAAGAATATACAAGTATATATATGAAGCAATATGTATCTGAGTGGATTATATTGAATATGAGATTGCGAGCTAATACCCTTTGTATTTAGGTGTTGGCAAGCTGTTATTTGGATGTTGGTCCTACATCAGAATTGATTACATTTAGATTAATTTATCGGTCAATTCAATCAATAATAATGTAAGACAGTTTGTTGCTTGTGTGATGCAAGATTATATATTGAATATAGCAAAATATGGCTTGTTATGTGGATGTTTAATAATTGGTATTTGTAACAGAGCTAAACAGTTATAATATTGAATAAAGTCAATAAGTCTGTTTTAGGGGATATGGGCACAGATTAAAATATTGAATTAACACATACCGTCCGGAAGGTAGGGGCCAATTTGTCTGGGTCTGTGACCACTCCCAAAAGGGTAACAGAAAGATTGTGATATATGGAGCTAAGTCTAACTCTACTACAAACTAAGTAAATACCATTTTATACATTACCTAATGTATGGAATTCCAGGATTAACACCTGGTCACTGGAGGATCCCTTCTCACTGAAGAAATACCTCTTTATGTGATTGGATTGGTTTAGGGAGAGTTGAGATAGAATAGAAATATATATTAAGAAAGATTTGAAGGGGGCATAAGTTATATGCCAAGAATGACGGTCAGTTTGTTCTCAGAACAGGATTGTCAGATAAGATTGGAAATGGTAGAGTAGGCTCAGGGAAAAACCCAAGAACCGGAGAAAATAGCCAAAGACAATAGACAAATAGCCCTGAATATTCTCTCCCTGCTTCTAAACTCTTCCTGCCTCCTTATCACGAGTCTGGTTTCTACCAATAACAATCGGGCCACTCCCTTCTTTAATATATAGGAATAATTACAATATAATATAATGATATACTGTGAATGTCTGCTTCTAACCACATAGGAGCACTCTAGTTATATTAAAACGTTATGACCTTGGTATTAATTTGTGCCAAATTATTTCTAGTAGACTAGACTACACCATTGTATTCATTATCTTACCACCTGCATGATAACATGTGAAGGCGACAATGGAGAATTGAAGAAACACATACATTTCAGAAGACACTATCTGTTGAGACTTTTGTATTTCACTTTGAGATTCTTACCAAAGAGAGAAATATTTGCAAACTCAGACATTTAACTTGAACTAAGAGACAAATGATTTAGGCCCTTCACAAATTAGAGAGACATACAGTGTTTGTGTATAATTACAATGGTAATTTAGTAAATATGCAATAAAACAAAATATAATATAGTTAATATATAATGTGGCTTAATTTACCCTCAAAATGCAAAACATAACTTTAGATGGAAAGTGTTTTTCTTCTCCCTAGAAAACAAAGTGCCAATATCCTTTTGTGACAATTAAAAAGAGGTTATCTTGACCAAATTGTCATTAGCTGAAATGAACACAATGTTATTGTTGACTAGCGACTTGCCCGTCAAAAAATGACGGCAATGTTATTGTAAGTGAGCTAATGTTGTTTGGTGTGTAATAGTAAAGATATAATACATTAATAAATGAATATACTTTACCTTTTTGGAAGCATTGTGTTGAAGAGCTGTGAATGTGTTTTGACATTGCTACAGCATTAGTGTTGTGGAGCTGCTCTATAGGCGTGGTGAATGTGTGCAGTGTAATACTGTGCGTGCGCGAGGCGAAACCGTTCGCGTAGTGTCGTACTTCTGCATTTGCGTTAAATGGCGGTTTATGTTTGTTGTGCGTCTTTGCGTATTGTCCGTTGTTGGTTTGTAGTGGTTTTCGAGTTTCGTGTGGTGTTTTGCAAGTGTGGTGTTTTACGTGTGGAGAGTGCTGTAGCCTCGTTTTCGTTTTGTCCATCGGCCATTTTTTCTCTCGCTTAGCGATTTTATTAGTGTCTAAAGTGTTTTATTTTTATTTAAATGAAGGTGTAACTTGTTTTTTTGAGGTGCTGGATGGTTCCTCTTGCTGTAGGTAAGCTTTTTATGTGTGTGTTGTGTGTATTTATTGCGTTTTAAATGTTTGTATGTCGGCGTGTTGCGTCCGATGTTTGCGAGGTCGTAATGTGTGGTAACGTGTTTCGTAGGTTGTTTGCGTTCCTCGTAAAATTTAGCGAGTGTCGGAATTTGTGCGTCATGTTTTTTGAGTAGCGACGTGAACTTTGCGAGGGTTTGAGGCCCTTGCCCAGTGACCTCGCCAGCAACTGAGGCCCTCGCTTCGCGAGGGGCCTCAGTTGCTGGCATGGAGCGCCTTCGGCGCTCCATGCCAGCAACTGAGGCCCTTGCCCAGTGACCTCGCTATGCGAGGGCCGCGGCTCGCTGCGCGAGCCACGGCCCTCGCTTCGCGAGCCCCGGCCGCCCTCGCTATGCGAGGGCCGCGGCTCGCCTTGCGAGCCCGCAAGCGTGAGCAACGGCCCGTACGCTCACAACTATATATGTGATATAAAAGTTAGGTTTTTTTAGGCACTGCCTCTTTTTTTAAATCTGTTGGTGAACAAATCTTGTAAGCACAGAAAGTAGGCTACTTGGTGGTTATATTATAATGGTAGAGTACGGGACTTCCTTCAGACATTTATAAGTTTCTAACAATGTTAACATCGATAATTTTATTGATATGCATGATCTGTAACCCAAAGACCTCTACACAATAAAAAAAAAATGGAATCTAAGAACAGAAAAAAAAAGTCACACTGCTCGTTTCCAATTAGAAATAAAGAAATGCTGCATCTGCAGGAACCTGGAGGGATCAATGATACTTTGGTGGAAGTTGTGTATGTGTGGGAGGGGCATGTACCTTTGTTTAGAGAGATTGTTGCATCTTTTGATGCAGAATCTTGCTTCTGGGCCAATGAGGGGGTGGGTGTGGTGTCAATTTCAATCTTATCTAGGTATCAAAAAGGTTCTGAGGCTTGGCCGCAATGCAGGGCACAAGCATGGTTTGAGGGCATCTGGATCTAAATCTCCTTTAAGCCCAAAACCACGTTTAAAAGCTAGATTTCTGGGACAAATCCCCATTATTGTTGCTGGCATCTCAAGGAACGACTTGATACTCTACACAGCAGCCAAACAATTTGGACGCCAAGTGGTGGACACATTGAGCCTATGATCTGCTTCCCACAGGCATAAACTGGTCTACATCAGAGATTCACCTGCACTTTGCTATGTGGCTTCAATGGAGGCAGAAAGGGGACAGTGGAGAAGGTGCTTTGAATAGAGGTAAGTTACATTAATCAACACATCATGATCATTTATTATTATAATATTTTAATTAACCTCTTAGGTCAAAGTGTCCATCTGATATAGATAAGTATGAAAAAAATGTATGTACAGGATGGTCCCATATTGTGCATATAGAAGAAAATGAAGCCCAAAGCAAAAATACGGATTATTAAAATTTACATTGATCCCCATGGTAAAAGCTTGCTTGGAACTCAACTTACTGTCCGCAACAGACACAACTTGAGTTCCAATGAACCACTGTACTTGAGTTTTAGGGGTTAACTAATTATCCATCTGTCCTCAATTCTTCTGACCGTGATTTGAAAGTATCTAAATCAGAGCAAATCCTGATTCTCAAGAATTCTCACACTGGAATAGCCGTTTTGGTGGTTGGTAGATAAGAGCTTTGAAAGTGGAAGACAGTTTGGGGAATAAGTCTGAAAGTATGTTATCCTCACCATCTTTGTAATACCCAAAAAGTCTATTCTCTCGAGATCTAGTTGGTAGGTTAGCCTCAGATTAAAGTTATTGTTGTTTAAAATCTCCATGTATTCTATACATTGTTCATTTGTTCCATACCATAAAATGAGAAGCCATAGATGCACTTTATCAGTATATGCACCAAGATCTTCTGAAAAAACACACCCTTTCTTCTCAAATTACCCTAAGTACATTTTGAAGTAGAGGCATTCGAGGGGCTCATGACTGTACCCTTTTTTTTTTTTTAAGGGAAACCTTTTATTAAACGCAAACTAGTTGTGTTCAAGGATAAACCTTAACATTTTAAATCTAAAATATTTTTTTTCATGCTAGACTCTGGATTCTATACTAAGAAAATATTTA
Source organism: Discoglossus pictus (assembly GCA_027410445.1). Classification (NCBI taxonomy): domain Eukaryota; kingdom Metazoa; phylum Chordata; class Amphibia; order Anura; family Alytidae; genus Discoglossus; species Discoglossus pictus. The sequence goes on along the minus strand of CM050168.1, from coordinate 273,180,315 downwards.
ATTGCTGAACAACCTACATCACGGTCAATGGATGTATAAAGTGATTCAACAGGTAATTAGTTGAATGTTATACATTAATTCCTTTTAATTTACTCAATACACCTGTGGTGTCTCTCGTGTAAGGAAGAAGACTCCTAACAAAATGGCCTTTTATGTACATCAAGACACTTACAGGCTTGTTCAAACAAGCTGCCATTACTTGAAATTATTGATCTACTAGGTGGTATATGCTTCTCCTTATAAATCTTAGGTAGCATATTTCAAGGTTAGCAGTAAAAACATCCACTAAAGAACAGATTGACATTGATGGATTATATTTGGATTTTACTTTGTTTGCCAAGCCATGTATTATCTTCTGTACTAGGCTCACTCTCCTTCAACTCAATGAAATAATCATGGCACGTTTTTCTATTAGTGTGGGGTCATCATTATTATTATCCTAACGACTTGCCCGCCAAAAATGACGGGGCAATTAAATTTGAAGCCATGGGAATGCTGTTTGAGACATAATTGAAACCATTTTGTACAGTGAGGACCTTTGGTGCTCATGGCATGCCTCGCAATGAACGCCAAAGGCGCTCATTGCGAGCCTCTCCTGTCGTGTACTTTTGGTCCTCTGAGAGAGATAAATATTTCTATGTATATGTAGTTAAGTAATAATTAATGATTTATTCAATTAATTAAGAATTAATTATTTATGCAATAAATGAATATACTTATTTATAATTGATATATGCAGCAAGCAATAGGCTGAAGAGCTAACAATCTGTTTGTATTTTGTGTCTGCATAGAATATAAATTTTGAGTGTTGGTGCCCTGCTTATAAAGTGTAATGAATGTTTGTACTGTGCATTTTAAATAGGCTGCGTGCGCGAAGTAAAGCCGTTGGTTTATTGTGTAAAGCGGCATTGTATAGTCGTAAAGTTATTAATGTGGTACGTGTCTCGTGAGCATTTTCCGGCTTTTGTAATAGTGTATCTTGTAGGTCGTAGTGTGTAAAGTGCTACGCGGTTTCCAGTGTTTTGCGCGGTCCGGGGTCATGTAGCCTCGTTTTCATATTTTTTGGCGGCCATTTTTTTCTCGCTTTGTCGATTTTCGTGTGGCTAAATCGTCTAAATTGAGTTAAATTCCCGTTCCACCTCACTCACAGATGTCCTGGCTGTTGCCCCATGCTGTCTGCGATGTTTTGGGAATTTTTTTGGCTGTATTTAGTGTATTTTTGGTTTTTTTTTGTTCGGCCGCTAAACTCGTAAATTTTTGCGTCTCATATCTTTTTTTTTTTAAGTCCCGCGTCTCGTAATGTTTTTTTTCTAAGTCCCACGTCTCGTATTTTAACGGCTCGTCTTGCTTCGCAAGGCTCGCATTGGCTAAGTGCTACGGTTTAACGGCTCGTCTTGCAGCGATGAGCATCTCCGGCGCTCGTCGGTAATGGATCACCTCGCTTTGAGAGGCTCACTCGCCTAAGTCGTACGCAGCTCGCAAAGCGTGACGATGTCTCGCAGTTTGACAACTATTATATGTGATTTATTAACATGTTTAGTGAGTAGGAATTCCTTGCAAATAGTTGTAAATCTTTGACCACGTCAAATAAATTAAATTTACGGTTAGGAAAAAGGACATCCTCTTGTGTAAGATACTCAATTTGATTTGGTTAGGGTTTAATCATTTAAGTTTGATCATCTGCTACCACCTCATGTCTCTGGCCCATCCTCTACTCTACTCTTACCCTGTATCCCCACACCTGTCCATCTCTGAGACTGTGAATAAGGCCCTTATCTAGTCTATATACGTCTTACTGTAAAATCATTTCTACGGTTGGTTCTGGATTGTGTAGCTAAAAAACTGGGTTTTAGGGTATGCGGTTGAATAGCCAATTCTATTGAATGGTTTCCATGTTCTGTTAAAGATGAGTCATTGTCAAGCGAAGATTGAGAGTGCTCATTCCCTGACATATTCTAGTGAGACTTGAATGCCTTCCTCTTATTGTCTTTGTGGCTCCAATCAAACACCCTCCCACTCTCATAATCTTTGGCATCTATTAACAATTTGCTTTTCTCTCTTATCCAAAACAGTTTTCATCTTTTTGTAGAAGTTCTTAAACACATTCAGAGTTTCAAATCTCTTCAAGTTTTTATTTAGATCAGTAATCTCTGTCTATTTCTTGGAGGATGTCTGTTTCGTAATCTGACATGATTTCTAGTATTGTTTCTGAGCATGTTGTCAATGCCTGCTCTCACCTCCCCTTATATGATTCTATATGAAAAGTAAATGAAGGAAATGCCTTAATGGGGAAGACGTATTTAGCTAGATAACGATCTTATGCACATTAGTTCCAAAATGAGCTGATTAGACCATTCCCCCAATAATTCTGATGTGATTAGGTACCTACACTGTTGAAGGCCCTTTCCAATTCCAATTCCAGTCTCCCCCACTCTACTTTTATGTCTTTGACAAAATCTTGGTTCAAATCCAATCCAATTCTGCCATAGAGTGTGTATGTGTCATTTAATTAGGTAGTTAGTTCAGTCTATGATAGGTTAATTTTAAAGCTGGCCAGGTTCCTCCTTAGATAAAAGCTCATTTACAAGCTATTGTGGCCTTAAATGGAAAAGGGGGTGTATCACTGGATACGTGCATAAGTTAAGTTACACCCCCATTAAATATTCAATTATGTGGCTGGGCGGGGTGGAAAGAGTCAAAATGTCAATTATCCCATATTTTCTGTACTATATGCAAACAGCTGAATTCTATTCCTAGATCTGGTCAATATTTTTTTGCAAAGGGACATTAAAATAATTGATATGGTTTAATAAAAGACCTCATATATGAAGAAGATTTATGTGCAGATTGTACTTATGTGCTTTATGTACTTATGTGGCGAAGCTCAGAAAGTCTACTTTGACGTGGATAAAAAAACAGGCAATGAAATATGCTGATCTGAAAGCAGAGATTATTGCTAGAGTTGGAAGTACCAGAGGCGTCAGAGCACAGAGATTCCAATTTACAGAAGTTTTTGTACATTTGTTGTTGTTGTTTAGTCGTTCAGTCACCTCCGACTCTCCATGACTCTATGCAGCGCAGCACGCCAGGTACATCTTTGTCACTGCCCCTCTGAGCTCCATAAAGTTCATATTCATTGCTTCAGTGACCTCATCTATCCATCTCCGCCTCTGCCATCTCCTTCTTCGTGTTCCTTCAATATTTCCCAGCAAGAGTCTTTCTAGGGAATACTACCGTCTCATGATATGGTCAAAATGTTTTAGCTTCAGTTTCTTGATCATAGTTTCTAGTGAACAGTTCGTCTTGATTTCCTGTAGTACTGATTTATTGGATCCTCTTGCAGTTCAAGGGACTCTAAGTAGTTTTCTCCAACACCACAATTCAAAGGCGTCAATTCTCCTGCACTCAGACTTCTTTATGGTCCAGATCTCACATCCATATGTTACTACTGGAAATACCATAATTCTAACTATGCAGACCTTTGTTGATAGTTTAATATTTTTACTTTTTACTATCTTGTCCAAGCTTTTCTCCCTAGAAGCAAATGTCTTTTAAATATATGACTACAGTCACCATCAACAGAGATCTTGGATCCCAGGAAAAAACATCTGTTACTGCCTCCACTTCCTCCCCGTCTATTTGCCAGGGACTGAGATTGCCATTTGCCATGATCTTCGTCTTTTTTTTTTATTTTTTATAACATAAATTTTATTGAGAAATTCTGGATTTGTATTGACAAAAAGAAAAGAATAATGGTAAACATAGTCCACAAAGTTTCACATAACTAACAGCTTATTTCTAACATGTTGGAACCGTTTCATTTAAATAAAATCCCCATTACAACTCTTTTTGTTTTTTTTGGTGATTTTGTCTAAATATATTCAAACTTGTCTCTTGATATTCAAACAATATATACAGCTTTTGAGGTCTCATTGATCAAATTACAGGAATTCACATTTCTATGGATGGACCGGAGCAGAAAGAAATATGATAAAAGAAAATGAAATAAAAAGAAAACTGATAGCATTGTATAAAGCGTAAGGTGAAGTGTCTTCTCCCAGTTACTCCCTGCTCAACCAATCTTGAGGTTACCATCTACCCCCTCTGTACCTTTGGAATAGTGAGGAAGTATCTCTCCGTGTCCTCTCACCACTTCTTCCCGTCCGCTCCACACTCCACTCCCCAGCAGCACATCAGGAATGGCTTCTTTATTGTTTTCCCTTAACTTAGTCGTTACATATTGCTATCTGTGAATAAAATCCAGGGTTCCCAAACCTCCAGGAAGCTGTGATGGGTATCTGATATGATATGGGTCATCCGCTCATTAGCGCAAATAAAATGTATTTTGTTTGTTACTTCGTGGAAATTAATGTCCCTGCTCTTCCATCGTCTTGCGATGGTATTCTTAGCTGCTAGATATATCAATTGGGCCAGTTTATTCCCCTCCCTTCCCAGTTTTGAGAAGAGCGTTCCCAGGAGACAGGCTACTATTGATGGTTGGAGTGGGGGTTTGAGAACTCTTGAGATTAGTCTGGTCGTTTCAGACCATATTTTAAATACCTTAGGGCAGCTCCACCATGTGTGTATGAAGTCTCCGCTTCCCTGGCACGCCCTAAAGCATCTATCCGGGATTGTTGGGGATATCTTATTTAGTCGAACCGGAGTTGTGTATGCCCGGTGTAAAATATTAAGAGAGGTCTCTAGCAAGCTATAGTTAAATGAACCCTTAGATAGGTTCGATAAGGATTCAGCCCATTTATTCCCATCCCAATTTTGTCCTAGGTCCAACTCCCATTTCGATACAAAGGAAGGCCTCCATGTGCTTGGTGGACAATTGAAGATATTGTATAGTGATCCTAAGATTCCTTTGGACAAGGCCTCACTTTTACACACTACCGACATCCAAGATTCAATCGGGGGCCCATAGGTCCTATGTATCTCTTCAATCCAGCTTCTAATTTTAATGTAATTGAAAAATTCCCGGTGTGGTACCTCAAAGTTCCTAATCATAGATTCTGAAGTTATCATGTTATCTCCCTCAAACCAAGCCCCTAGTTTATCTAGATCATGAGAAGTCCAGTATTCCTTGGACTCCGCAGTGATGGTGGTTGATAAGGAAGGTGATGTGAAGATTGATGTGAGAGGTTATACAGGGTGGGTTAGTTTGTATTTCCTCCTAGCCCAGTTCCAAACTCTTAGTGTAAACTTAGTTATGGGATTCTTTATTCTAGAGTAAAACGTGCTTGTACCTGGAGCCCAAAGTATAATACCCCACGTTAGCGGGCCATCTGCAACTCTTCAACAAAGACCTATTTTGGTTGAAGTGGGATGGAGTGAGCTAGGGGGATAGAGGCAAGTTGGGCTGCTCTGAAGTAATTAAGGAAATTAGGACAAGACAGGCCCCCCTTGGATTTATTTACGTACATTGTTTTTCTCGCTATCTTAGGGGGTCTATTTCTCCATATGAAAGCAAGCCAATTCTGTGTTTTTTATCTGGATTGGCAGCGTCCTGGCAAGATAGAGCCTCGGCAATATGTTCATTTTTACCGTGGCTACTCTGCCCGTCCATGAGATATGCCGTTTAGTCCAGTTTTCCAGGTCTCTCTGCAGAGCCTATAGAGAGGTGGGTAGTTGGCTTTATACATATCAGTTAATGAGTTGGTCAATTTGATCCCTAGATATTTGATGTGTGAGGGGGGCCATAGAAATTTATGAGCTCCCTTCAGGTGATTTAGGGTTTCTAAAGGGATGCCAACACTTAAAGCTTCTGTTTTGTCGTGATTTAGCTTCAGGCCTGATAAGTTGCTATAGTCTCTTATCGTGTCCATCAGGGCGTCCACGGAGGAGCTAGGGTTCAAGAGGGTGCAGAGAAGGTCGTCAGCAAACAAAGAGCACTTTAGATGCTGGTGTCTCACCCACACCCCCTCTATAGAGGAGTTAGCTCTAATCGCTTGAGCCAAAGGCTCAATGGCCAGAGCAAAGAGAAGTGGAGACAGTGGGCAACCCTGTCTCGTACCTCTCTCGATTTTAATGCTGGCCGTATGGGAACCAGGCAATTTTAGTGTGGCCCTGGGAATTGTATAATATGTATGCAGCAGGTTTAGGAAGTTTCCTCTGAACCCAAACTTTGCCAGTGCGGCAAATAGGAAGGGCCACTCCAGGGTGTCAAACGCTTTTTCGATGTCCAATGCGAGCAGGCATACAGGGAGACCTCTAGACCTAGCCAAGTGTATGATATTTAAAGTCCTCCTAATGTTGTCACTAGTCTGCCTGTTTGGAATAAAGCCTGATTGGTCCTTATGTATTAAGGAGGGTAAGAAGATCGAGATCCTCTGGGAGAAAATTTTGGCCAGTAGTTTGACGTCGCCATTAAGAAGCGAGATGGGCCTATAATTTTTAGCTTCCTTTGGATCTCGACCTTCCTTGGGGAAGAGCGTTAAGTCGGCATGGTTCAGCTCTGGGGGGGTTGTCTCTCCTCTCAGAATTGAATTGAATAGACTGCATAAATGGGGGGCTAGAATTTCTGAGAACTTTTTGTAGTAGATGTTAGTGAACCCGTCAGGGCCGGGGGACTTCCCTAGCTTCAGTTCTTTAATGGCGTCTAGAATTTCCTTAACCGTTACATCTTTATTTAAGTTTTGTAAGTCTAGGGGTGAAATCTGGGGTAAATCAAGGGAGTTTATGTAGGAGTGAATAACATTCTCTGCGGCCAAATTCTGAGTGGAGTAAATGTTTTGATAGAAGTCCCTAAAGACCTTCTGTATATCGTTTTGGCTGTAAGTGAGATCGCCCTTCCTATTTTTGATTTGGGATACCCTGGCTTGAGCGTATTTTGCTTTTAGACTCCTTGCCAGTAGCTTATCAGGTTTGTTTGCCTTGACATAAAACAAGTGTTGAGTCCTCCTTAATGCCTTATCCGTTTTTATGGTCAGTATATTATCCAACTCTAGCCTGGTTTTGTCTATCTGTTTTCTCAAAGCTGTTGAGGGAGAAAGCTGATGTTGCCGCTCTAACTGAGTTAGTTTCCCCGTGAGCTCCTTTTCTTTTAACCTGTTTTGTTTTCTGTGTTGGGAGGCTAGCTTGATGAGCACCCCCCTTATGTAGGCTTTATGGGGCATCCAGACCCATCCCGCCTCTGTACCCTTCCCGAATTGGACTCGAAAAATTCAACTAATTCCCTCTCAGTTTGCTCCTGGAATCTGGGTAGTGATACTAAGTATTCATTCAGTCTCCAGGTATAGGGCATCCGAAATTGAGCTCCCAGGTCCACCTCTAGTATGACCGCCGCGTGATCCGACCAAGTACACAGAACTATAATCGCTTTGTTTGAGCTGTCTAGAAGCGGATTGCTTATGTATATTGTGTCTATACGAGAATAAGTCCCATGGGTGGGGGAGTAAAAAGTATATTCCCTCCCTCTCGGGTGCAGACCTCTCCAGGCGTCAACCAGGTCTAAGGAGTGTAGGAGTTTTAAGATATGCCTGTTTTTTTGGGAGAAGCGATCTTGTTGTGGAGTGTTAGATTTCTCTGCCTCTGGGTCTAATACCAAATTAAAGTCCCCTCCTATAATTAATTTACCCCATTCTCCCCCCTCCAGAACCCTTAAGAATCTGGTGAGGGTCTTATGTGGCGCTGTCGTGGGGGCATAGAAGGAGGCCAGTGAAACTGGAGTACCCAAAATCGTCCCCTTTAAAATGATGTAGTAGCCCTCTCGATCCACTATCTTAATTGTTAGTTGAAATTGGAGGCTCTTATGGAGCAATATAGCCACTCCTTCTTTTTTGGAGACTTGGGTAGAGTAGAAATAATGAGGATAATTTTTGTTGAGGTAGGTTGGGGCTTTATTCCTGGTGAAGTGTGTCTCCTGTAGGAAGATCACCATGGGGTTATGGGTCTTATAATATAGGAAAGCCTTCCTTCGCTTGAAGGGGGAGTTGAAACCCTTCACATTGTGGGTGAGTAATGTCATAGGTGTGGTCATAGGTAAACTGGAGGTGTATATATCTGATGCATCAGTGTAGCCTTACCCTTCCGGAGGATCACTGAGGCGGGAGTGCAGAACGGTTTTCCCCCTCTGGGGAACAGGAGTGGTTGAGTCCGGCCAAGAAGTGATCTAGTATGATTAGCTCTGTGGGGGGTAAAGAGGCATGAGAATGAGTAGTTCAAAGGTGTTCCCAGGAGGTCTAAGGGAGGAAAGGTAGTAGCAAACAAATCTGATATTGTCTCTGAACTATTTGAACCCAACTTAGTAGGCTTAAAAGAGATCCGTTCCAATAGTACCAGGGGTTCTCCACTCTCTGAAGCCGGGCAGCTTGGCCCACTGTCCAGCAGACAGGCCGCTGCCTCTGCCTCAGCTATGTAAAGTGTACCCTGGTTTGGTTCAAATTCCCTTAAACAGCCAGAGAGAAAGAGATGACAAGTATGTGGAAGCACTAGGTGACAGGTTTCAGCTAGACAGCAGGGGGGGGGGGGGGGGTACAAGGGCAAGTGAGCCCATGCTGATAAGTGGCAGGGTGGAGAGTAAGCAATGTAGAGAGCACAGAGGAAAGAGAGTACAGTTGTTGCCAAGAGGTCTTGCTGTCTTAGGACTACCCGCCCTGTCTTAAGCATTCTACACTCTTGAAACACTAACTGCCTCTGTTCCAATTCCCACCGGCAAGGACAGGTGAGAGTAATCTAGAGAAAGCGTTAAGGGAGCAGTTTAAAGCCAGAACCATGGATAGCTTATTTAAACATTAATAACAGAATTTTTTATATTGACTAAAAGCAGTATAAACATTTAGACCTGGTCTAGTGAAGGAAGGTCCCGACAGACTTACTATATTTTCTTCAATTTGCATTAAATCTTATAACTTTAACAGTCTGCTAAAACCTGCTAAAAAGGGAGGGAAAGCAAAACATGGGTTAGTAACAGAACAAAAGTCTTTGGTTGACGTGGCCCCGCTTGGGGCCCCAAGCTCCTTTGAGGGCCTATGTAAAAAAGTAAGAAAAATAAAAAGTCATGGGAAAAGGCTGGTTCTGTTCCAAGCAACTTCTATGTTGGTCTCCACCAGGGAATATTGGTATGGTGTTTTTAGACAGCCCTTGTAGATCCTGTGGATGCTGAAATTAGTCTTTGGTAGCCTGGTACCCTTTCAAGTGTTCTAACCTATTTGATAGTCTCTGAGGGTGGCATTTACTGTGCTATTGCATCTGCCAGTCCATGATCTGGGTGGGTCGCCTATGAGCGATTTTTGGGGTTTGGTCTGTAGGCCTCTTTTGCCTGGTCGTTTCAGACCACTGTCTTTTTGGAAGAGATAGAGCTGCTGATGCGGATGTTGTCGGGTCGGGTCCCCCCCAGTAAGATCCAGTCTCTTTAGAAGTTCTTGGCATTCGTCTAGAGAGTGTGTTGTATATTGGGTGCTTCCCACTGAGAAAATAAGGGCAAATGGGAATCCCCAACGGTACCTGATGCCGTGGTGGAGGAGGACTTCCAGGGCAGGCCTCATCAGCCTCCGTTTTTGTAGTGTGGAAGGGGAGAGATCCGCGAAAAATTTAAGTTTGGCCCCGTCTGGGCCTGTGATCAAGGTCTTTTTGCGGGTAGTTGCAAGGATCAGGTCCCTGGATTGTTGGCGTAGAAGCCTGATGATGATGTCTTTAGGTAGGTCCAGGTTACGGCTTCCCCCAAGGGCTCTATGCGCACGCTCAACTTCCCATTCATGGTCTGGGTGTCCTGAGAGGATCTCATCGATCGTGGCCTTAAGGTAGCGAGGGAGGTCGACTATTGCCATAGGAACGCCTCTGATCCTCAGGTTGAATCGTCTGGATCTATTCTCCAAGTCTTCCAGTTTATCCTCTATGCCAGAGATACGGGAGGTGTTGTCAGCGATGCTGGTCCTGTCTCTCTCCTGGGCCTCTACCACCTGGTCAACGGTATCCGCGAGTTGATGAGTCCTTTGGCCAATCTCTTGTATGTCTTTCTGCAAAGATGTGACCGCCCTATTGATGTGGTAGGCCAGGAGGGCCTCGATTCTTGCCATTGAGTTGCTGTTGATGGAAACTTCAGGCTGTGGGGCCACCTCTTGGGAATCCAAGTCTGAGGTGTCAGATTGCTCCGAGACAGGGTCCTTCATCAGTGCCGCCTGTGTTTCTGAGGCCTTGAAATGCTCATCAATTTTTGTTGATGTTAGTGATTTTTTGTTTTTCACCATTTTTATGGAGCTGCTTCTTCCCAGGGTAGCCGTTGAGTGTCCAGACATCGGATGGATTCCACTGGGGGGGTCACTCCGTATTAGCTTTTTCCTCTCTAGTGTTTAGGTCTGTTGTGATCTGTTTTGTCTGCTCATATCTAGTTTCTGTAGTGGTGTCTTGGCATCTCTCAGTCCCTGCCGTCGAGAATTGTGCATAGTCACTTCAGCTACATCTCCTTAAGCTGGTATGCTCCGCAATTCTGTATCTTCGTCTTTTTAACGTTGAGCAGCGGGCCAGCTTTTGCACTCTCTTCTTTTGCCCTCATCAATAGGTCCTGTAGTTCCGCCTCACTTTCAGCCATCAAAGTTGTATCATCGGAGTATCTGAGGTTGCTGATATTTCTTCCAGCAATATTGATTCTGGCTTTGGATTCATCCAGTCCAGCCTTACGCATTATGCACTCTGCATATAAGTTGAATAAAGAAGGTGACATTATACAACCTTGTTGCACTCCTTTTCCAATCTTGAACCATTCTGTTGTCCCATGTTCGGTTCTGACCGTGGCTTCTTGGTCCACAATCAGATTCTTCAGGAGGAGAATTAAATGATCTGGTACTCCCATCTTTTTAAGCACATACCACATTTTGTTGTGATCCACGCAGTCAAAGGCTTTAGAATAGTCTATAAAGCAGAAGCAAATGCTTTTCTGGAACTCTCTTGCTTTTTCTAATATCCATCGGACATTGGCAATTTTATCTCTTGTGCTTTTTCCTCTGCAGAACTCGGCTTGCACTTTTGTTGTTTCCGGTCAATATATTTAGACCGTAAAATCCCTCAAACATCCCAGAAAGACTGGTTGTTGGAATCAAAAGAGCAGATGGAAACCCAGCAAGCTATGTCAATGACTTTTATTGTGAAGATCTAGGGCATAAAGGGAAGAACCAATGCAATGTAACATGGGAGAGCGCCAGTTTAATTGTAACCTGAGTTTCACCAATTTACCAAAAGAAAAAAGGAATCACAGTGTTAATTGTTTCAGGAAGTACAGTAACTCCTTTCAGGCAAAAGCATAAAGCCTAGTGAAATAAAAACATATAATAAAATAGGCAGAAAACGTGTGCATGAAACAGTGGATCTCTACCCTACCAGCACAGCAGCACTTGAGGTATGTGGAGAAAAATGGCAATTAATGCACCAGTAGTCACTATTCTGCCTTATCCTATCATGCTAGGTAGGATTTCCCCAATTTTGAAGACATTCTTTAAATCAACAAATGGGAAACCATATAAAAGCCTGAAGAGAAACCCCAGACTGCTAAAAATATATCTGGTCACATTTGTCATGTTTGAAAATGACTTCTTCTCTGGCCAGAAGAAGGCTTATAAAACAAGTGTGAAAGAAGGAAAGTGAAAATGTTGGTACAGAAATAAGAAGAGCTTTTGTGAAGGCTTTAGCTGCTAGTCAGGCTGTGGCCAGAAGAGAAGCTGACATGGATAAAGAAAAGGCCAGTACAAGAGAATAAAATTAATAGTAATTAAATAATCTAAACTGTGGAGGATATCTACATATTTTGAAAATAATTTGTAATTTAATATTTGCTCAAACTAAAATATTATGCTATTATAAAATCGAATATTATAATAACTCGATATATAAGAAATTACAACTGTAATTTTCAGGTTTTAAACATAAGATATAAAAGAAGATATACAATACTATATTTGGACCAAAAGTAAGGTCTGTCTCGATTCCATGAAAGGTGTATTTAAAGATTTAATAAACATTTTACAGTAAATAGGGTATAACTTAGTTATACTCATATTAGTAAAAATATATGAAGTCCAATCGAATGATAGGATGTGCAACAAGATGTAAATGAACTCATCGATATATAATCATTAAACATATATTATGCTTTGAATGTCTATACATGTAATAAATAATGATGCTTATTGAATTTTTCTTCTTAGTTAATTGGTATTATTTTTGACTATATCATGTTGGATGGACCACTATGGAAATCTACATTGTGAGAATCATTTGGATACTATAGGGTTAAAGGCTGACACTGCCCCATCTAATTATAAGCATTACTATAAAAGACTGGCATTTGCCCACTTCCAATATGTCCCTGAGGAAGCGGAAGTGACGCGAAACACGCACGCCGGACTTGTCTCGCAGCAGTGACATCACCAGGACCTAGAGAGGAGTTCAGCTTTTACTGGCGCCAAACTGACAGCGATGGAGTCATAGAACTCACAGACATAATAGAAAGAAAACATCAACATACAGGATAAGTTATAGTTATATTTCTTTGTCAATTGTAACCCTTTGATTATGTCTTTATATAATTGTTATGAAAACATATATTGAAAAGTGTTGAATACTGTCCCTAAATATTAAGAAATTGGATTATAATGATATTTAGATCTATATAAAGACAATTATATTGTAGAGATATATTCTGATATAATAATTTTTTTCCTGTATGATAATTAAGATACATTATTAACTGAATAAATTAGGAGTATACTACTATATATTTCATATTACTACTACATCCACTCCACAATTATTATAATAATAGTTTTGTTTTAAAATACATTTTTACGATATAAATCAATAATAAGTTTGCACAGCACTTTTAACATGTTGTACTTGTATATGTATTGAATAAATTCATAAATGTTACTTATCAAGATAATAATGTTTGAATTATAATTAATCAATGATTACCCTACCTTAGGAGGCTAAACCGGTTTGGATATATAGGTGTTCTTATTTACACCTTTTCATTCCGATAAGTATGAATCTAATAAATTCAATTAGCTATTTACTATTTTAATAGATTTATATAGTTTTTTCCTACTACCTCCCCTCAGATTACGAATTTCCTATTTTGTATTAAGGATGCAAACCAAACAAGCATTTTCCATAAGAATCCATGTAAATTGAAATAATCCGTTCTGGACCCAAGATTTTTCACATTTTATTTAGAACTCATAGTCTTGTTTTTGGATACAAAACATTAAAACTAAACAAGCATCAATAAAAAAAAACAATAATTGCATTAAATAACAGAGAGACCGATTCAATTGAGAAATTGCACGTTACTGGAGCCCGTAAGTGAGGCCTTAAGTTAATTTGCTATACAATTGGAGTCTCTTTGTGGGCTCCAAACGGTTAACGGGTTACATAGTTACATAGTAATTTAGGTTGAAAAAAGACTTTAGTCCATCAAGTTCAACCTTCAAACCAATATGCAGATTTATTGTTCATTGATCCAGAGGAAGACAAACAGAAAAAAAAAAAACAGTGAAACTTTGCCAATTGTCTCAACGGGGGAAAAATATAGAATTATTTCCTGACCCCAGATACTGGCGATTGGATTCATCCCTGGATCAATACTCCCTCTCTATTTATCCAGGATAGCCCTTAATGCCCTTTTAAAAAAAATATATCCAATCCCTTTTTAAAGTTATCTATTGAATGCGCTGTCACCCCCTCCTTTGGTAGAGAATTCCACAGATTAACCACCCTTACTGTGAAGAACCCTTTTCTTTCTTTAAGGTGAAATCTTTTTACTTCTAATCTCAAAGGATGTCCCCTTGTCAGTTGAAAACCTCTCTGCACGAAAACTTCCCTTGACAAAATCTTGTATTGACCCTGGATATATTTATATAAGGTAATCATATCCCCTCTTGGACGCTTTTTTTCTAGAGTAAATAAGTTTAATTTCCTAACTTAGCCTCTTCCATTCCCTATATTAGCTTTGTTGCTCTTCTCTGTACTTTTTCCAGCTCTAAAATGTCCTTTTTATGTAGTGGTGCCCAAAATTTTACTCCATATTCCAAATAAGGGCATACTAGGAATTTGTATAGTGGGAGAATTATATTTGCTTCCCTTGCTTCTATACCCTTCTTAATACATGCTAATATTGTACTTGCCTTTGCAGAGGCTGCTTGGCATTGAGCACTGTTACCTAGGAGGTTGTCCACAAGTACTCCCAAATCCCTTTCAATATCTGATACCCCTAGATTTGCTCCATTAAGATTATAAATTGCATAGATATTTTTCCTTCCCAGATGCATAACTTTACATTTATTCGTATTAAATCTAATCTGCCACTTTGATGCCCATTCCACTAATTTATGCAAATCCCTTTGGAGGGAAAGTACATTGTTTTCTGATTTAATTACCTTGCACAACTTTGTGTCATCAGTAAAAATGGAGACACCACACTCCAATCCCACTTCCAAGTCATTAATAAATGTTAAAAAGGAGGGGACCTAATACTGAACGCTGAGGAACCCCACTTACCACATTAGTCCAATCTGAGTATGTTCCATTTACCAAAACCCTTGGCTTCCTGTGTTTTAGCCAACTCTCAATCCATAAGCAAATATGTATGGCAATTCCTGTATTCCTTAGTTTGCTCAATAGTCTCCCATGTGACACTGTATCAAAAGCCTTTGCAAAATCCAAATAGACTACATCCACTAAGTTGCCTTGATCCAAGTTCCTACTAACCTACTCATAGAAACTAATTAGTTTTTTTTTTACATGAGCTATCCTTCATAAATCCATGTTGGCTCCTACTTGTAATTCTGTTTGAAAAGACATATTCTTGTATATAATCTCTTACTAACCCTTCTAAAAGCTTTCCCACTACCGAAGTGAGACTCACTGGTCTATAATTGCCCGGATTTGTTCTTGTTCCCTTCTTAAATATAAGTATCACCTCTGCCTTTCTCCAGTCATCTAGTAGAGACTCTGTGTTGAGTGAATCTTGCAAAATTAGACATAATGGTTTTGCTATTACAGAGCCCAGTTCCTTCAGTACCCTTGGATGTATTCCATGAGGACCCGGGGCTTTTCTAACATTTATTTTTTCCAACCTCTTTTGGATTTCTTCCTGTGCTAACCAGTTATTTGGTAAAGATAGTGTAGCCCCATTATGTTGCAGTGACCCAACCACTGCTACCTCCCTTGTGTATACTGAAGAAAAGAACCTATTTAGCTCATCTGCCTTTTCCTGGTCACTAATTAGCAGATGGCCTGTGTTACATTGTAATGTTCCTATAGCTTCCTTCCTGGCCTTCTCCCCATTAAAATATTAAAAACATATTTTAGAGTTAGTCTTACTCTCCTTTGCAACTAACTTTTCATTTTTGATTTTAGCCAGTCTAATAGCCCTTTTGCAAACCTTGTTGATTTCCTTGTACTTACGAAAAGCAGTCTCTGTCCCCTCTTGTTTGTATAATTTAAATGCTTGTTTTGTACTCCTCATCTTCATCTTTAATTCATTGTTAAGCCACATAGGTTGTGATTTACTCCTTCTACTTTTATTTCCACATGTTATATGGTGATAAGTATCTTTATTTAGTAAGGATTTGAATGTTGTCCTTTTATGTTCAGTATTTTTACCTGACAGTTCTCTGTCCCAGTCTATACATTGTATTGCTGCCCTTAGACCGTCAAAATCTGCCCTTTTAAAATTAAGAGTTTTTGTTGACCCCTTACAGTTATGTTTTTTTTAATTCAATCTCAAATGAGACTGTGTTGTGATCACTGTTTCCCAAAGGTTGCCCTATTTCAACATTTCATACTATATCAATATTATTTGTGATAACTAAATCCAAGATATCCTCATTCTAGTAGGTTCTTGTATAACCTGGGCCAGCTAATGATCTCTGAGTACTCAAGAACCTGCTCCCCTTAGCTTTACTGCTGGTCTCATTTATCCAGTTTATTTCAGGGTAATTAAAATCTCCCATTGTTAGAACTTGACCATGCTTAGCTGCATTTCCAATCTGTAACAATAATTGAATTTCCTTACTTTCAATTATATTCGGGTGTTTATAGCATACTCCTACTAATATTCTTTTAGAATTTGCGGGTCTCTGCTATTTAACCCTGCCCACAAACATTCAACATTACTGCTAGTTCACCATAAATAGGCTTAAAGTCAGGCTTAACATACAGACAAATCCCTCCTCCTCTTTTACCATTGCCCCTATCTTTCCTAAATAGGTTATAACCAACCAGAATAACTGTTCAGTCATGAGTTTCATCCCACCACGTTTCAGCAATGCCTATTCCATTTCTCATTAACTGCTAATAATTCTAACTCTACCATTTTTCCTGGCAAGCTTCTGGTATTAGTGAGCATACACCTTATGTCATGAGTCTGTAGTTCTGAAGTGCCTGCCACTGTACTTTAGTTACTTAGCAATACCTCCCTATTGACTCTACTAACCCTCCCCATGACTAGTTAATGCGTTCCTTACCTCCTCTACACTTTCTACCCCATTACTTCTATCTCGTCCCTCCCTCCCCCCACCTACTAGTTAAAAAACTCCCCCAGCCGTTTTACCATCCTATCCCCTAGTAAAAAAAGCTCCCTCATTATTAAGGTGCAATCCATCCCTGCTATTGAGATTGTACCCAAGTAAGAAGTCAGCCCTGTGCTCTAAAATCCCAAACCCCTCCTTAAGGCACCACATTTTTAGCCACACATTAACCTTCCTAAGCTCCTTCTGCCTCCCTGGGCTAGCACGTGACACTGGTAGTATCTCAGAAAATACTACCTTGGAGGTCCTTGCCTTCAGCTTATTACCTAGTTCTATAAAATCATTTTTTAGGACACTCCATCTTCCACTAACTTTGTCATTGGTACCAATATGTACCAAGACCGCTGGTTCATTCCCAGCCCCTCCCAATAATTTATCTACCCGAGCCACAACATGCCGAACCCGAGCACCTGGGAGACAGCAAACTGTTCGATTGCTAATAGAGTCCCCAACCACCAAAACCTGCCTGTTGCTCTGCCTGTTCTGCACTCCCACTCCTCCAGTAGAACTGTTCTTCTGGCTATTAGAGGGAATCTGGCATTGCCATTTCTGAATGGACATCCCCAACAGTTTCCCTCAATCTGGCAAATCTGTTGGTGCTTGCCAACTCAGAACTGGCCTGCCTCCTGTTCCTGTTCCCTCTGCTGCCTCTTGTAACTGTAACCCAGCTACCTCCCTGGACATCCTCTCTAGCCCCTAAACTGTGCTCCGTGAGCACCAACCCCCTTTCCAGTGGAGCAATATCACTAAGTGCTGCAAAGCACTACAATGTTCTCCCCCTTTGCACTCCCTCCTTTTTATTTAAACTTCTACACTTACACTAGAACTGCCCTTATGCTAGAAGTGTTTGCACCTTCCCCTGTTTATATTAGGTTCTTACTACTCACCTGCCCACTACTCACTGCACAAGTACACACACTTACTGTTCAGGAGAAATCACAGAACAGATGCAAGCAGACCACAAAAAGTCACATACTGCTTTACACAGGAAAAACCACACCCCTTCTTAGCTGCCACTAATCATTGCACAAGTACACAACACACTTACTGTTCAGGAGAAACCGAAAACTTTGCGGTTGTTAAACCTGGAACTTACAGCCTCCCGAAGCCTTTGATCTTTCAAGTCTGCAAATGTTTTCACACCCGTAACGGCAAATGTAGGAGAGAATCCTACGAGTGCAAGAGAGGACCCGCAAGTGGGTTTAGCCCCTGTCCGTAGCACTGTAAATGCAAATAAAAAAATAAATTCTGCACTGTAATTGATGGGGAAAGCGATGAAATACTTTAGAATTAACTGCACAACAGTCTCAAGCTCGCAAATCGGCAATAAAATTTTAATTTTTTTATGTGGAATTTCAGGGTTTTATGGATCTCCGGAATCAATGAGTCTGTCTGTGCGTATCCACAATGTTTGCATGCCAAAGATACTGGAGTGGGTTGCCAGTTCCTTCTCTAGTGGACTGTAATTTGTTTGACCTCTCTGCTATCACCTGCCCACCTACACTTGCCCTACATGTTATAGTTCACAGCTTCATTCAGGTACACAAGCCAATTCACTACCGCCACCACTTAGCAATCCTGAAGGGGACCAGAGGAATATACACCACACTAATCAACTGTAACCCATCAGGAAGGGCCCGCAAAAACACATGGAGGCTGTGCAGGGGCCCTGGAATCAACAGCCAACTCGCCTCCATCATTCGTAATCTCCGCTACGCCCATCCTGGAAAGTCGCACGCCATTACTGGTGGACATGTGCCATGATGCATACCCATTCCCATTTGTTCACCTCCCATTATGTTTTGCTAATCATCAAATAACATCATCACGTGTCATATTGCTTTCAGGCCTTCAGGGGAATGTTGATACTCCACAGTATCACTAATTGGACTTCCCATGTGTATAAACCCTTTTTTATTATTATTATTATTATTATTATTATATCTGATATATTATACAATATCCAATGCAATTATTACTATTGTAATTATTATTATGTTATGTATTAATCTATTGCATAGTAACTCCGACTCATTTGTTTACAGATATAGGAATGTAACACAAATGGGATGTATGTGGATGTCCCAAAACCCCAACCATTGACAACACACTGACACTGTTATGACCGTATAACACAGCTTTATTTCATACACAGAGCACAATCAGGAATGGACAAGACTGTGCATTAATATCATGGGTGCGCTGTGGGCGGATACCGGAAGGGCAACAGGTTGTGCTTGTGAATAAGGGGATACCTTAAGGGGGAATGTCATAGTATAAAATAAGCATGATGCATAGCACCTACTAGGGTCACATGTGGCCACTACACCAATGGAACCGGAATCTGGTGAGAAAAGGGATCATCAGAAATATCTCCATGCAGTTGGAGAAACCATTAAAGTGCATAGCACTTACAATGAAACAGATGAACATAATCATAGATAATGTCATACAGATCTATTTCACGCACAGTGTGTTGTCAGATATGAAGGAATAATCTGAAATTGATTAGCAGAATATGTGACACAGAAAGAGGAGGTTTAAGGAACATGCCTTCATAGTTGTGAGATTAGGCTATTAAGACCTACAGAGGCAAGAAGAAGATATTAATCAGAGCACTATTTGGATTGACCTCAACATCTCATCTCAATGGAAATCCACATTAAACATCAATTGCAGAAATATTCAACATAAACATGTGTACACACTCTGTAGCCAGCCATAAGTATGTCAACATTAGTACAAATTTATATTTATTGTGGAGTGTGGGTGAGGAGGGCTTAGGACAGTGGTTCTCAATCCTCTCCTCAGGAGCCATCAGACACGCCATGATTTATGGGAAACAAGAAATGAGGCAAATTGTATTCAACAGGTGGTGGAGCCTCAAATTTCTTCACATGTGTATTCACACAGTGTTTCACACAAATCATGGTCTGTCTGGTGGGTGCTAGGGAGAGGTTTGACAACCACTGGCCTGGGGGACATTCACACCTACTTCCTGTTTCTGAGCACTGGGCCCAGAACTTCTAAAACCACGCACTTTCTCCCTCTATCACGGACAGAAGGTGTTGGATTGAAGGGTGCATCCAACTGTGGTGGCTGTGTAGCAGCTGTCATTGGCGGTAAAGGGTAAGATGAGGAGGCTGTAGGATCTGGCTGCAGTGGTGGTGGAGCCTGTGGAACTGAAAGCTGGGGTGTCCGCACGTGGGCTTCAGCCAACGTGCACAGCAGCACTAAGTGATGTGTCTGCGCTTGTCTGTTCCTATAAGCCATATGCATGTACCTCTCCATCCGAAGATTATGCCTTCTCACCTCACCAGATACTGCTCGAATGCTTTCCGCCTGGCCGGTAGCAATTTCCTTTTGACATGCCAGCTGAGCTGTCAGCTGTTGGACTGCTCTGTCCTCGCGCTCATCAGCCAAGCGGGTGTGCTGATATATGTCACTTGAGGTGTCTGGTGCGGGGATGTGAGTTCCGTCTCCGGATGATGGTGTACTCTGGAGTTGCCTTGGTGAGGCCAGAGGTGTTGCCTTTTGTGTTGGTGTACCCTGTAGTGAAGGGGATGGTGTTGCCAGTAGGGAATTGGTTGATAATGGCGAAGCTACTGGCACTGGGGATGGTGTTGTAGGCACTGGAGTTGGTACTGACAATGTAGATGCTGTTGCCCATGGTGTTGGCCTGGTCTGTTTGGGCAACAAAGGCTGCGACATCAACAGCTGGGAGAACAGTAGCTGCAACAACTGCTGGGCCAACCACTGCTGGAAAAAAACACTGCTGTGCCAACATCTGTTGGGGCCTGGTCAGGAGTGGCAGAGGATTGGGGTCTGGCACACGCATTGCCTGAATCTCACGAGGTGGCAGTAGTGGGCCTGTTGAAAGTAGTCCCCATGAATTCAACATCCCTGCAGGTGGTTGGTGGCTCTAGTAATCTGAAACGTCTTGGAACGTGCCTGTGATGCGAAAGAGGGCCCAGGGGGTAATCCCCACAATGGCTCTGCTGCTGATGGGCCAGCCTCCTGTGATGGGCCCAGGCCCTTTCTCCACCACCACCTGCGTTGGTGATAGTGGCTGCTCTGGTGGAGCCACTACATGCGTCTCCGTGGGCGGGGTATGTCTCCTGGGTACTGCAATGATAGGACACTAGTATTTTAGTATTGATTCTCTAAACAATTTTTTTGCTGTGTGTTTCCATATCCCTGACACCATAGTCACTTGTAATTGGCTGTGGTGATTGTTTACCATAGCAAAATATTGACCTGTATCATGTGCATTGTGGTCATGACTTACATTAATATACTAGCGACTTGGCCGTCAAAAATGACGGTAGAATAACATTTAAAGCCATGGGAATGCAGTTTGACACAGAATGTAAACCATTTTTACTGTGAGGACCTTTGGCGCTCATTGCGAGGCTTGCGCTGATTGCCTTCGGCGTTCATCGCTTGCCGCGCAATGAGCGCCTTTGGCGCTCACTGCGAGCCTCTCCTGTCGTGTACTTTTGGTCCTCTGAGCACCTTCATGAGTCATGATAAAGAGAGATATATTTCTATGTATATGTAGTTAATAATGAATGATTTATTAAATCTCGTCTCGCAAGCATTTTCCAGCTTTTGTAATAGTGTATTTTGTAGGTCGTAGTGTGATGTGTAAAGTGCTACGCGTTTGGAAGTGTTTTGCGCGGTCCGTGGTCGTGTAGAATCGTTTAAATTTTTTTGGGTGGCCATTTTTTTCCTCGCTTAGGCGATTTTCGAGTGGAGAAAATCATCTAAATCAAGTTAAATTCGATTTCCACCTCACTCCCAAACGTCCTGGCTGTTGCCCCGTGCTGTCTGTGATGTTTTTGTAAATTTTTGGGGTGTATTTAATGTGTTTTTATTGTTTTTTCATTTTCGTAGTTCGGCCATTAATCTCATAATTTTTTGCGTCTAATATAAAAAAAAATCTAATTCCCGTGTTTGTCAACCGCTTGCACACCAAGGCGATCCCGCGTTTAGGAAGTGTTTTTTAGCTAAGTCCTGCATGTTTCATTGCCTCTTTGTGTTAGTGCTGATAGTTGTAGTGCGTTGTAGTGGCTTAACAGCTCGCAGACGAAGAGCACCTTTGGCGCTCATCGCCCAAGTCCTACGCACCACGCAAAGTGTGACGACGTCACGCAGTTTGACAACTATTATATTGATATATATATAGCTGGTGCAGTGTGTCTTCTGCAGTTGACTAGGACACGTGCTCATCTGAATGTGCTGTGCATTGTGTGAGACTGACCAATGCTCAGCAATGGGTGTTAACATGCTTATGAGACCTAGTACAGGTTAGGCTAGTACATGACACGCACATGCAGTCCCTCCGAGTCTGTATCCGCATATGCTTCAGTGTGCATACCAATACATGTACTCTCTGTTGGATGTGAAATCATTGTGGATCTACAGCTGTACCTCGTTTAACGCTGGGGATAGTTTCCAAGCAGTGGGAGTGTTAAGCAATGTAACATGGGGAAAATAGGGATAGGGGAACCCATTACAAAGTATTTACAGTTGCAATTGATTTTTATACTAAAACATAGCCCTAACGCAAACTGCATTGGCAACTGCTATTCAGAATCGGTGTTGAATACAGGTATTGGACAGACATTTCATTGATAGCAATTATGATAATAATATGATAATAAAATCACATATATAGTTGTCAGCAATACGGGTTGTTGCTAACGTTGCAGGCTCGTGCAGCGAGCCAGCAGCAACTGCGGCCCTATCAAAGCAAGGGCCACAGTTGCTGGCAAGGAGCGCCCAATGCGCGTCTGGCGCTGGTGGAGATGAGCGCCATAGGCACTCATCCCTACGACCCTGTACGACAGGCAGTGAGCGCCGTAAGCTCTCTGCGTTGGTGGAGATCAGCGCCATAGGCGCTCATCCCTACGTCCCGCGGGACAGTCAGTACGGGCCGCAACTGCAAGGTCAGCTGTTTGCAGCCCATAGGGCCGCAACTGCGGCCCGTAACCACGAGGCCCGTGGAACTACCTGGTTACTGCCAGGGGAGAACTCGCCATGAGAGCCTCCGGCACTCATCGCGAGTCCCCTAGCCTTGCAGCACCCCCAGTGTCTCCTTCCCCTCGACCTCCAATTACCCCGTCCCTTCATCGCACTGCTCCTCTCCATCGCGTCTTCTGTGTCAGGACCTGGCATAGGCTAATGACGTGACTTCATATGCGCGTCACCTCATTAGCATATGCCGGGTCCCGACCCAGCCGGAAGACCCAATGGACAGCACCAGGAGCCCCAGGGCTCGCATCACCGCCCTCATCCTCTCCTCATTCTCTCCCTCCCCTCATCTTCTCCCTTCCCTTATTCTCTCCCTCTTCTCATTGTCTCCCTCCCCTCATTCTCTACCTCCTTTCATCCTGTACCTCCCCTCATTCTCCTCCTCCCTCCCCTCATTCTCCTCCTTCCTCCCCTCATTCTCCTTCTCCCTTCCCTCATTCTCCTCCTCCCTCCCCTTATCCTCCTTTTACCAATCTCCAATTACCCCCCCCCCTCCTCTCCCCTCATTTACCTTCATAGCACTGCACCTCTCTATTGCGTCTTCCAGGTGTCGGGACCCGGCATTTGCTAATGACGTGATGTCACATGCGTGCCACGTCATTAGCATATGCCGGGTCCCGACAAAGCCGGAAGACTTGATGGACAGCACCAGGAGCCCAGGGCTCGCATCACCGCCCTTATCCTCTCCCTCCCCTCATCCTCTCCTCCGCTCATCCTCTCCCTCTCCTCATTCTCTCCCTCCCCTCATCTTCTCCCTTCCCTTATTCTCTCCCTCCACTCATCCTCTCCCTCCGCTCATTCTCTACCTCCCTTCATCCTCTACCTCCCCTCATTCTCCTCCTCTCTCCCCTCATTCTCCTTCTCCCTTCCCTCATTCTCCTCCTCCCTCCCCTCATCCTCCCTTTACCCCTCTCCAATTAACCCCCCCACCTCTCCCCTCATTTACCTTCATAGCACTGCACCTCTCCATTGCGTCTTCCGGGTGTCGGGACCCGGCTTTCGCTAATGACGTGATGTCACATGCGGGTCACATCATTAGCATATGCCGGGTCCCGACAAAGCCGGAAGACCTGGTAGACAGCACCAGGAGCCCCAGGGCTCGCATCACCCTCACCATCTCCTCCCTCCCCTCATCCTCCTCCTCCCTGCCCTCATTCTCCTCCTCCTCCCTTCCTCCCTTCCTCCCCTCATACTCCTCCTCCCGCAATCCCCTTTATCCTCCCTCCCTTCCCTCATCCTCCTCCTCCCTTTCCCCCTCTCCTATTAACCCCCTCCTCTCCCCTCACTTACCTTCATGGCGCTGGTCCTGCTCCTCTCCATCGCTTCTTCTGTGTTGGGACCCGGCATATGCTAATGACGTGACGCGCATGTGACATCATGTCATTAGCAAATGCTTCCGACACCCGGAAGACGCAATGGAGACACAGGGGGTAAGAGACACATGGGAGGGGGGGAAGAGACACATGAATGGAAGGAGACACAGGGGAGGGGGAAAGAGGCACAGGGGAGGGGGGTAGAGACACAAGGGAGGGGGAAAGAGGCACAGGGGAGGGGGGTAGAGACACAGGGGAGGGGGGGAGAGACACAGCGGAGGGGGAAAGAGACACAGGGGAGGGGAGAAAGAGACACAAGGGAGGGGGAAAGAGACACAGGGGAGGGGGGAAAGAGACACAGGGGAGGGGGGAAGAGACTCAGAGGAGGGGAGAGAGACACAGGGGAGGGAAGAAAGAGACACAGGGGAGGGAAGAAAGAGACAGGGAGGAGAAAGAGACAGGGGATGGAAGAAAGACACACAGGGGAGGGAGAGGGGGGGAAAAGAGACACAGGGGAGGGAGAGGAGGGGGGACATAAGGGAGGAAGTAGACAGGGGAAGAGGCTCGCAGTGAGCGCCAATGGTGCTCACATTAGGTGGCAAACAGCTTTGCCAGCATTACAATTTTATTGCCTTCATTTTTGACAGGCAAGTCGCAAGTAATATATCATAATATTTACATGGTTATTGCTGCCCTACATATCTGTAGTGATATCCAGAGATCTTACAGTGCTATTGTATGACAGTTATCTGTGTGTGGGGGGTTCATGTGTGTGCATATGAGGGTGTGATGATGAATATGAAACTGGCTTTGCAGGGTTTCCTGAAAGCCAGTGTCCTACTGTCCTGGAAGGCCCACTACTGCTGCTGGCTCCAAAGACTCCTTGATTATCCGCTCCCATCCACAGTATATGATGTTGAGTGGTGGGCCACCACCAGTCCCACGGGCTGCTCTTGCCTCCACTGAAATCTTCTTCCTCACCTTCAGATGCCACAACTGCAGCCACCTCACACCAAGCATGTGTCTTATCGCCAGGCTTCACATCCCTACCACCATGGATAATGCTACAGCAAGCTTGGACTACCCCGAGGAGGGATTCTGTCTCCTCTTTGCTATAATTCTGGGCCATCTGCTTTTATACAACCTGTTTACCTGAAAACTGTGCCTGGAGTTACTGGCCTCCCTGTTCTCTCCCTGGGGCAGGACACTCATCCCCACTACCCCGTCCTGGGATCAAGCCCCTGACCCTCTGCTCCTACACCTTGTGTGCCCACATATGGGAGCACATCCCTCCCTCCTCCACCTGTACCTCCCCTCCCTGACCTGCTGCCTTCTCTCCCTCTCCATACATCTATCTCTCCTCATCTTCTCACTTTCTATCTCAATCTCTAGCACTATCTATCTCTCTCTAATACTCTCTCTCTAGCACTCCCACTCGCTCTCTCTAACACTCTCTATTTCCCTCTCTGGCACTCTTACTTGCTTTCTCTAACCATCTTTATTTCTCTCTCTCTGGCCATCTGACTCACTCTCTTTAACACTCTCTGTTTCTCTCTCTGGCACTCTCACTCTCTCTAACACTCTCTATCTCTCTCTCAGTGTCTCTCTATCTCTCTCTCTCTTTTTCTCACTCAAAAACCCACCAACACCTAGACCTGTGTGTTCCTATTGGTTAATTGACCTGTGCGTTCCTATTGGTTAATTGACCTGTGCCAGGATCACAACTTATGGCCTTGACTGATTTTGGTGCGCTTCATCGGATCACATACCGGGAAGTGTTACTGGTGAAAACAGGCTTTAAGGGCTTGTATCAGAGCCCGCAACACACCCACATTGAATGTGGCTGTGTTAAAAGGCTTGAATGACTTCCCCCATATCGCCACCCTGTGGTCATTTAGGAGGAATAAGGGAAATATCCGTCTATACGTGAAACAGCTGGATACAACACAGATATAGTACTTCTGGATAAAAGACTCAAATTGCCCACATTCACAGGGCCACTCTGGGTAAAATCTTACTGTACTTCCAAACGAAAATCTGAACTTAGGCTCTATTGAAATATTTGAAATCCCCAAAGAGGACTTTGCAGATTGGTTTACAAAAGAAAAGGTTAAAAGAGGCTTGACTCTGTATAACCTTTCCTATTGCTACAGGTCTAGTACCCCTCTACACTGAATAACAAGGTTTAAACAATATGTAATAAGAATCCTTTTGGGGGCTAAACTAGCAATATAATCATCAATGGCTTATATCTTACTCTCTGAAAATGCCTCTTCTTCGATGATGATTCAGTAGATCATTGGCCCTGCTTTCTCCTTGTCTATGTTACACAAGCAAAATCTGGGTACAACTACGATAGAACAACTGCCTACAAACATCTCCTACCTTCCACAATTGGGAAGTCAAAACGTGGAGCCCCAACAAAAGGCATACACACACACTTTGGACCAAAGACTCCTTCCCATGCTCCCTCAGTGGGCTCGGCGTCTGAGCATTTTGACTCCTCAGAACAAGAAGAATACCCCAGGGACTCACGCCATCATATGGAACTATCTGCAACTTCTAACAAAAGTTATTGAGCCACTGGGGAAGGACCTGAAAGAACTGGCACAGCGTACCCAATTATTAGAGGAGATGACAGACCAGATGGTGGAGGCTTAAGAGCGGGACAGATCAGCAATTGCCTAAAATGCATGCCATATCACAGAACTAACAGATCAAATTGAATATATGGAGAATCGGTCCCGCAGGCACAACGTAAGAATTTGTGGCATCCCAAGAGCATTTCCAGACCTCATGACGTATACTATCACTGCTATACTCCCTGACTAACTGGAGAGCACATAGGAAATAGAACAGGCTCACAGAGCTCTAGGGTGTACGAGGAATCTGGAGGTACCTAAAGATGTCATTGTTCGTTTCCTGCGGCAACAAGACGGGGATCTTTTACTTGCAGCTACCAAAAAGATTCAAACAATCGAAGGCCCTGATAACTCTGTTCTTCAATTTTATGCGTGATAGGCGAAGATTAATGAAAACAGCCTTGTCAATTCTTTTGTAGCACAAAATTTTCCTTTTGCCCTTACATTTACTTATCAAGGTGCTTCATATACTACTCGTTCTCTCAAGGATTGCTTTTCTATATTGAAACGATTGCGCTTATGCTCGGAAGAAACAATGGAGGAGAGGCAGGAACAGCCACCTTCTCCCATTTCTAAGAGACAATGGACAATAGTTTCAGGGCAAATACATGAGAAACCAGCCTTACAGCCCGGAGGCTCTAGTAACTCAACTGATGGACAGAGCAGGCTAAGTAGTCGTAATAAACCTTACATAGATGAGTCACACCTGACCATTGAGCCTGCGTCTAGAAAGACCTGATTGGGCCTAAACTTTTTGGACTCAAAAGCGTAATATAGAGAGACTGTAATTTGATGGAAACCTGAAAGGCAAAAGCTTTTAGTTACTGTTTAAGGCCTAGCTATTAAAATGGTATAAGACACTTTTTTGGCTTGTATTTTTGACTAGCGACTTGCCCATCAAAAATGATGGGGCAATAAAATTTGAAGGCATGGGAATGCTGTTTGAGACATAATTGAAACCGTTTTGCGCTGTGAGGACCTTCGGCGCTCATTGCGAGCCTCAGGAACTTCGGCGCTCATCGCATGCCTCGCAATGAGCGTCCCTTCTATTTGTTAAAACCCTATAAAGGTTACTTGTTAGAGTTAAACGTATTACATTTAATTGTTTGTCATTTATAATGAAAGAGAAATGTCAACTTTTACTTTGAAAAGTTTTTGCCGCTTAGTATGTAATGTTTTATCTAGTTATTCAACACTAATGCCTTATCTCTTGATTTTCTTGCTCCTTATTGAGAACCTGATGTCTTGCCTACAGTCTTTGGACTTTCTAGAGGAGAGAGGATCGTTCTTTGGGGTGCCCCTTTGCCTCAGTCCCCTGGGAGGGACGGAAACAGGTAACAGGCTACAAGCACATCACGTTATCCCTACTTTAAAGTGACTGCATCCGACTGTACCTTCATAACACATAATGTGAAGGGTTTTTATTCTCCCTTTAAGAGACGGAAGGCCTTTACATTCTATAAAACGTATAGAACTTCTGTTATGTTTGTAAGAGACTCACTTTTCTCATGACAAGGGGCCATTTTTTTTTTTACATAAAGACTACCCCACTATCTACTTGACTACCCATTCTACTAAGAAAGCAGGGTCTGCTATCCTCTTACACAGAAATTTCCCATTTCAATTTGACTGTAAACAATAGATAAGGATGGTAATTATGTCATAGTGACAGGAACAGTCTTGGGCACCAGAGTATCTTTAGTTTCACTTTACTCACCTACCACCTCTCCTCATAAAGTCTTAATCAATCTGCTGCAGAGACTCGAGAATCAGGATATGGGAAGACTGATAATAGGCGGAGATTTTAATCTCACTTTTCTATGTATTGCTTCATAGATCAGGGAAATCCTCTAGCAACAGGTTCTCAAATAAAATAAAGCAAATTAACTCTATGCAATTAGACTGGGGCTGGTAGATGCTTGGAGGGGACTCCACTCGGGAAAGAGGGAATAAACGTACTAATCCCCTAACCATGCAATGTATTCCAGAATTGATGCTCTCCTGGTTACGCCAATACTTAGAAAGTTAGAAAGGATAAACCAACAGAATCCCTTCAGAAAAATACATAAGCAAATTGAGAAAACAGGAGTTGAATTGGACGGCATTCTTACACATCGCACTGAGAAGGTGATGAGAAAGACTAAGCATCTATATTATTGGAAAGCCAGTAAACCTGACACCTTACTTGCAAGGAGATTGAACTCCAAGTACACCCAGTCTAGAGTTACCCAGATTAGAACGTCTAACAGGTTGATTTCATTTAGCCCAAATGACATCCAAAGGACGTTCCAGAATTTCTACCAACAAATATATTCTTCCCAGTCTTAGGTTAGGGAGGTGGACTTGGACTCTTTCTTAGATGCTTATGACCTCCCCTCTGTAAGGGAACAACACCTGACCAGTTTCAATTCTGTCATCACCCAAGAGGAGGTGAAGGTTACTATACAAAGTCTCAGAATAGGTAAATCCCTGGGGCCGGATGGCTTTACAAATTTATATTATAAAAACTTTGAGGCCTTGCTCACTCCACTCCTTACAATGCTATTTAATGCAATTTTAAATGGTGAACATATGCCCCCTGAGCAGAATCAGATGGATTTAGTGGTCTTTCCTAAGGAAGGTAGCGATAGTTTTGAGTTTAAAAACTACCGTCCAATCTCATTAATAAATGGAGACATCAAGATTTTGGCTAAGATTCTGGCTAACAGGATTTCTAAATTCAGACAGGCCTTATTCATAAGGACCAAATAGGGTTTATACCATTTAGACTGGCTGGGGATTGTCAGTCTCGTTCAATTGCTCAGTTTTTGAGATCGCAAGAGGAAATCACAGGCAATGTTGCTATTCAATTGCCTCTATTTTGTGACCTCGGATCAGGTTCTGAGTGACGGCTCTGCGAAAATGGCCGACCTGCAAGTCAGAGCTTACACCACTCTGAAGCCTTTGATCTGTCACTTTCGAAGGGCTGAAAACGCAAATCTCTATTCAATTGCCCGATCCCTCCCACACTGAAAAAGTATCCCAGCTCGCAAAACGCGAATGCAGGACAAAGTCCTGCCTGTTCTCAGGAGGACCGGCAAGGGCTTTAGAAGCCCTTACGTATGGTCCCCGATAAGTCCCCAGTGCACCTAACACCCCCCACACTCCTACATGACACCCCAATAATGCAAGGGCCCCGATCGGGACCCCCGCAAGGTCCCCACATTAACCCCTTACTGAATTGGTCCTGATCGGGACGCCCGCAGTGTGCCCACATTAGCCCCATGCTGGGGGTACCCATCAGCACCCCCCGAGGGTCCCCACATTAACCCTTGCAGTGGGGGTACGATCGGAACCCCCACTGCATTTAAAATGTTTAAATTCCCTGCCCCGGGTCCTTAAAGGGCCCACGGCACACAAATAGTTAAAGCCCGGCAGCGGGGGTACTGTAAGTACCCCCACCGACACCTAAAAGTAACCCCCCAAATGCTGGGGGTCCGCATTGAGACCCCCGCAATGTCTCCACATTAACCCTTGCAGTGGAGGTCTCTATCGGGAAACTTCTCGCCCTGGGAGTCTTTAAAGGACCGTAAAGGTCCTTAAAGGATCCGTGCTAAATAAAAATGAACCCTATCACTCATGGGGCTCTGTACAGAGCCCCCTGAGCCCCTAATTAACCATATAACTCATAGGGGTCTATACAGACACCCATAAGCCTCTATTTAACCCCATCGCTCATGGGGCTCTATACAGAGCCCCATAAGCCCCCAATTAACCCTATCACTCATGTGGCTCTATACAGAGCCCCATAAGCCCCTAATTAACCCTATCACTCATGGGGGTCTATACAGATACCCATAAGCCTCTATTTAACCCCATCACTCATTTGGCTCCATATGGGGGGTCTATACTTAACCCTGTTAACCCTATCTGGACACAATAGCCCTATCTAGGCCTATCTAACCCTAACTGGGCCTATTTAACCTTCTCTGGACCCAATAACCCTATCTAGGCCTATTTAACCCTAACTGGGTCTATCTAATATTAACTGGGCATATTTAGCCCAATCTAAGACCATCTAACCTCATCTAAGCTTATTTAACCCAGTCTAAGCCTATCTAACCCCATCTAGCCCTATTTAACCCCATCTCTAATGGGGGTCTATACAGACCCCCATAAGCCTCCATCTCACCCATCTCAGTTTAACCCATCAGTCCCAAAAGGGTCTATAAAGACCCTCATGGGACAATAAGAACCCTAACAATAACCCCACAAGTGCCACGAGGGTCCTCCAGGACCCTCATGACACTAAGTACAAACATTACACTACACTATTCCCCCCCAATAAACCAATAAATGTAAACTAACCCCCCTCTACCCTAACCTATTAACACCTACACTACCTATCAAACCCCCTATTACCCCCCCCACCACTAATTCCAAGGAATAAAAAAGCCAAAGTTACACAAAATAAAAAAAGCTAGGTTACACAAAATAAAAAAGATAATTACTACAAATAAAAAGTGAACATTACAAAAAATAAAAACACCCCACCACTACAGAAAAAAAAAAAAAAAATTAAACACCGGAAAAGTAAATACATGCACAAATAACACAACACATTACAATACATACATAAGATAATACAGTAAATATACCCCTAACTACATACTATTAACCACTAACTACATACATTAAAACCTAACTATACATTAACCCCCTAAATATACATTAAAAAACCTAAATATAACCTAAAATAGAATAAATAAGACCACTTACCGTGCCCAGATGGCCCTTAAGCTACGACAATGTTCCTGCTGCAGGTCGCACCCCTAGGAAAAAAAGAAACACAAAATTAGTCAAAAATAAACACAACACAAAGAAATAAACATTCTAAATATTAAACTTACCTTTCCACAAAGTCCCCCTCCTTCCTGTAGTCTTCTGCGGCTGGGCCCCTGTAAAAAAAAACAAAAAAACATTAGTCAAATATAAACACAACATACACATCTAAACATACTATATATTAAACATACCTTTTCGTGTTGTCTCCGTCCTTCTGGAAGTCTTCTCCGGCTATGCCCTTGACAAAAAATCTCTTCCCTGGAGGAGCTCCTTGACACCAATGTGGCTTCTATGGCTTCTTCCGGTAAAAAAATGGCAATTGTGCCTTCTGACTGGCTGAAAATTGTATTTGACTAATGTTATGTTTCTTTTTTTTCATAGGGGTGCGACCTGCGGCATCTGGGCAAGGTAAGTGTTCTTATTTATTCTATTTTAGGTTAGATTTTGACTTTTTAATGTATAGTTAGTGGGTTAATATATAGTTGAGGGGTTAATGTATGTAGTTAGGGGTTAATAGTATGTAGTTAGGAGTGTAATGTATGTAAGTAGGGGTTAATAGTATGATGTAGGGGTGTAATGTATGTAGGTAGGGGTTAATAGTATGTAGTTAGGGGTTATTAGTATGTAGTTAGGGGTTATTAGTATGTAGTATGGATATGAACTGTATTTATTGTGTATATTATGTATTATATTGTGTATGTATTATAATGTGTTGTGTTATTTGTGCATGTATTTTCTTTTCAGGTGTGTATTGGTGGGGTGTTTTTATTTTTTGTAATGTTCTTTTTTTATTTTTAGTAATGTTCTCTTTTATTTTAGTAATGTTATTTTTTATTTTGTGTAACCTAGCTTTTTTATTTTGTGAAACTTAAGTTTTTTTTAATTGTTTGTAATTAATGGGGTGGTGGGGGTTAGTAGGGGGTTAGGTAGGTAGTGTAGGTGTTAATAGGTGAGTAGAGGGGGGTTGGTTTACAATTAGTGGATAATTTTTTTTTGGGGGGGGGGATAGTCTAGTGTTTGTACTTAGTGTCATGAGGGTCCTGGAGGATCTGCATGGCACTTATGGGGTAATGTTAAGGTTCTAAATGTCCCATGAGGATCTTTATAGACCCTTATGTGGTGTATCACCAAATTAATATATATATAAATATTACACAAGGTTCGTCTACATTAAAAGGTATTTATTAAAAGGCAACAACACAATACTATAAATGTATTACAAACACACAGCCCAGACCCACGGAGCAAAAACCCTTTTTAAATCTATCTACCTATATAATAATCCCCTTTCCCAAACGCCTTATCTTACCCACGGTTAGACCATCGCCATTCATCACCACCATCACCCTCACCATCCAGGAAGAAAACAGGAAGCAACACCAGTTTCCTGCCTGGATATATCCTTAGTTGAGATGATGTAATTTACATCACATCCTGTCCATGACTTCCTTTAGCAATTGTGGGAGGGAAGTAAAGATTCTCAGCCCTCCTACAAAGGCCTGTTTAAGGAAGTCCTGAATTACCATTCAAGGAAGACAAGTTACCACATTCCCTCACTTTTTCTTCTTCTATGTTGCTCAGTTTTCTAGTTATCCCTCTAGTACAGGAGAACCTAGTGGGAGCAAAAACCTGATATACAGGAGAAATTCAACCCACCGTCCCTCCGGAATAGTTCCCTCAGCGACATAAGTTCTCCTGTACTTTCCTATGGCTGTCAATCCACATATTACACTAAAACAGAATTTATAGAATTTAGGTGAGAGTGTGTGATAAATGTTTATGTATGTGCAATGTAAAACTTTATTGAAGAATGTATGAGAGAGAGAAAGAAGAGGAAAAAGACACATTATTATATATCCTCCTTGCAAGTTTCTTCCTCATTTGTTTCATTGCCACACAAAAGTATATTATTATAATTGTCGTTAATACTTGAATGAACATGAGTACCAGCGACAGTGTTCGTAGGACTGGATGTGTCTCTGACTCATGAAGTTCCAAGGTAAAAAACTTCATTGTCAAATTTGTCCAATCTGCATTTGCAGTAAAATTGATCATTTCAGTGGTAAGGTTTCTTGATGGAACCATGATACAAGACCCTTCTTCCACCAAACATATTTCATCAACTGTCCTATATTCAGAGTGGCCGATAAAGCATGCAATGTCCCCTATGCGTATCACTTCTTGCACCAGGTTTTCTTTTATCAACTGCACCCAGCCATCCTCCTCAGCTCCTTTCTCCCAAACACAACTGCACAGCCATCGGTGTTGAGATTTCCTGCAACAGCTTTCATCCATCTCAAATCCTGTAATAGTGGCCAGTCTTTTTGATGGGAAGTGTTGCTTGTAGATTCCATCACTTAACGTGCCAATGCTATGTATAAAGTTCAGTTGCTCTGCCTGCCCCTCCCAACGGGGAATTGCCAGGATTAGTCCTATTGTCCCAGATTGTAGTCCATGTGGCATCCATTGATCTGGGCCTTCAATATAGCTGTATTTAAGATTGTCCTCAGTGATGTCCGCTCCTTTTCTTTTCAATGACGTGAAAATCCTTGTTGCATTGATTTGTCTTGCCCACTTGTTTTCCTGGATATCTTTAATAGTTTCCTTTAAATCTGCCAACAGCTTTCCTCCAATCATAGAACAGAAAATGGCAGTTCCCACTATTTCATTCTTAATGCTGTTAGCAATGGAAGCAATATTTTCCTCAACTAGATGCAGGTTGTTGGCAATGGTGTGTATGTCATCAACATTGTCTGTCAGTCTACTCACTATAAGGGAGTCAGCTACTCCACCTGTTTTCATAGCATGTCCCATGCCATCAGTAAGGGAGTTTATCCTGCTGTTCAGTCCAATGATGTCTGCTGAATTCCATACTCCCAATCCAGTTCCGACTCCTCCTAAAAGGGCTGCAAGTGTGTCCCGTTTTTCTCGACTCCCTGCTCCGGTCCACTCAATGATGGTCTCTTGTATACTTTGCTTAAACCACTGCCGCTGTGATTCCGGGCACTTTGGAGGAATAGAAAAATCATTAATATTTAGAACTATTGGGTAGTAAGTCCACCCAACCCCTTGCACAACTGTTTCATGTGTTGGTACCACCACCAATCCGCCTATTGGCCATGGTACCTTCTTCTGATCTTTACAACGTTGCAGCTCCTTTACAGAGACAAATACTTCATCTATTGTTAGAACACACCCCTTTCCAGTATCAAAATTGCAGAATTCCTCTAGATCAGGCTGGGCAGCTATAACTGCAGCGTCCCATTCTCCACCTTCTTCTAATGTTAAGTTACTCACTACTACTGTAATATTTGTAACCCTCCCTTGTACCTTTGTTGTTATTTTAGTCCTTCCTTTAAAGTTTCCTGTATTCATTATCTGTCCATATCTTATAACCCATTCCCAGTTATGTCCCTCTATACTTTTTATTGGAGCTCTAAGAGCTAATCCCCTGGTACTATTATGTGGCAAAATAATGTTTACTTGTAACCCTCCACCCTCTTTTACTTCCAATTCCCTGGGCCAAATAAATCTATCTGCTTGAACGTAATGTAACTCCAATCTTTTCAAACTCTCTCCCTTATTTGCGGTATCTTCTGGCCTTATTGCCTGTCTCCCCATTCCTACTGTGGTACAGCTTATACTTATCCATCCTGTAACAAGGATCCACCACAATCTTCTGTTGACACGCATCTTCATTCTTATACGGCCTTGCTCTGTGGGAACACTAGATTCCATCATTAGAAACATATACATAACAAAAACAACAGGGGCCATTCTTTTTGCAAGTTTGTTCACGGCCCTGTAATCAATGGTAAGTCTCCATGATGAGGCTGCTTTTTCATCTCCATTCCCTTTTAACACAGCTTTTCTCACAGGCCAACATGGTGAGTTACATGCATACCCATTTCCAGATTTAATTATTCCACGTCTCTCCAGCATTTCTATCATCTCGGTAATTGCCCAAACAGATATGTCTTGGATTAGCTTCTGCAGCCATTCTGGTTGTCCGTCTAGTTTCAGTTTGTCTTTTTCCAGACTTTTTATTGGAGAGACAATATATGCCATTGGGAGCACAACCCCTTTCGTCAACTCTGTACTTACCTGATTCACCTTTTCTGTCTTCCACAAACAAAAATTGGCAAGATCTACAATGAAATTTCCTTTTTTTAAAGCTTCTATTCCCAATATTTCCTCTGGCCAACCCACTATTGCTTCTACTTGTATTGTTTTTTCTCCAACTGCTACATCAATTGGACCTGCTCTAACCTCCTGTGGATTCCCAGTAACTCCCATAATACTTACTGACGAATCCCCATTTTTGACCCTGTTGGTCATTGTAACTGCTGCTCCTGTATCTACCAACATATTTTTCCCTACCCCTGCGATGACTGTATAACTGGTAGGCCGACCTGCCTCATCCATGGTTAAATTAGCTGAGTGAATGAGACGCTGAGGCGCAGGGGTTGGGATTTGTCATTGTGACTCACTTCTACTCTGTCCCTCTTTTATCATCTTTGCCTCATTTTCCTTCAATTTCCTCTCTGACTCAGCTACCTTGTTTTTAAGTATGTGATTTTCCTCTTCTATCCTATCCTTCTGTCTCCTGAGTTCCCAAAAGCCCATGTTACCGTTTCTCTCTCCCTTCTGATTAGCCCTCCAGTTGCTGCCATCCCTATTCCTATAGTCCCTAGGTGGATCTCTCCATCTTTTGTCAAAGTTCTGTTTTGGTCTCCAGCTTTGATCATCCTTCTTGTTCTGGGGTACATCCCACGTCTGGTTTCTCCAATTACCATCTATATCTCTACCAGACTCGACCTTAAATGTTCTTACAGCTGAAACAGAGCAGGCCTGTTCTGTGAAAGGATGCTTGATCCACCACTTATCAGCTCTAGTTAATACCATTTCCAAGTCTGTTGGTGTTGGATCAAAAAGCCTGATAAATTCTTGACACTCCCGGGGTAGGGCTTCCATTACTTTTGCTATATGTTCTGGTGAGCCCAGCACTAGAGGCTGTTGAGGTTGTCGTAGAGTATACCCAAAAAATATCCTTTGAGCTACCTCTCTAGGACCATCTGTTGGCCTCATGGTAATATTTGCTATTTCTTTCTCTATGCTAAGTAGATAGAAATTAGTTGCAGCAATTCTTCCTGCCTGATCAGACACACTGTTATTAAATCCCAATAGTCTACTAGCCAAAGGACCCATAGCGTATTCTAACAGTTCTGTCCATTCCTCTAAGTTAAGACCTCCTTTTTTAGCTCTATCTGCTCCCCTCATAAACCAATGTGTAAACGTATTAAAGTTGTTAGTTGGCATACTTCCCCACCATTTCTGGAAATTGTCTTTATCTGCCATAGACATCGGTCGAGTCTGCATAGAAAATCCTGTAGGTGTTTGCCTTGCATTAAATAATTCTGAAACAATAACTGGTGCTTGTGGTATGGTATCTACTTGTGGAACAGAATAACATAAGAAATCTTTTCTATCTTGGTTCATTTTCGGCACTGGTTCTTTATTTTGTGCCACGAACATATCCAGATCTGGATATATTTTGGCAATGTCTCTGACTCCTTTTATCCCTTCTAACTTTGTTTTATTTTTATAGTCCATTATTATGTTTTGAAGTTCTGTTATTTTTACTCCATAAGCATCCCTCTGTTCTTCTATTTCCCTTAACTCCCTTTCTAGTTCCCCCACAATTGTAGTTGTTCTCAAAGCTGCAATTTTTAAACAATCCCTTTTGTCCATTGCTTCCTCCATTTTATTGTTGTTTCCAAATTATGCTGCCGTAATTCTACAACTAAGTCTATTAGGCCTCCTATTGTGGCTACAACAGCTTGTGTGACCAAACTTTTTCTCTTCTTTGTTCTATACTTTTTGTTATTTACAATTTGTGTTAGAACATCCATTAATCTCTTCTCTTTTTCACTGTCTGGGTTTGCTGGCTCTGGAAGCTCATATGGACCATCATGTTTTTGAATATGTTTCCTAAAGTACTCACGCACTTCTGTGGGAAAGTATTTGGCCCCTTGAAAAGACATTCCTACTCTTTTACTCACCCAAGTAAGAATCCAAATCAATTTGCGACTAAAGTAGCATGCTTCTGAGTAGCCAACAATAGTTGATGACTATTCAGTAGGCCAGGTGTAATATGTAGAAAAATAGATTAGTACCCACAATGCAAATTATGCTTACCTAAGTATGGTGAAGGTAATACTTGCTAATTAACTTAAAATATAATAGCAAGGCCTGCAGGGTAGGTGATATACCTGAACTAGGATATGCAAGACACCCAAAATGTATAAGGTATGGAAGCCTATAGTGTCACCTGAAATAATATATATATATATATATATATATATATATATATATATATATATATATATATATAATATTTAAAATGGTTTATTTATTATTTTTCTCCAGGCCTGTACTATGATAAAGGACTAGAGAAAGAAAAAGAAAGAAGAGAGAAAAAAAAAATTGTTTTTCTTCTTTTAAAAACAAAAAACAAAAACAAAACAAAAATAATAGTATTAACAAACTCAGGTATTTGAAACACACAACAAACTAATTGTGGCCTGATGCCCAAGCTTGTATATTAAAAATGGAGGCTTGAATTAGCATTCAAATACACAAAGAAGCCACATGGAGCCTTATTCAAATGCAGGCCTAGGCCTGTACTTTGATAGTCAAAAGCACAACAAAACTCAACTCAGATAAACCCACAAAAACAACCTGTATGATATATATTTGTTTTATGTATCAAAATAAGCTAGTACGAACAAAACTCAACTCAGAAGCTAGTACGATATATATTAAAAATGGAGGCTTAACCTAGACTCCACACACAATCAGCACTTGATTTCCCATGCAGAGGATAATTAGACAAAGTACTTTTTTTTCCTTCCCCCCCCAAAAAAAAAAAAAATCTGACTATCTATTAATGTGATATTACCTCATAAATAACCTTTGTAGAAGTCTAAAATTCGTGGTCGCCAAATGTGGTGTATCACCAAATTAATATATATATAAATATTACACAAGGTTCGTCTACATTAAAAGGTATTTATTAAAAGGCAACAACACAATACTATAAATGTATTACAAACACACAGCCCAGACCCACGGAGCAAAAACCCTTTTTAAATCTATCTACCTATATAATAATCCCCTTTCCCAAACGCCTTATCTTACCCACGGTTAGACCATCGCCATTCATCACCACCATCACCCTCACCATCCAGGAAGAAAACAGGAAGCAGCACCAGTTTCCTGCCTGGATATATCCTTAGTTGAGATGATGTAATTTACATCACATCCTGTCCATGACTTCCTTTAGCAATTGTGGGAGGGAAGTAAAGATTCTCAGCCCTCCTACAAAGGCCTGTTTAAGGAAGTCCTGAATTACCATTCAAGGAAGACAAGTTACCACACCTTATGGGACTGATGGGGTTAAACAGAGGCATAGAAATGGAGGGGAAACACATCTCACAGCTCAATCGGAGACATGCGGACGTCTGCGAGTGAGTTGCGACCTGCCAATTGAATGAGGCTAAATGTTAGGAGAATTTTAAATACCCAATATCAGGAACTCCAATGTGTCTATTGGCTTTGTACATTGAAAAAGCTTTTGACACAGTCAAGTGGCCTTACCTATATAAAACACTAAATAAATTTGGCTTCAAGGGGCGCTTTCTTAACTTGCTTAGGAAATATTATGACTCTCCAATAGCTAATCTAAAATTACCAGGGCAACATAAAGCTAAGATTTTGATACAGAGGAGAACTAGACAGGGCTGTCTGCTCTCGCCTCTGTTGTTTGCGCTTGCAATAGAACCTCTAGCTCAAGCAATCAGATTGAATCCTTAAATTCAGGGTCTACAAGTGGATCTCCAGCATTTTAAGTGTTCACTTTTTGCACCCTGACTAACCACCGAAACCTCTGTTCCGGCGATCATGGCCACTATAGATAAATTCGGTTTGGTGACACTTAATCCCGCGACACTTAATCCCGCGACAGATAATCCCATTGACAATGTAATAGGTGACTGACTTAAAAATTGATGGGGTAAACACACTTGAAAGTGACATTGGAAGTATTTTTATTAGTTGCATCTGAAAGTATTTTTATTAGTTGCAATGAATTTACAGATGTTCTGTGCATTTCTTGCTTCAATGAAGTTGAAACAGATTTGAATTAATATGTTCCATTCAAAACATAACTTGGGTAATGTTTAATGCAAGATCTTTAAAATACATGAAAATAATAATTGGATTCCATATTCCTTTAATCCATGTATATACTGTACTGTTTTCATTTGGAAACATACTTTTGTAATATATATGGTTCACACTTTTATTTTGCATTGTTCAGTTGTTTTCTGGCTCTCCGCGACAGATAATCCCATTGACACTTAAGCGGAGAAGAGTAATACTATTCTAAGTGAGTCAGCCAAGAAACTCTCTGACTTATATAGTGGGAGTTATGGTGGTTTTCTTAATTTCAGCCAATCTGGTCCGTGTTAGTTCTTCAACGATCAGAATCATTCATGCGAATTATTAATGCGATCATACTATTGTATAAGCTTATTATTTATTTGATGGATTACTGTTGGTGAAATTGTTTGCGATATTAGCCTATCTGTGAGTATATAATGTGTCAGCGGGATGAAGTATCGGGGATTAAGTGTCAATGGGATTAACTGTCGCGGGATTAAATGTTGCAGGATTAAGTGTTGCGGGATTAAGTGTCCGTACACCATAAATTCAGTACAATTTCTGGTCTTAAACTAAATCTGGAAAAGACTGAGGCTTTAGGACTAGGCATCCCACAAGCCAAACTGGAAAGCTTAAAGGCTACTTACAAATGTATTTGGCCAAAGCATCACATAAAATATTTGGGGGTCAATATTACAGCTAAACTTTTGGATCTCTATAAAGCTAATTATTCTCTTATTTAAAAAACACCGAATGTGGACATGCAAAGGTGGGCTAAACACCAAATTTCATTGACAGTACATATAGTGGCAACCAAGATGAATATTTTACCTGAGATTTTATATCTCTTCAGGACTTTGCCTACCCCAATTAATCTAAAAGAACTTGATAACTTTCAGCTTTTAGCATATTTAGATTCATTTGGAGAAATAAGCATCTCCGCATTTCCAAAAAAGTAATGTATAGATATAAAAAAAAGGGAGGGCTTTTGTACCTAAATCTAAGATTCTATTTTAAAGCAGCCCAATTGGCTCGTTTGCCTTTGGCACACTCAACTAAACACCAGCCAACTTGGGTCTTTATGAAGAACCAACAAATGAGCCTGCATACTTGGGACAAAGTGATCTGAATCCTAAAAGAACTTTCCCCTTTTGCATCCAATCAAAATCCAATGATTAATCTAACCCTATCTTCCTGGGTGCGGGCCAACTCTAGGTGTCGACTTAGCTCCAGTCTATCTCCCTTGCTGTCAGTTTTCTCTTTTCCCCATATTATGGCAGACTCCAGAGTAATTTTGAGGCATTGGTGGGTTTCCAGAAATCTTGTTTTTTTTAATGACCGCCTACTGTCCTACAACCAACTTCATATGACTCATTATATACCCTACACAGAGCTTTATAACTATTTAAAAATAAGAAACTGGGATAGTAAAACGTCCATAGAATTGGCACCCGCCTGGGCTTCTTTGATATCTATTATCTGCAAAAATCTTCCACTCTCAAAAGCTATATTGGGGTCACTCTACAACAATTTTCACCAGTTATAACACTAGCGAGAAACCTACATTTATGTTGAGATGGGAAGAGGATCTAGGGTCAGAGTGGGAGTGGGCAAAATGGATAGAACCTTTCTCAAATTTAAGCGAAGGATCACTTACAGTATCTCACAAAAGTGAGTACACCCCTCACATTTTTGTACATATTTTATTATATCTTTTCATGTGACAACACTGAAGAAATGACGCTCTGCTACAATGTAAAGTAGTAAGTGTACAGCCTGTATAGCAGGGTAAATTTGCTGTCCCCTCAAAATAACTCAAAACACAGCCATCCATGTCTAAACCGTTGTCAACAAAAGTGATTACACCCCTAAAAGGAAATGTCCAAATTGGGCCCAAAGTCTCAATATTTTGTGTGGCCACCATTATTTTCCAGCACTGCCTTAACCCTCATGGGCATGGAGTTCACTAGAGCTTCACAGGTTGCCCCTTGAGTCCTCTTCCACTCCTCCATGATGAGATCACAGAGCTGGTGGATGTTAGAGACCTTGCGCGCTCCCCCACCTTCTGTTTGAGGATAGCCCACAGATGCTCAATAGGGTTTAAGTCTGAAGACATGCTTGGCCAGTCCATCACCTTTACCTGCTACTTCTTTAGCAAGGCAGTGGTCGTCTTGGAGGTGTGTTTGGGGTTGTTATCATGTTGGAATACTGCCTTGCGGCCCAGTCTCCGAAGGGAGGGGATCATGCTCTGCTTCAATATGTCACAGTACATGTTGGCATTCATGGTTCCCTCAATGAACTGTAGCTTCCCAGTGCCGGCAGCACTAATGCAGGCCCAGACCATGACACTCCCACCACCATGCTTGACTGTAGGCAAGACACACTTTTCTTTGTACTCCTCACCTGGTTGCAGCCACACAGCTTGACACCATTTGAACCAAATAAGTTTATCTTGGTCTCATCGGACAACAGGTTTCTGTAAGCCATGTCCTTTGTATGCTTGTCTTCAGCAAACTGTTTGCGGGCTTTCTTGTACATCATCTTTAGAAGAGACTTCCTTCTGGGACGACAGAAGTATGGTCTGAGCACTGACAGGATGACCCCTCCGCCCCTTTAACCTGGTAGCACTCCTACGTGTATTTCCCAAAGACAACCTCTGAATATGACGCTGAGCACGTGCACTCAAGTTCTTTGGTTGACCATGGTGAGGCCTGTTCTGAGTGGAACCTGTCCTGTGAAACCGCTGTATGGTCTTGCCCACCGTGCTGCAGCTCAGTTTCAGGGTCTTGGCAATCTTAATATAGCCTAGGCCATCTTTTTTTCAGATCCTCAGAGAGTTCTTTGCCATGAGGTGCCATGTTGAACTTCCAGTGACAAGTATGAGAGAGTGTGAGAGCGATAACACCAAATTTAACACAGCTGCTCCCTCTTCACACCTGAGACCTTGTAACACTAACAAGTTACATGACACTGGGGAGGAAAAATAGCTAATTGGGCCCAATTTGGACATTTCCACTTAGAGGTGTGCTTACTTTTGTTGCCAAAGGTTTAGACATTAATGGCTATGTGTTGAGTTATTTTGAGGGGACAGCAAATTTACACTGTTATACAAGCTGTACACTTCCTACTTTACATTGTAGCAGAGTGTCATATCCTCAGTGTTGTCTCATGAAAGATATAATTAAATATGTACAAAAATGTGAGGGGTGTTCTCACTTTTGTGAGATACTGTAACTCTAGCCTTTTGGAAATGTCCATCAAAGTCCTTCAAAGAGCTTATTGCACACAGGCTAAACTGCAAAGGATTAATCCCAGGCAAAGTAATGAATATTTCAGGGATTGTCAACTACTAGGAGACCATATTCACATTTGGTGGTATTGTCCGAAAGCCCAAATGCTCTGGGGGAAATTAACCAAACTCGCTGCTACGCTCATTAAGACTGTGATTCAATCCACGTGATCTTGCCTACTAATGATACATCTTAACAAGCTATTCTCTTCTTAAAACAAATTATTCCAACTAATGGCAATTGCAGCTAAATCTCACATAGCTAGTAGCTGGAAGGCTTTGACTTTACATTTTCAATATCTCATCTGCTCTTTTGTCACTGGATGTCTAGTATAGCCTGACATCTCTTTTCTTTTGACCTCTTGTATTTTTTGTTTAGTCCTGAAGTTTGCTCTGGCTGTGGTGACTGTGGTCCGTGGCCAAATTACTGTGGCATTTATACTGTCAGGGTTTTTACATATATAAAAATATATTATACATATTATTCCTTATTAATATCTATCTATAATTGTAATTAATACATTTATAAAATTCCTATATATATATATATATATATATATATATATATATATATATATATATATATATATATATAGATATAT
This sequence comes from Discoglossus pictus, assembly GCA_027410445.1. Classification (NCBI taxonomy): domain Eukaryota; kingdom Metazoa; phylum Chordata; class Amphibia; order Anura; family Alytidae; genus Discoglossus; species Discoglossus pictus. The sequence continues at coordinate 273,136,863 of CM050168.1, read as the reverse complement.
AGCGGTGTTTTTATATCATCGGATAGGATATGTCTTAAGATTTTCATATCTATATTTTATTTTAGACATTTATTTTAACCAAATATCAGATATCTACCCAAAACTCACACACAGGTGTATTTAGACTTTTCTAAAAATACAGCTATGTCAACCTTCCCATTGTCTCAATAATTAAATTTCCTACTAGGGAAATACACTTTACCAAGGGAAAGAAACTTTCTTGTTAAGCAATTTCATTGGATAGAAGGACTATTTAAGTGGGTATTATTTTCAATAGAGGAGACTCTCCCTGGAAAAAAAGACCTATCTGATATAGAGACTTCTCTGATAACAAACCTCTCGGATGAAACTCACGCAATCCATATACACACTCAGTGGACTCTAGAGAGCACAGCTAATTTTTGTTTCCTGATTTTAATATTTTTAACAAGTTTGATTTTGGAACTATAAGGATGAGTGCTTTTCTTAAAAATTAGGTTGGCCTGGTAATGTATGAAATAGCTAGATAATTTTGTAATATAATTGATAATATAATATATTTAGACTATCTATCCTGTTATAGCTTTAGGGATGTTATATTAATCATTGCTCTATATCAATTATATTACAAAAATACTTAATCATAACCTGTTAATATATATATATATATATATATATATATATATATATATATATATATATATATATATATATATATATATCTTCTCTGTTATCATTGCTTATATACCTAGGAGTTACCAAATTATTTTAGCACCTGATAATATACATTTGTCTCTGTTTTTATAATATTTTCAATATTTCTATAAGTGATGTATACTAAAAATATTAGTCCACTAAGTGTTATTGTTGTATAAAAATTGATTCTGCCAGATATCCTAAATTGTTATTTATTGATTGATTTAGTGTTATCTTATAGCTATAGGAAATATTAACTAAGAGTATCTCATTGTATCTTAATATTTTCTAGGAAGATTGTATTGGTAAATGATAAGATAGCTTGTTTTTCATAAAATTAAGCATATTATTATTGCCATATTTTATTCAGATTACTAATTTTGTGTATAATTATAACACTGCTAATAATTTTATCATAGTATAAAATTGATTGTGTTTATAATAAACACAGTTTTATTTTAATTTATATTTGTTTATGAAGATATGTTACTTGAACTATAAATTATAAATACAATTTTAATATTTATGATATAAATACCGCTGCAATACCCTTTCCCAGGGCGGTGGCTGGGTTACTCTGGTGCTATTACTTTTTGCGCTCTGTGTCTGAATATCTGTGGTGGCATTGCCGTTTTTGGTTGTGGGCGTTACCAGATTTGCTTTGCTGTTTGAAAAGTGCCCATTGATATTCCTTAGAAGGTCTATTATAATATCAAACTTTTTATCTTAGCAATAATGCTGCATAAATTGCATTTTAGACTGTTTATATTATTTCTTAAAATGCTGATACTTTAGGGATTCTTTGTAAACACACTGTACTCACTATTTATACCTCACATTCATTAAATGTGACCGCTGCTAGTACATCACATATATAGTTGTCGTACTTACAAATGTTGGTCATACCATGTTAAAAATTACGGGCTTGCTCATGCGCAATGAGCGCCGAAAGCCTGAAAGTTACCAATTTGACGGAGGCTGCAATGAGCAGCAAAGCTGCTCATTGCGGGCCTCAGGATGAGCGCCAAAGGTGCTCATCGCCCTGCCCGTACGTGACTGGCTTGACGGAGCTGCAATGAGCGCCGAAGGAGCTCATAGAAGGCCTCGCTATGAGCGCCAAAGGCGCTCATCTCAAGGCCCGTATGTGACTTGCTTGAGGGGGGAAGAGGCTCAAAACTGCTTAGGAGATACAGGCTTCAAAAATATTATCGGCTTTAATGGCTGCCATTTTTTTCAAGCCCATAACACGGAAGCTGTTGGAAGACCGCCAATTAATTAAAAAAATAACTTACAACCTCACACACAGCACAGGGGGAGAGGCAGGGAGCCTATAAGTGAGTTTGCAAGCTAATTTGATATTTAATTGGCATTTTTGGGAGGTCTGAAAACAGCTCTGCGATAAAAATAAATGTCGGCGGTAAAGCCGTCATTTTTTTCAAGCCAGTAAATCGCAAACACATTTCAGCATTGGTGAAAATACACAATTTCCTAAGCTTGAAAATCGTTTCACACCCATAAATGCAAACAGGAGCACAGAGTAGGGAGCGGGGGGGAGAGGGTAGAAAGTAGAGGGGAGGAGAGGCTCGCAATGAGCGCCAAATGTGCTCATTGCAGGGAATGAAAGTTGAGGGTCGGCCGAGGCCTGCAATGAGCGCCAAAGGAGCTCATCGCAAAGCCCAGTAAAATAGAGGGGGGGGGGGGGGGGGGAAGGGAACACAATGAGTGCCTCCGGAGCTCATTCTAAGGCCCGCGATGAGCACCTTTGGCCCGCTAGTTAGACGGGGGAGAGCTTTGCCATGTAGGGCAAACAGCAATTCCAGGCTTCAAATTTTATTGCTGTCATTCTTGACAGGCAAGTAGCTAGTTTTATATATTTATTTGCAGCAATGTATCTTGTATTCAAATGCATTTACAATATTCACCTAACGGTCAGATATTCTGATCTCTACTTAGTTTTAACAGAAATTAATTACTAACTCAAGGGTCTCTAAAGCATTTAAAAGTATTGGTTTCAAACATCAGCATTATATGCAATCACATGCAATTGAACTCTTAATCCACAGTTCTAAACTGCATTGAAAAATAACACCTACAGACATTGGCAGTGATCATATTTTATGATCGTGGGGTATACACTTATCTACTGAGACTAACTCAGGCGTCTCTGAAAGGTGTTGCAAACAGCATTAGTTTAAAACTGTGTTTGATCTTATCACATCTAGACACAAACCACATACCTTGATTTTCAGTGTTGCTTTTAGTTCTATTAATGTGAGGAATTGCAGTTGTTGGAAAAACATCTAGAAAGCAAGAAAATAGTGGTTGTATTGAAAAGTCTCTATAATTTTTAAACATTTCTTAAAGGCAAATGCAAGAAAAAATACCAAAATAAACATTTAAACACTTACCTCGAAGATAGCAAAATGTCTTGTAATTCCTGACAATTGAAAATCAGGGTTAACACCCCGTCCAAACCCAGGCTAAATTAGCAAACAAATTCAAAATTCATTTTGGCCACTCATGTTCTGCTTTATTTATAATAGATTCGCAAATGGGGCCCTAAACTACCTGAATACAAAAGAGGTGTGAGAGCAAGAAAGAAAGAATTATTCAAAAATATATGTGGCCTTAAATATAGATTTTGTATATAAATAATAGTTGTCATTTCCATGTCATGAAATTAATATATGGTACAATAGTATCTATTAAGATATAAAAAAGAAGAGTGAAATTGCAATATTTTTCAATAATATGTTGGTCTGTGAATTGACATTATTGAGAAATAAAAGATCAAGCAATGAAAATCTATTACATGGATTCAATATAAACTATACTAAACTACACTAATTTATCTAAATATAACAAGAGGGTCTTTATAAGTATATAGCAGTTATAATTTAGGAGTATCAACAATATCAGACTTATAAAGTGTTTTTAATCAATAAATTTAGTTGATTTTAACTATAGACATGATCTCCATGACAACTGGAGGCTATAAAAAGTCCTCCAGTTGCCATGACGGTAACCCCTGAAGAAATCAAGAAATGTGCGTCGGAGTTAGACGCAGCTACGTGAGACACGGGTCAGTGACGTCATCGCGAGGCGTCCTGACCACGATCTCCATTGAAAACGTGCTAGACTGGATCTCCCAAACAAAACGCAATACAAAGCATTACAAGAGCTATTAGAATATCAACAAGCTAGCATAATATGAGAAAGCTAAGAATATGGAAAAATGAATAAGCTAGCACTAAGGACATAAGCAATATGATTAAACTAGCACCAAGGAACAGGTTCTAATAATAAGAACGAACTTGAAGTGTATAGATATTTAGGGGAAACAGCATATGTTAGAATGATATTGGGAAATATAAATCTCTAAGAAAATTGAGTTGTGCCATATCTTAGTGATATATGACTATACCAATATATACTAAATATAGGAATTTTTATTAGAAGAAGTTCTTTAGAAAAAGTTTATTAATTTTACAGCACCAAGCAATTTCAACAAACATTTATTTATATTATATACCAATCTTGGTTAAATTATAACAGCACTTTAATAAGAGTCTAACAGTGGATTGACGCCATAATTTAATTATTAATTATCATTTTTTTAACTATAAAAATCAAATCACTTGGCCCAAATAGCACTTTAATAGAGTCAAATACTGGACTGACTCTACACTAAGATTTTCAGTTTTTCATGATAACACAGACTCTTCTGGATTTATTAAAAATCTGTTATAGCACTGGCACTTTTTGTGGATTCAATAAAGCAAGATATTGAATGCAATTTAATATTTAAGCTCTATATTAAAGCACTGACACTTTTTGTACTTCTTCTATTGCCATAATGGCATTCCCTGAAAGCACTTAATATAATAATGCACCTTATAAATAATATCTATACTAATACTGTTCTATTTTTCTGCGTCTAAAAGTTTTTAATAGTAGTTATTAAAAGTTACATTTTATTTTTATAAGTAAGTCCATACAAATTTGGGATTAGTAGGTGTGCACTATTAAAGGGTACTCTTTGTCTCTATAAATTATTGAGATTATAACTACCCTGAAATAAACTGGATGAGCGAAGGTGAGCAGGTTCTTGAGTACACTCAGGGATCATTATCTGGCTCAGGTCATACAAGAACCTACTAGAAATGAGGCCATCTTGGATTTGGTTATATCAAATAATATTGAAATAGTATCAAATGTTAAAACAGGGCAACCTTTAGGAAACAGTGATCACAACGTAGTCTCATTTGAGATTGAAGTAAAAAAAAAATAATTGAAAGGGGCCAACAAAAACTCTTAATTTTAAAAGGGCAGATTTTAATGGTCTAAGGGCCGCAATACAAAGCATAGACTGGGACAAAGAACTGACGGGTAAAAATACTGATCATAAATGGACAACGTTCAAATCCTTACTAAATATACATACTAATCACCATATACCATATGGGAATAAAAGTAAAAGGAGTAAATTACATCCCATGTGGCTTAAAGGCATATATAAACAAGTGAGCTGGATTATGAACCATCTGATAGAGGAGAATTAGTAGTGTATGAAAACATTTATAGCATTTAAACACAAATTTCTGGCAGTTTAAAGTTAGGGTTAACATCCCCTTCAAGCCCAGGCTAAATTAGCATAATTTGTTTTGGGAAATCAGGTTAGCTGAAAGATTTAAAACATAGCACTATGTTAGGTACTTGGCAACAGATCACAGCAGAGTCAGGAAGCAGGAATGCATCATATCCCTGAGGTGACTGGGAGGCTGAAATCACTGCTCTCCTATTGATTGAAGAAGAAAAAGCAGTTGAATAAGTGTTACATTGCTCCCCTAATGCTGTATGCTGATTGGGTGGCGATCAGGGGCTTGTGTAGACACCCCCTGGGTGTGTCAACATAATCATTACAGGGATTTTTAGATATTAATACAAATAAAATGTTTTATGAGATGTGCTGCATACATATAGGGTGCTTTTTGCCTATAGTGTGCAGAAATGCCTTTAACAATGATTTAAAGATGGGGAGTGGCCAGCTGTGAAAGGGACAAGTCGCACTGACCTAGAGCTGAACAACAACAGCAATAAAAGCCATAACAATTGGGGAACTGGGACCCCCAAAACGCTCACATCTAGAAGAGGAGACCCCCAAATCAAGATCCCAAGGGCGGTCGTAAGCATCGGGCGCCAATACTCCACAAACCGAATAAAGCTGCGTTGACATGAAGACCTGCCATGCCTAATACCGGAGCAGCCGCCATTTTAGATCGGGCCTGTGCAGCCCTCCCGATTCCTGAGAGGTGGGTGACCCATCTTAATCTCCTTATATCACACTATATATATATGGATGGTTGACTTTTAACTAAAGCTAATACACTTGGACAATCTTTCTCCTAAGTGGTCTTTACACTAAACCCAAAGCTAAGTCAGCCTACAAGGCACTGAGCTTCTCTGCACCTGCAGTATATTCCCACTTTTATGCTGCAATACACTGCCATCTACTGGCCAGATCTGGGACTACATCTTACATTATCTATTACCAGAATATAAGCATTCAGAAAACTACATCATTTTGTGGACTCCCTGGAACAACCGGCCCTTGCTTTATTGTTCAATTGTACAATTAGCACAAACCTAACTATACGGCTGTTTTTTCGGCTTGACCATTTGCTCAGCCTTCAGAAAAAGCGAGGATTACCTCAAAGTTGTTCAGGGTTCTCAAAGTACCTTATAACGCACATAACTGCGTTCGCCCACGGACAACAAGGCTGGGGAACCAAACAAAAACAAAATCTTATAAAACTAGCCTTTATTGGCAATTGGATGCTTTATCATCTGGCTCTCCTGATTCATTAATAAGTCCTAAAGACAAGCAGAAAGCTTATCATTGCTTAGATATATGTGTCTGCAACCTTTTGCTTCAACCAGAAGCTTCCATTATTCTTGAGTAGACTGGCAGTGACTTTTAACACGTAAAAATTACATACCAACCCCTGGATAGTAGCACAGTGGTGAGCAAGGCAACAAATGAATAAAGTAAAATGATAATGCATTGATTACCGTAAAGAAATATTATAAATTTATTTTATTACTTAAGACATTGAGACATACACAAAGACATTCCATTCAAATTAGAAAACTAAAAGTTAGATAAAGATGGGAATTATATCATCCTTACAGGAATGCTATAAAATAGAAAAATCTCTCTGGTTAATATTTGTGCCCCTACAGTCTCCCCTCTTGGGACTTTAATTAGACTTCTTCATACCTAAACACATCGGACACAGTAAAAACTAATTTGGGGGGGGGGGGCCTTAATTTAGTTCTCCAAACAAATCTGGATGGATCAAGACATTTTTCAAGCACAAGATATTCTCAGAAAATGCAAAAAATGAACACACTCTTAATGAAAATTGGCTTAGTAGAAGCCTGGAGAGGGCATCATACTCTAGACAGGGAATACACATATTACTCACCAACTCATAGCTCCTATTCTAGAATTGATGGCCTTCTGATAGGCTCTAGCTTATTTGACCATTCTAAAAACGCCCAAATTATCCCATGCCCCTGGTCAGACCATGCAGCAGTGAGCATTTATTTAGATCTTGACCTGAGCCTTAAAACTTGGTTTAACTGTAGACTAAATGAATCCCTTTTATCCAAGCCTGACATACAGCCACATTAAATTTGTAGCAGCATGAGCCCCGCAAAGGCTGCAGGCTTGAAATTTGGCCGAGTTACAGGGCTATTATATTTGAGCAGGGCGCAGGCTACGGGTCTGAGACGTGGACCATTTGTCAATAGTTGGATGCGCGGCAGTGAACGGGATCAATTAGTCAAACCCGGGTTTAGATGGAGCCAATGGCAACAGAGGTCGTCAGAATTACGTCACTGAAGAATAGAGGTGGGATGATTTCAAAGTCTTTTTGTTTAAATTACGAGTTACGATCGGACCCACATTCCAGAAATAATGCAATATTCATAAAGCTGTAAATATGATATTCTTTTACATGCAAGTTCCATTATATGTATTAACACATTGATTGCTGGGATCGATATAACCGGAAATTATACATTAAAAAAAAAGTATTTTATATTGCTGATTTGCGAGCTTTAAAATGTTGTGCCATTATTTTAATACCTAACATCACTTTCCCTTTTATTATATGTACAGTAGTGTGTGTATATTTGCATTTACAGTGCTACAGATTGGACTTTACCCCCCTTGAGGGTCCTCTCCTGTTGGCTTCTTGGCTCCATTTGCGGGTTACGAGGTAGAACGCCAGTGAATTTGTTGCAATTTTTATAGCGGAATTAGAACGTAGCAGTTACGGGCTTGACAGAACAAAGGATTTGCGGCGCAAAGTTCCACGTTTCACGCCCCCTAGGCTTTTTTCGCACATAACCCGCAGATCGGCAGAGGCTTGCTTTACAGGCCAATTTAATACCCGGTTTTACACGTTAGGGGAATTTAATAGGGCTTATGGGCATACAATGGGACTCAAAAATTGGAGAAACGTATACAAACTTAATTAAAGCCTGAATGAATTACAGCTTCATGAAAACAAGAATCAAAATCTTGCATAGAGCATCCTACATTCCTGAAAAAATGCACAAAATGAACCCTCAAACATCATTCAACTGTTTTAGGCAATGCCAAACAATAGGTACTTTTATTCACACGTGGTGGGAATGTCCGGTGCCCCAGTTGATTTGGACCAAAACCCTAGAACTAGCTTCTAATATTCTTCAAAAGTCCATTCCCCTATCCATAGATATTTGCCTTTTGGGTAACCATAGTCCTTTATGATAAAAAAACAAAACAAAATAAATGACTACACTATCTAAAACTTTCGACAAAAAGCCACATTGCTCATAAATGGAAGACTCCTACACTTAATATAAAAGACATGATTAATAAACTGAATGTTATAATGGTTCATGACAGACTCACCCATACGATAGCAAACACATACTCCGTATTTCTAGAGAGCTGAGGCCCGTGGCTTAGTTCACCACAATAAACATCTCATTAAAGAGCAATTTTGAAAATCCTTCTAAGATCTAGTATAGTTTAACTTTGGCTGGAAATGGACCTCTCGACATGGCCCCTGGGAGCTGGACAAGTAAGCTGGGGGAAGAAAATCTAGAAATCAGCCAACCTCACGTTAAAATCTAAAAGTGATGCCTCGGTTGGGCTAATTGTGTCCGCCTGTTCTTTTTGTTATAATGAAAACGGAAAAGTTGGAGAATTGTTGTAATAGTTCAGAAATGATCATGGACCACATTACACAGAATAACAAAGCTTTATTAGCAAATTGTTAAATTTCATATGAACATAAAAATTACAATGTTTGTACTTGACAATAAAAAATATTGAAACAACAATAATTTAAAGATCAAGATACAGAGTAAAAAATAGGCATTTAAATTATACAAACAAGAGGGGACAGAGACTGCTTTACGTAAGTTCAGGAAAACCAACAAGGCAGCAAAAGGGCTATTAGACTGGGTAATATAGAAAATTACAAGTTACAGTATATGTAATGGAGAGTAAGACTAACCCTAAACATGTGTATAAATATATTAATGGGAAGAAGGCCAGGAAGGAAGCTATAGGAACATTACAATGTGACACAGGCGTCTGATAATTAGTGAACAAGAAAAGGCAGATGAGATAAAAAGGTTCTTTTCTTCGACATACACAAGGGAGGTACCAGTGTTTGGGTCACTGAAACATAATGGTGCTACACTACCGTCACCAAATAGTTGGTTAATGCAGGAAGAAATCCAAAAGAGGTTGGAAAAAATAAACGTTAATAAAGCCCCAGGTCCTGATGGAATAAATCCAAGGGTACTGAGGGAACTGGGGTCTGTAATAGACAAACCATTATATCTACATTTTTCAAGATTCACTCAACACAGAGTCGCTATCGGATGACTGGAGAAAAGCAGAGGTGATACCTATATTTAAGAAGGGAGCAAGAACAAATCCGGGGAATTGTAGACCAGTGGGCCTCACTTCTATAGTGGGAACGCTTTTAGAAGGGTTAGGGATAGTATAGAAGAATATATCTATTTGAACAGGATTATACTTAGGAGTCAACAAGGATTTATGAGGGATAGGTCATGTCAAACAAACCGAATTAGTTTCTATGAGGAGGTTAGTAGGAACTTGGATCCGGGCAACTCCGTGGATGTAGTCTTTTTGGATTTTGCAACGGCTTTTGATACAGTGCCAAATGAAAGTCTATTGTGTAAACTAAGAGATATAGGAATTGTAGTAAATATCTGCTCATGGATTGAGAGCTGGCTTAAAGACCGGAAGCAAAGGGTTGTGGTAAATGGAACATACTCAGATTGGACTAATGTTGTAAGTGAGTTCCTCAGGGTCAGTATTAGGTCCTCTCCTGTTATTAATGACTTAGAAGTAGGATTGGAAAGTATTGTCTCCATTTTTGCTGATGACACTAAGTTGTGAAAGGTAATTAAATTAGATAATGATGTACTTTCCCTCCAAAGAAATTTGCATAAATTAGGTAAATGGGCAACTAAATGGCAGATGAGATTTAAGTTATGCCTCTGGGAAGGAACTATAGTGATGCAATTTATAATCTTAATGAAGCAAATGTAGGTGTATCAGATATAGAAAGGGATTTGGGAGTACTTGTGGACAACCAACTAGGTAACAGTGCTCAATGCCAAGCAGCAGCTGCAAATAAAATATTAGCATGTATTAAGAAGGGTATAGAATCAGGCCCTTTCTTGGTCGCTACCTTGTCGTGGTGTAGGGGCTTGTGTATCTCAATTAAGCTGTGAGCTATACCATGCAGGGACACCCAAGATGGGCAGGTCATAGCAGATAGGTCAGACAAATTGTGGTCCACTAGAGAAGGATCTGGCAGCCTGTAATGATATAGGAATCACAAGGTTGTGAAGACCAGCAGCCTAGGTCAGTAATGATCCAATTCAGCAACTTGTAGGTGAAACAGGAACAAGGTTTATTGAAGTGAACAGGAACCACACAATAATCTGGCAAGGATACAGAGACAGGAAGTGCCTTATATAGGCCAAGAACCAGACAGCTGACCAGACACAGCTAAAGAGAGTTGTCACTGATTGCATTGCTTTTAGAGTCAAGGTATCAGATCTAAGGCAAATCTGCAAGAGGCAGGCTGGTGTACAGCTAGGGAAGAGGTTTAGCAACATGCAAACCAGGGTTCGAATCCCAGCAGAGTCAATTCCTCACAATACCCCCACCTCTATAGGCGCAGCCTCTGGATGCCCTATTACCCGGTTTAGCAGGGTACTGTGCATGGAAAGACCGAAGAAGATCAGGAGCATGAATATTGTCCACTGGTTCCCACAATCTATCCTCCTCACCATAGCCTTTCCGCTGAACCAAATATTGAAGCTTGTTACGGAAGATCCTGGAGTCAAGAATTTTTTCCACTTCGTACTCATCCTCACCATCCACGAGGACTGGAGGTGGGGCATGCAGGGCTCGGCCAGGGAAAGTATTTTCATGAAAAGGTTTAAGCAGTGCAACGTGAAACACTGGATGTGGAATTTGGAAGTTGCAAACGGAAAGTGACAGCATTGATCTGAGCAATGATCTCAAAAGGTCCCATGAACCTTTGACCCAATTTATGAGAAGGAATCTGAAGCTTAAGATTCTTTGTTGACAGCCACACCTTGTCACCAACATGATAGACTGGGGCCTCCTTTCTATGCCTATCAGCAGCTCTTTTGTAACATTCCTGAGCCTCCAAAAGAGTCTCTTTCAACAGTGCTTGGGAAGCACGTAAGGCGGTTAGCCGGTCAGTGACAGCAGGAATGGAAGTAGTAATTGGGAGACTGACTAGAAAGGTCGGATGGTAACCATAGTTGGCAAAAAATGGGCTCAAAGAAGTGGAGCAGTGTTGGGCATTGTTATAGGCAAACTCCGCCATGGGTAGAAAATCCAGCCAGTCATCCTGCAGGTAACTAATATAGCACCGCACATATTGCTCCAAAGTCTGGTTGGTTCGCTCAATCTGTCCATTACTTTGCGGATGAAAAGCTGACGACAGATTTACATTAATACCTAGATTAGAACAAAAATGTTTCCAAAAACGAGATGTAAACTGCACTCCCCTGTCAGAAACTACTTCATCAGGCACGCCATGTAAGCGAAATATTTCCCGAACAACCAGGTCAGCCGTCTGTTTAGCTGAAGGGAGACCACGAGCTGGTATGAAATGACCCATCTTAGTTAACCTGTCCACAACAACAAGAATAGTAGTGTGTTCCTTAGAGGGAGGTAGTTCCACAATAAAGCCCATGGATATAGATCCCCAGGGACGGTGAAGAATCGGAAGAGGCTGAAGCAAGCCAACAGGGGATGAGCGAGGAGTCTTATGTCTGGCACATTCATCACAAGAGGACACATACTTCTTAACATCCTCATGATACTTCGGCCACCAAAAGGATCGGGCAAGTAGCTCTTGTGTCTTTCGGATTCCTGGATGACCTGCTGGTTTTGAGTCATGGTAAAGACGTAAAAGTTCCAGTCGCACTGACTCCGGAGCAAACAGACGTTGTTGAAAAATCCAAAACCCATTAAGCATCGTCATATGGAGATCACAAGGAGGATCAGGAAGAACTGGGTCTTCAGCGTAGCCCTTTTTAATGCGAGACATCAGATCAGAAGGGACTGTAACTCCTATAAATATATCCTCTGGCAAGATGGTGGTCTTGGTTACGGTAGTATGGAGGGGGTCAGCTATTCTAGACAAGGCATCCGCCTTACCATTCTTGGAGCCGGGACGGTATGTAACCAAAAAATTAAACCTCGAGAAGAATAGTGACCAGCGTGCTTGTCTGGCTGACAGTCTCTTTGCTGATCGAATACATTCCAGATTTTTGTGATCTGTGAGGACAGTAATTGGATGGGTAGCTCCCTCCAAGAGATGCCTCCATTCGGTGAAGGCAGCTTTTATAGCCAATAGTTCTTTATTCCCTATGTCATAGTTTCTCTCTGCTGGCACCATCTGGCGGGAATAGAAGGCACACGGATGTAACAGCATCTTAGGTCCAGTCCTTTGAGACAATATAGCACCAACAGCTGAATCAGAAGCATCAACTTCCACAATAAATGGTAATTTCGGCTGAGGATGTACCAGGACAGGGGCAGATGTAAACAGAGTCTTTAATCGGGAAAATGCGGTATCCGCCTTATTGGACCACTGAAATGGAGTCCCTTTACGTGTAAGTTCAGTGATCGGTGTAATAACGGCAGAGAAATTCTTAATGAAACGCCTGTAAAAATTGGCAAACCCCACAAATCTCTGAACATCTTTTTCATTCTTGGGGATGGGCCAGTCCAGCACAGCTTTAATTTTACTTGCGTCCATACTTAAACCTTTGGGAGTTATTACATACCCCAGGAATTGAATTTCTGTTTGTTCAAACTCACATTTTTCTAGTTTAATGTATAGGTGGTGGGTACGAAGGCGCTCCAGAACTATACAGACCTGTTTTCTGTGGTTTTCAAGATTATCAGAGAATATTAGGATATCATCTAAATATGCCACAACAAACTGATCCAGGAGATCTCGTAGTACATCATTGATAAGATGCTGGAAAGTTGCAGGGGCATTACACAGCCCAAATGGCATTACTAGATATTCGTAATGCCCGTACCTGGTTCTGAAAGCTGTTTTCCATTCATCATTTGGTCTTATGCGAACCAGATTGTATGCCCCCCGAAGATCAAGCTTCGTAAATATTTTAGCTGAGCGAAGTCTCTCCAAAAGTTCAGGAATCAGAGGAAAGGGGTAGCGTTTTTTAACAGTGATGTTATTAATGTCCCTGTAATCAACGCATGGCCGTAGGCTGCCATCTTTCTTTTCTACAAAGAAAATAGGAGCTCCTGCTGGAGAAGTAGATGGTCGAATAAAGCCTTTGGCAAGATTTTCTTGTAGGTATTCACGAAGAGCTTTCAATTCAGGCTCAGAAAGGGAATATATACGGCCAAATGGGATAGCAGCCTAAGGCAACAGCTCTATTGGGCAATCATAAGGCCTGTGGGGTGGAAGCTGATCAGCATTCTTCTTATCACAGACATCGGCAAAATCCCGATATTGTAGAGGAAGCTTAGTCAAGTTTGTAGCAACCATTTCATTAATTGTTGTGGCAACAGGTGTTACCTTAGAGGGTTGACAATTCATTAAGCAGTGTTCTGAAGGAAAGGACAAAGTTCTGATCTTCCAATCAATCTGTGGGTTATGCAGAGCAAGCCAAGGTACCCCCAAAATCACTGGAAACTGTGTTGAGGAAATTAGGTGAAAAGAGATAGCCTCATGGTGATTCACTTCCAGAGTCAATTTTAAGGGCACAGTCTCATGTGTAACCGGGCCTGACGTAAGTGGAGAACCGTCTACTGTCTCCATTAACATAGGTGAAGAGTTAGGGATAGACTGAATTCTATTTCCTGCTGCAAATTTAATGTCCATAAAGTTTCCGCCTGCTCCAGAATCTATCATAGCTGTAGTTGAAATTTTACGATCACCACATTGCAACGTGATAGGCACCACAAAATGAGGATGTTGAGTCAACATACCCTCTTCACCATGAGCCAGAGAAAACAAGGGTTGTGTGACTGAATCCAGTTGATCTGAAATCTAGGATTGGTGTTGAATCTGTGCACCCTCAGCCGCCATAGCTATTGTTCTTTTGGATTTGCTAGGGCAATTGATGGCATAGTGCCCTGCACTACCACAATACAGGCATAAATTGTGAGTGCGTCGCCACTGTTTTTCTTCGTTGGATAATGGTCCTCTTATTAGATTTACCTGCATAGCCTCTGGCTCAGAGTCTGTAGGTGTTTGTGGGATCGGAGTAGAAGTTCTTGAATAGGAAATTGGAGTAGTACTTGTGTCTAAAAGAGCCCTGTCTTTCCAATCTTCTTTCAGAAAGTCTCCGATCAATACGGATAGCGAAACGCACAAATGCATCAAAGTCAGCAGGAAGATCAACACGAGCTAGCTCATCTTTTATAGCTTCTGAGAGACCTTTTCTGAAGTGGACCCTCTGGGCTGATTGGTTCCAGGTAGTATCAGCAACCCACTGTCTGAATTCAGCAGCATATTCAGCCACTGAGCGCCTCCCTTGATGCAAATGAAGGAGAGTGGCTTCTGCTGTAGCACATCGATTTGGGTCATCAAAAACTAGGCACATGGCCTCAAGAAAGTCATTTAGATTACCCAAGACTGGACTGTCCTGTTCCAGAAGAGGGGAGCCCCAAGCCAGGGCTTCAACTTTGAATAGGGAAAAAATAATTCCCACCTCTCTTTAATATGGAAATTGGTGAGGTAACATCATGAAGTGCAAACGGCATTGATTTAGGAAACCCCTAAATTTTTTGCGATCTCCTCCAAACTTTTCTGGTAGGGGCAAGCGGGCATCTTGTGCAGGTTGTGACAAACCACTTCTTTTACAGGTAGGATTGTCACCGATCTTGCAGTAACCACAGCCTTCTAGGGTATACAAAGTCCAGGACACCTTCAGCTCAGTTTTCCTTTTTTATTCAGTTTGAAAGCAGGTACTTTAAATAATAACAAAATAAACAAAATCCCTTGCTCTTACTTGAGCTCTTACTAGACAGTACTTGCTATCTGCAATTGGGTGGCTTTCCCACTTACCAATTTCCCAAACAAAAGCAATGTCTTTGCAAATAAGCGCAGCCTCTCCTAGCTGTCTTTTCCTCTCTCCCTTGGAGCAGGCTGCTCTCTTCTTTTAAAGGCCTGTCTGCTAATTGAGTAGCTACAGGTGAGTGCCAATTAGCTAACTCTTAAAAACCAGATCCAAGCTGTGGTCTGTTTATACAGCAACTAGTGCTGTTGGAGCATTGGCCCCCCCTGCTCTCCAAATACTCCGCCCCAGGGACCCATACCATGTTTTGCAGAGCATCAGCTATGCATATTGCAAACTGTAACATCTCTCCCTGGGGCATTTAACTGAGAAATCCTCTGGTTGCTGTCTAGCAAATCAGGTCTGATGTATCTCCCATCAACCACTATTCCACCTTTATTCTCACATATCCTCCCCCCCAGCTCATACCCAAGGGTTTGAGCGACCATGGAAATCAGGGAGTGTACCCTCGAAAGCCCATCAGCATTACCTTGTTGCAGACCAGCCCTGTGTTCCACAGTGAAATCAAAAGATTTCAAACTCAAAAACCATCTGGTTACTCTGGAGTTACTTTCCCTGTTCTGATACATCCACGTCAGAGGAGCATGGTCCGTTATCAATCGAAACCTTCTGCCTAGTAGGTAGTATTTAAGAGAGTCTAATGCCCACTTAATAGCAAGACACTCTTTTTCAACAATAGAGTAGTTCTTCTCATGTGGGTTTAACTTTCTGCTCAAAAAGAAAACAGGGTGTTCTTCACCCTGGTATTCCTGTGAAAGAACAGCCCCCAAGCCCACATCAGAAGCATCTGTCTGAACTATAAAATCCCTGGAAAAATCTGGGGTCACTAAGACAGGATGGCTACAGATAGCTTCCTTCAGACTCTTAAAAGCCTTTTCTGCCTCAGGGCACCATTTAACTATGACTGGGGATTTTGCTTTAATAAGGTCTGTCAGGGGTGCAGCAATGGTAGCAAAATCTGGAATGAACCGCCTATAATATCCAATTAAACCCAAAAATGCCTTTACTTGTTTCTTTGTAAGGGGCTGTGGCCATTTTTGTATGGCTTCTACTTTGGCTTCCTGTGGTTTAACCAAACCCCTCCCAATAGAATAACCTAAGTACTTAGCTTCCTCTAAACCAATCGTACACTTGGAAGGATTGGCAGTTAAGCCTGCTGAGCGGATAGCATCAAGTACCGCTTGAACTTTAGGGAGGTGGGATTCCCAGTCTGCACTGTGGATGACGACATCATCCAAGTATGCTGCAGCATAACGAACATGAGGTTTAAGAATTCTGTCCATCATTCGTTGGAATGTGGCAGGTGCCCCATGTAACCCAAATGGCAATACAGTGTACTGAAACAGGCCACTGGGTGTTGAAAAGGCTGTCTTTTCTTTGGCTCTTTCAGTGAGCGGGACCTGCCAGTAACCCTTTGTTAAATCCAAGGTTGTTAGATAACGAGCTTTGCCCAGTCTTTCTATTAACTCATCAACTCTTGGCATTGGGTAAGCATCAAATTTTGAGAGGGCGTTTAACTTGCGGTAGTCATTGCAGAACCTCCATGTGCCATCAGGTTTTGGCACCAATACAATAGGACTACTCCAGTTACTCTGGGATTCTTCAATGACTCCAAGTTTTAACATGCTCTCAACCTCTAAGTTTATAACCTCCCTCCGGGCCTCAGGAATTCTATAGGGTTTGAGGTTAACTCTTTTCCCTGGTTCGGTTATTATGTCATGTTTAATCACTTTAGTCTTTCCTGGAACTATCGAGAAAACATCCCTATTTCTTCTGATGAAATCTCTGACCTCTTGCTTTTGATGGACAGACAGAGTCTTAGATACGTTCACATCTGGCTCTACTATAGGAGGTTCTGAAGGTTTTAAAGCAACCAGGACCTCCCTGTCCTTCCATGGCTTTAACAGATTTATATGATACAACTGTTCAGGCTTTCTTCTTCCTGGTTGTCTGACTTTATAATTGACATCACTCACTTTCTCTATTATTTCATAGGGTCCATGCCAAGTCGCAAGGAACTTATTCTCCACAGTAGGGACCAGAACCAATACCCTGTCTCCAGGTTGGAACACTCTGACTCTAGCATTACGGTTATAGCTGTTTTTCTGAGCCTGCTGGACTTCCAGCATGTGTTCCCTGACAATAGGCATGATGGTGGCCATTCTATCCTGCATTTGAGCTATATGCTCAATTACACTCCTGTGAGGAGTAGTCTCCTGTTCCCAGGTCTCCTTAGCAATATCCAATATTCCCCTGGGATGTCTTCCATATAATAATTCAAAAGGAGAGAAGCCCGTGGAGGCCTGTGGAACTTCCCTAATGGAAAACAGTAGATATGGCAATAAAAAATCCCAATTTCTTCCATCTGCATCAATTACCTTGCGTAGCATACTCTTAAGGGTTTTGTTGAACCTCTCTACTAAACCATCAGTCTGTGGGTGATATACTGAGGTCTTAAGATGCTTAACCTGCAAGAGCCTGCACAACTCTTTTGTGACTCTGGACATGAACGGGGTCCCCTGGTCTGTCAGTATTTCTTTAGGGATACCCACCCTACTGAACATCAACATAAGTTCCTTAGCTATTAGCTTTGCAGAGGTATTACGCAAGGGAATGGCCTCAGGATAGCGAGTTGCATAGTCCAAGATGACTAATATATATTGGTGTCCCCTAGCGGACTTTACCACTGGCCCCACTAAGTCCATAGCGATCCTTTCAAAAGGCACGTCAATTATGGGTAAGGGTACAAGTGGACTACGAAAAGTCTTGAAAGGAGCCCTGTACTGGCACTCAGGACATGAGGAGCAATAGTTTGTAATAGCAGCAAACACTCCAGGCCAGTAAAACCGTCTAAGGACTCTCTCTCTAGTTTTTCCGACTCCCAAGTGTCCCCCTAATATGTGGCTGTGAGCCAACTTTAGCACTATATTCTGGTAAGTCTGAGGAACCAACAGCTGCCTAATGATGTCTGAATCCTTTTTTTCTACACGGTAAATTAGGTCATTTTGTACTTCAAAATAGGGGAACGGCAGTGCTCCTCCTGGCTGATTAACAACCCCGTTTACAACTTTAATATCATTTCTAGCTGTCACTAAAGTGGGATCTTCCCACTGAGCGCTTTTAAAATTACCTGGACTAATTCCAATATCAATTAAGTCCTTATCCTTGTCTGCATTATTAGTAGGTTCCTCACTAGTTTGAGCTGGGTTATCTCCTATTAATACTGGTTTAGGGCAGTATTTTTTCTTTTTCCTTATTTTTCCGTCACAGTGGTCAAAACCCAAGTCAATATCGGAAAAAGGGAACACATTATCCTCGACAGACTGACTCATTTCTGATAAATTTTGATCTGTCTTTTGTAAAGCTGCCCATAATTTTAGAAAATGAGGAAAGTCTCTACCGATCACTACCTCATGGGCTAATCTAGGTACTACACCCACTCGGTACTTTAAATTCCCATACTGGGTTCCAATATTTACTTCCGCAGTGGGGTATTCCTTTTTATCACCATGAACACAGATAATGCCTATTTTCTGTCCATGATCAGGTTTTACACAAGGTATTATAGACTCTGCTACCAACGTAACCATACTACCTGAATCAAGTAATGCTTTAGACATTTTTCCATTCACAGTTACACAGCATTTATGAGCGTTATTATCATAGTCATTGTTAGCAATACCACAACAACTGAGCAAAAATGAACGTGTTCCCTCATTTTTGCCCATATTGCATTCCATAGGTTCATCCTTAAATGGACAGTCTTTGGCCATATGACCATCCTCTTTGCACTTGAAACATTTGACAGTACAGTCTGACCACCAATTAGTTCCGTTCCCAGGCCTATTAGACCTGGATGCCCCCCTTAAACCTTGAACAGTCTTACCCGGTCTTGCAGAATCTTGGGGCTTAGGATTGCGAGGGTTCGCCTGTGAAGTAGGACATAGCAGTTCTCCTGCAGCCGCATATCTTTCCACCAAGGCAATCAGTTGGTCAGCTGTATGGGGGTCACTTTGGCTGACCCAGCGACGCAGGGAAGCTGGTAAACCACGCAAAAACCGGTCCATTACTAAGGTTTCCACAATGTGGCTAGCTGAATGGATTTCAGGTTGTAACCATTTCCGTGCAAGGTGTATGAGGTCAAACATTTGGGAACGTGCGGCTTTGTCTGAAGAATATGACCATGAGTGGAACCTTTGGGCACGTACTGCAGAGGTTACACCCAGTCGTGCCAAGATTTCAGCTTTCAATTTGCTGTAGTTACTTGCATCGGCTGGTTCTAGGTCATAATATGCCTTCTGCGGCTCTCCACTTAGGAACGGTGCCAGTATGCTTGCCCACTCACCAGCCGGCCATCCGTCCCTCTCAGCAGTGCGCTCAAATGCCAGAAGGTACGCCTCAACATCATCTGATGCGGTCATTTTCTGAAGATAGTGGCTCGCCCGAATCACCTTTGGCCCCTGGTATCTTCCATCAGGGTCTCCATTCAGTTTTCCAGAGATCGCTTGGATTACCTGTTGTAGTCCCTGGGTGACTTTTTGCTGCTCCTCACGGGCTACTTTAAACATCTCCGCTTGTGTCACAATAAGCTGTTTCACCAAGGACTCAGTGCCCTCCATTTGTGTTTTGGCCAGGACTTTAGCACTCTCTGCCTGGGCCAGCACCAGTTGCTGCAGGGCTGCACTGTTTTCTGCAGCTCTCCTGTTAGTCTCCTGTTGCACAGAGGAGGATTGGATCAGAGCCTTGATAACATCCTCCATGTTGAGCTTTAAATGACTTCTACCCTCAGGCTTACGTGGATGCCCGCATTCTCCACCATATGTGACAAACCACTTCTTTTACAGGTAGGATTGTCACCGATCTTGCAGTAACCACAGCCTTCTAGGGTATACAAAGTCCAGGACACCTTCAGCTCAGTTTTCCTTTTTTATTCAGTTTGAAAGCAGGTACTTTAAATAATAACAAAATAAACAAAATCCCTTGCTCTTACTTGAGCTCTTACTAGACAGTACTTGCTATCTGCAATTGGGTGGCTTTCCCACTTACCAATTTCCCAAACAAAAGCAATGTCTTTGCAAATAAGCGCAGCCTCTCCTAGCTGTCTTTTCCTCTCTCCCTTGGAGCAGGCTGCTCTCTTCTTTTAAAGGCCTGTCTGCTAATTGAGTAGCTACAGGTGAGTGCCAATTAGCTAACTCTTAAAAACCAGATCCAAGCTGTGGTCTGTTTATACAGCAACTAGTGCTGTTGGAGCATTGGCCCCCCCTGCTCTCCAAATACTCCGCCCCAGGGACCCATACCATGTTTTGCAGAGCATCAGCTATGCATATTGCAAACTGTAACATCTCTCCCTGGGGCATTTAACTGAGAAATCCTCTGGTTGCTGTCTAGCAAATCAGGTCTGATGTATCTCCCATCAACCACTATTCCACCTTTATTCTCACAAGGTGTAACAGTAGTAGCCGCAACATCACGTGCCCTGTAGCTGGTATACTCACTGTGCATTGACTGAACTTTATTTTGCAGTTCAGCTACCTGGTCCTACAGCACTTGAATGGTCTGTGCCTGTGTGTGCACAGTTCTTGCAGTAAAAGCAACCTGTTGGGCCTGCAGTTCAGTTACCTGGTCCTGCAGAACTTGAATGGTCTGTGCCTGGGTCTGCACAGTTCTTGCAGTAAAAGCAACCTGCTGGGCCAATGCAGAATCTGACCCATCGGTCTCCATGAAATGGCCAGATTATTCTGTAATGATATAGGAATCACAAGGTTGTGGAGACCAGCAGCCTAGGTCAGTAATGATCCAATTCAGCAACTTGTAGGTGAAACAGGAACAAGGTTTATTCAAGTGATCAGGAACCACACAATAATCTGGCAAGGATACAGAGACAGGAAGTGCCTTATATAGGCCAAGAACCAGACAGCTTTAGCAACATGCAAACCAGGGTTCGAATCCCAGCAGAGTCAATTCCTCACAATACCCCCACCTCTATAGGCGCAGCCTCTGGATGCCCTATTACCCGGTTTAGCAGGGTACTGTGCATGGAAAGACCGAAGAAGATCAGGAGCATGAATATTGTCCACTGGTTCCCACAATCTATCCTCCTCACCATAGCCTTTCCGCTGAACCAAATATTGAAGCTTGTTACGGAAGATCCTGGAGTCAAGAATTTTTTCCACTTCGTACTCATCCTCAACATCCACGAGGACTGGAGGTGGGGCATGCAGGGCTCGGCCAGGGAAAGTATTTTCATGAAAAGGTTTAAGCAGTGCAACGTGAAACACTGGATGTATTTTCATGGAATTTGGAAGTTGCAAACGGAAAGTGACAGCATTGATCTGAGCAATGATCTCAAAAGGTCCCATGAACCTTTGACCCAATTTATGAGAAGGAATCCGAAGCTTAAGATTCTTTGTTGACAGCCACACCTTGTCACCAACATGATAGACTGGGGCCTCCTTTCTATGCCTATCAGCAGCTCTTTTGTAACATTCCTGAGCCTCCAAAAGAGTCTCTTTCAACAGTGCTTGGGAATCACGTAAGGCGGTTAGCCGGTCAGTGACAGCAGGAATGGAAGTAGTAATTGGGAGACTGACTAGAAAGGTCGGATGGTAACCATAGTTGGCAAAAAATGGGCTCAAAGAAGTGGAGCAGTGTTGGGCATTGTTATAGGCAAACTCCGCCATGGGTAGAAAATCCAGCCAGTCATCCTGCAGGTAACTAATATAGCACCGCAAATATTGCTCCAAAGTCTGGTTGGTTCGCTCAATCTGTCCATTAATTTGGGGATGAAAAGCTGACGACAGATTTACATTAATACCTAGATTAGAACAAAAATGTTTCCAAAAACGAGATGTAAACTGCACTCCCCTGTCAGAAACTACTTCATCAGGCACTCCATGTAAGCGAAATATTTCCCGAACAACCAGGTCAGCCGTCTGTTTATTCTTTTATATTCTGTAATGATATAGGAATCACAAGGTTGTGGAGACCAGCAGCCTAGGTCAGTAATGATCCAATTCAGCAACTTGTAGGTGAAACAGGAACAAGGTTTATTGAAGTGATCAGGAACCACACAATAATCTGGCAAGGATACAGAGACAGGAAGTGCCTTATATAGGCCAAGAACCAGACAGCTGACCAGACACAGCTAAAGAGAGTTGTCACTGATTGCATTGCTTTTAGAGTCAAGGTATCAGATCTAAGGCAAATCTGCAAGAGGCAGGCTGGTGTACAGGTAGGGAAGAGGTTTAGCAACATGCAAACCAGGGTTCGAATCCCAGCAGAGTCAATTCCTCACACAGCCTCTCCAGTAACTTTGCTAAGAACACTTTATGGACAAGCACAGCCAGAGATATTTATGATATGGCACTGGAAGATGAGACCCTCAGGTAAGAAGGTGCCTACCACATTACTGAGGAAGAGCAGAAGGCGAGTATGAGTAGCATCAGATCTAATTAAGTAGTTGGGCCAAAGTCGAAAGGACACCCAGCTGCGAATGTGTCTGGAAGGGAAAGGAAAGTCAGATGTTGCAAAGAACAGTTCAGCATAGGAACCTGGAATGTTAGGACGATGAACCAAGGCAAACTTTATGTGGTCAAACATGAGCTTACCAGATTAAATATTGATATCCTGGGAATTAGTGAACTTAAATGGACTGGAATGGGACATTTCACATCAGACAACCACCAGATCTTCTACTGTGGCCAAGAATCCCACAGAAGAAATGTAGTAGCCCTCTTAGTCAAACAAAGGGTGGCCAAAGCAGTGCTTGGTTACAACTCAATAAACGACAGAATGATTTCAGTTCAAATTCAAGGCAAGCCATTTAACATCACAGTGTTTCAAGTCTATGCTCCAACCATGGATGCTGAATAGGCTAAAGTTGTCCAGTTTTACGAGGATATTCAACACATCATAGATCTAACACCAAGGAAAGACATTACTGTCATCATAGGAGATTGTAATGCTAGGGGGACCAAAAGATACCTGGAAAGACTGGCAAGTTTGGCTTTAGAGTACAGAATGAAGCAGGTCAGAGATTAGTAAAATTCTGTCAACATAATTCTCTGGTCATAGCAAACACCCTTTTCTAACAGCCTCTGAGACAACTCTATACATGGACATCACCAGATGGACAATATAGAAATCAGATTGACTATATACTTGTATGTAACTAAAGATGGAAGAGCTCTATACAGTCAGCAAAAATGAGTCCTGGAGCTGAGACCATGACCATGAGCTTCTTATTGCAAAGTTTAGCATTAAACTGAAGAAAAAAGGGAAAATAAACAGACCAAGCAGATACAAAATAAATAATATCCCTTATGAATATACATTGGAAGTAAAGAATAGATTTAAGAGACTAGACATGGAAGATGGAATGCCTGAAGAACTTTGGACGCAAGTTTGCAACATTATCCCGGAAAACGCAACAAAAGAAAGAAAACTAAGAAGGCAAACTGACCTCATCTAATAAGGCTTTGAAAGTAGCCCAGGAAAGAAGGAAAGCGAAAGGCGGTGAAGACAGAAAAAGATTTGTCCACTGAATGCTGAATTCCAGAGAATAGCAAGAAGAGATAAGGAGACTTTCTACAGTGAGCTATGTAAAGAGATAGAAGAACACAATGGGAAAATCAAGAGATCTATTCAAGAAAATTGGGCATCTCAAAGGAACCTTTCATGCCAAAGTGGGAGTACTAAAAGACAAAAATGGTAGGGACCTAACAGAAGAAGAACAGATAAAGAAGAGGTGGCAGGAATACACGGAAGATCTATACAGGAAGGATCTTAACAGCAGTGATGACTTCAACAGTTTGTCCAATGAGCTTGAGGCAGACATCTTGGAGAGCAAAGTAAGATGGGCCCTAGAATGCCTTGCTAATAACAAGGCTGCAGGAGTTGATGGAATCATAATTTAACTATTCAAAATCCTACTAGATGACGCTGTGAAAGTGTTGCTTGCCTTATGCCAACAAATCTGGAAAACTCAACAGAGGCCAATAGACTAGAAAAGGTCAATCTACATCCCAATCCCAATCATATATATAGTTGTCATAATTGTGAGTTTGTTGGTAACGCTCACAAAGTTACGGGCTTGCGCATGAGCAATGAACACCAAAGGTTTTCCGAGGCCTGCAATGAGCAGCCTGCAATGAGCGGCAAAACCAAAGGCGCTCATCTAAAGGCCCTAAAAGTAGAGGGGGGGGGGGGGGGCTCCTAACGGCTTCCAAGTTATGGGCTTGAAAAAAAAAATGGCGAGCCCATAAGTGAGGTTGAAAGCTAATTTGCTATTCAATTTTGGCGGTCTCCCAATGGCTTTCAAGTTATGGGCTTGAAAAAAGATGGCGGAGGTTAAACCTGTGACTTTTTTTACAGCTCTCAAGACTTTGATCAATAGCGATTTAAGCCTGGCGGGCTTAAAATAAATTACGGGTTTAACCCCCGCCAAGTCCGCAAATGTTTTCAAACCTGTAAATGGCAAATGAGAGGGAGAGGGGGCCAGAGACAGGGGAGGGAGAGGGGGGAAAGAGACACAGGGGAGGGAGAGATGGGGAAGAGACATAGGGGAGGGAGAGGGGGGAAAGAAACAAGGGGGAGGGAGAGATGGGGAAAAGACAAAGGGGAGGGAGAGAAAAGAGACAGATGGGAGGGAGATAAGTGAGAAAAAAAAACATAGGGCAGGGAAAGAGGGGTAAAGAGACACGGGAGGGAGAGGGGGAAAGATACACTGGGGAGGGAGTGGTGGGAAAGAGAAACTGGGGAGGGAGAGGGGGAGCAAAGAAACACAGGGGAGGGAGAGGGGGGAAAAAACACAGGGGAGGGAGAGGGGAAAAAGAGACACAGGTGAGGGAGTGGCAGGAGAGACAAGGGGGGAAGGAAAATTAGATATTATTCTGTCATTTGTGATGGGAGGCCTGCAATGGGCGCCAAGGGTGAAGAAGGCGCTCATTGCAAGGCTTGCAGAGAGGACAGAAGAGGGAGGGAGAGGACACAGAAGAAGGAAAGGAGAGAGAAGCCATGCATAGCGAGGCTCGCAATGTGCAGCATAGTTGCACATTGCGAGCCTCGCATTGTGTGGCAAACAGCATTTCAAATTTTTATGGCTCTTAATTTTCTTCCTTTTTGATATAAACTTTGTTGCCATTTTCTTCTATTTTAATAAAGTCACAAACTTCTGTCCACAGTTCTTCGGGCATTCTATCTACCATATATACTCTCCTAAATATATGCTTTACCTCCATTGCATATTGACGGAGTATATTATCTATTTCATACCTGCTTGCTCTGCTGATTTCCCTATTTTCCTCAGTTTAATTCTAAACTTTTATAATAAGAAGCTCAAGATCTAAACCATAGTAAGCTCCAGGTCATGTTTTTGCTGACTGTATAGAGCTCCACCATCTTTTTTCTACAAAGTATTAAATCAATCTGATTTCTGTATTGTCCATTTAGTGATGTCCATGTGTAGAGTCATCTCTGAGGCTAATGGAAGAAGGTGTTTACTATGACCAGAGATTTATCTTGACAGAATTCTACTAATCCCTGACCTGCTTCATTTTGTACTCCAAGGCCAAACTTGCCTGTTATCCCATGCAGCTTTTGGCACCCTACTTAAGCATTACAATCTTCTATTAAGAGAATAATGTATTTTCTTGGAATCATATCTAGTAGGTGTTGAATATCCTCATAGAACTGGACATTTTCTGCCTCTTCGGTATACATGGTTGGAGCATAGATTCGGTGCACTGTGATGTTAGGTGTGTTGCCTTTAATTCATATTGAAATGATTCTGTAATTTTATTGGGTTGTAGCCGAGCACTGCTTTGGCCACCCTTTGAATGATCAGGGCTTCTCCATTTCTTCTGTGGGATTCTTGACCACAGTAGAAGATCTGGTGGTTGTTTGATATTCAATGTTCCATTCCAGGACATCAATGTTTAATCTTATTATTTCATGCTAGACCACTTCCAGTTTGCCTTGGTTCATAGATCTAACATTCCAGGTTCCTATGCTGAACTGTTCTTTGTTAGTGATCAGATAATTTAGGGCCATATTAAATTCCAGTTTTGTAAGTCCAACGTGTAGCACGTAAGGGCTGCGTGCTTGAAATGTGGCCATTTTATGTGGCTATTAAATTAGAAGTGCTGTGAACTACGAGTGAGAGATGCTATTTCGTAAACCAGGTCTCGGCCTGTCGGAGTTGTGTGTTCGAATGCAAACAATTAAGCAAGCCCGTAGTTACGGGTTAAGATACAGCTAATGGAAACAGATATCGTCATCATTGCGTAACAAGAAAATGGAGGAGGGATTTCAAAGTCCTTCGCTGTTCAATTAAGAGCTACGAACGAACCCACATTCCAGTCATGATGCAATATTAATAAAGCCGCAAATATGATATTCTATCACATGCGAGTTACAGTATAACACATTGATTGCAGGGATTGATATGGCACGAAATATAAACATGACATAAAGTATTTTTCAGGGCCAATTTGCCGGCTTGTGAATGTTGTGCTATTAATTCTAAGACCTAACATCACTTTCCGTTTTAATATTAGCACAGTAGTGTGTTTTTATTAGATTAACAAGTGCGACGTATTGGACTTTACCCCCCTTCCGGGTGCTCTCGAGCACACATTGGCCTGTGGGCTCCGTTTGCGTGTTATGTGCTTGCTCGCGAGTGACCACGTTGCAATTTAATAGCTGAATTGAAAACGGCCTCGACGGATCAAAGAATTTACGGCTGCAAAGTTCCATGTTGCTCAAAACGTAGACTATTCTCGGGCCGTCCTGCGTCTTAACACTCAAGTCCACTGCATGCTACATAACTAGGCTAATTTAATACCCGTAACTCGTAAATTTGGAGTTACGGGCAACTCTACAACGTAGCCCCAATTTAATGAGGCTAAAAATCTTCTAATGGGAAGTTATGTGAGAAAGATTGCTACAGAGCACATTGTGTGGAGGGGTCAAATACATTTATTGGAAAATTGTTTCTATATAGTAGGAGACAGTATAAATCTAATAGTGGGTATTATTATTATTATCGTTTATTTGTAACGCGCCAACATATTCGGTAGCGCTATACATAAGTTAAGTTACAGGCAATGACAAGTTAAAGATTCATACATTGCAAATGTGAAACAGTGGTGCTATAATGCAGTTATTTTACCTAGCGCAAGTTTTGTGCACAGGGGAGTGTGCGGAGAGGTAATCAGGGTGGGTATGGTGCCTGTGGTAAGCACCTTTTAACCTGAGGGCTCATCTGGAATGGCTTGCCAGTTCCTTCTCAAGTGGACCGTGATTTGTTTGACCTCTCTACGATGACCTGCTCATCTTGGGTAACCTAACATGGTATATCTCACAGCTTCATTGAAGTACACAAGCCCCTTCACCATGACAATGAAGTAATCCAGAATGTGCCTTTGGCTACTGTTGCTCCTGTGATTTTACCATAAACCACTGAGTCCGATACATTTTAATCTTTGCTTTAATCAAGGCTTTCAAAAACAAACAATGGCTTAACTTCAGCATAAAATAAACATCTACAGAAATGGGCTTGCTAATTTTCAGGAACGCCCTGACTAGCCCTGAGACGGCTTCTCGGTCTGCAGGTAAAACAGTACCCTTTCACACCGAGGGGTGGTACCTTTAAGTCAAGGCTCTCTCAGCTGCAATGTTTCCTCTGCAGGTCCTCTCCTTTATCAGTAAACGTCGACTGATTCTCTTAGTTATTATACCTGACATTAATGGGACTTGTTAGGCACTTTTTATTTTTTATATATAAACTAGCTATTTGAAGCTTCGCAATGCGAGGGTCTCCCCCCCTCTAACTTGCGGGTCTGGCAGTCATCCCGGGCCTTGCAATGAGCGCCTTCTGTGCACATTGAGAGCTACTGCCCCCCTCTACTTTACGGGCCTCGCAATGAGCACCTGTAAGTTTGGTCCCTCCCCTGTGTCTCTTTACCCCCTTCTTTCACCCTTGTGCCTCTCCCCCCCACCCCCCCCCCCCCCGTGTCTTTCTCCCCCCTCCCTTTCCTTTGCTCCTTTTGCCATTTACGGGTTTGTAACGGACGACATTTTTTTCAAGCCCGTAACTCCGAATCCGTGGGGAGGCTGCCAAAAGACGACAATTGAATATCAAATTATCTTTCAACCTCACTTATGGACTCCCAACCGCTTCCGAGTTACAGGCTTGAAAAAAAATGGCGGCCATTTCTTTCAAGCCCATAACACGCAAGCCGTTAGGAGCCGTTGTCACAGATTTGCTGCTCATTGCAGGCTTCATCAAACTAGCCACTAGCCTTTGGCGCTTAATGCGCATGTGCAAGTCCGCAATTTGTGAGCATTACAGACAAATCGCAATTACTACAACTATATATGTGATGGTGTACCTTGGTGAATTAATTGCATCTTCCACAGAATAACTGGTATATTGAATAATTCACTTACCTTTTAAAAGCACCCAGGTTAACTGATTCTTAACGTCTGGAGCATCTCCATTTCCTCATGTTCTAAAGCTGTAACCTAAAGACACGCCCAAAGGGGGAGGGGCCTAACACTACCAGTGTTGTATGCTGTTCAGTCAGAGAGGCCCAGATTTATTAAGCCATCCATTACAACAGGCAATACTCCACTGTATATGCAAAACAGTATTTATCAAGTAGAGAACATGCCTGATAGAAAATTTATACATCCAATTCAACAGCACAAGGGGTGGCAAACAGCTTAAAAATGCCTATTGATAAGGAGGCAATGATATTCTTAAGCACATTTGCTCTATTTATTTCTTAAGCTGTGTAATTAAATAGAGCAATATGTGTAGATTAGAAATATTTGGAAAGTATATATACTTAATTTTAATTACAATTAACAATAATATTAATAGTAATATTAATCACATTAATAATAAAAGTAATTATAATAAAAATATAGTAATAATAAGCATTAGTGTTAATAGATATTAATAACTAGTGACTTGCCCATCAAAAATGACGGCAATAAAATTTGAAGCCTGGCAATGCTGTTTGCCACACAATGCAAGGCTCTCCCCCCCTCTAATTTGCAGGCCTCACGATGAGCCCCCCCTACTCTCTCCCCTGTTCCCCCCCCCCTCCCTAATATACCGTATATACTCAAGTATAAGCCCTTTTTTTAAGGCTGAAAAAGGCCCCCTCGGCTTATACTCGAGTCACCCTGTGTCTCTTTCCCCCCCGTGTCTCTCCACCCCTGTGTCTCTTTCACCCCTCCCTCGTCTCTCTTTTCCTCCCCCTCCCTTATCATTCTCCTCAACTCCCCTCCTCATCCTCAACCCCCCTCCTCATCCTCCTCCTCAACCCCCCTCCTCGCTCTTCGGCTCCGCAGCGCATCTTCCGGCTAAGTCGGGCCCGACATATGCTAATGACGTGAAGTCACATGCGCGTCACGTCATTAGCATTGGCCAGGTCAGGACACAGCTGGAAGACGCGCAGAGGAGCCGCTGATGGAAGGTAAGTGAGGGGAAAGGGAGAGGGGGAGGTAATTAGAGAGGGGTAAAGTGAGGAGGGGAGTTGAGGATGAGGTTGAGAAGGGAGGATGAGGAGGGATGATAAGAAGGGGGGTTGAGGAGGGAGGATGAGGAGGGGGGTTGAGGAGGAAGGATGAGGAGGGGGGTTGAGGATGAGGAGAGGGGTTGAGGAGAGAGGATGAGGAGGATAATAAGGAAGGGGGAGGGAAAGAGACATGAGGGAGAGGGGGGAAAGAGACACAGGGGAGGGAGAGGGGGGAAAGAGACACAGGGAAGGGAGAGGGGGAAAGAGACACAGGGGAGGGAGGGGTAAGAGACACAGGGGAGGTAGAGGGGGAAGAGACACAGGGGATGGAGGGAGGAGACACAAGAAAGGGGCACAGAGGGGACACAGAGGGACACAGGAGGCAGCACATTTCCCACCCTCGGCTCATAGTCGAGTCACTAAGTTTTCCCCGCATTTTGTGGTAAAATACTCGGGTCGGCTTATACTCGAGTATATACAGTATATATATATACTAGCGACTTGCCCGTCAAAAATGACGGCAATAAAAATTGAAGCCTGGCAATAGTGTTTGTCACACATTGCGAGCCTCTCTACCCCTCTACTTGACGGGAGGGGCTCATTGGGAACCTCTCCCCCCTCTACTTTATTGGCCTCGCGATGAGCACCTTCGGCGCTAATCACGGGCCTCGCAATGAGCACCTTCGGCGCTCATTGCAAGCCTCTCTACCCCTCTACTTGATGGGAGGGGCTCATTGCGAACCTCTCCCCCCTCTACTTTACTGGCCTTGCGATAAGCTCCTTCAGCGCTCATCTCTGGCCTTGCAATGAGTGGCTTTGGCACTCATTGTGAGCCTCTCCCGCCCTCTACTTCCTCTCCCTCCCCTCTGTCTCTTCCCCCCTCTCCCTCCCCTGTGTCTCTTTCCCCGTTCTCCCTCCTTTGTTTCTCCTTCCCCCTCTCCCTCCCTTGTTTCTCCTTCCCCCTCCCCTGTGTCTCTTCCCCCTCTCCCACTCCTGTGTCTTTCTCCCTCCCCTGTGTCTCTTCACCCCGTCTCCCTCCCGTGTCTCCCCCCCTCTCCCTCCCCTGTGTCTCCCCCCCTGTGTCTCTTTCCCAACTCTCCCTCCCTTGTTTCTCCTTCCCCCTCCCCTGTGTATCATCCCCCTCTCCCACTCCTGTGTCTTTCTCCCTCCCCTGTTTCTCTTCACCCCCTCTCCCTCCCTTGTTTCTCCTTCCCCGTCCCCTGTGTATCTTCCCCCTCTCCCACTCCTGTGTCTTTCTCCCTCCCCTGTGTCTCTTCACCCCGTCTCCCTCCCCTGTGTCTCTGCCCCCTCATCCCTCCCCTGTGTGTCTCCACCCCCTGACACTCATCTCTTCCCCCTCCGCTGTGTCTCCTCCCCCATCCTGTCCCTCCCCTCATCTCCCCTGTTTCTCTTCCTCCCCTCCTTCCCCTGTGTCTCTCTTCCCCCTCCCCTGTGTCTCCCCCCCTCTGTCTCTCTTCCCCCTCCTCTCTCTCCCCTGTGTCTCTCTTCCCCCTCCTCTCTCCCCTGTGTCTCTCTTCCCCCTCCTCTCCCTCCCCTGTGTCTCTCTTCCCCTCCTCCTCTCGCTCCCCTGTGCCTCTCTTCCCCTCCTCCTCTCGCTCCCCTGTGCCTCTCTTCCCCCTTCCCTGTGTCTCTCTTCCCCTCCCCTGTATCTCACTTCCCCTGTCCCCTGTGTCTCTCTTCCCCCCTCCTCTCGTGTCTCTATTCCCCCTTATGTATCTCTCCCCCCGTGTCTCTCTTCCCCCTCCTCTCCCCCCGTGTCTCTCTCCCTCCACTCCTCCCTCACCTCAATGCTGTAGACGCGCGCGTGCACGCTTATGTGGCGTCTGCGCGCGGGCACGCTTATGTGGCGTCTGCGCGTGCGTACGCTTGTCTGCCCGGCTACCCGTGCACGCGACGTCGTCGCATGCGCGCGCGCACGCTTGTCTTCCCAGCTACCCGTGCACTCCACCAGAGCAGAGAGGCTGCAGGGCTGATGGGGGCCACGGCAGAGGGATTTGTGAAACTGCGAGTTGTTATCAGCTGCGGCCCTCGCTTTCCGAGGGCCGCAAAGCGTGACGACAACTCGCAGTTTGACAATTATAATATGTGATATATATATATATATATATATATATACATATATATGTGTGGTGTATATGTTTGTGTGTGTGTATATGTATGTTTGTGAATTTATATATATGTGTGTGTCTGTATGTATGCATCTGTGTGTTTTATTGATATATATATATATATATATATATATATATAATATGTTTAATATTCATAAGAAAACACACTCAATTTATTTTAATATTTGGTAAATATTTCAGTAAAAAAACTCTTCAATGCATGTTTAAAATGTTATTATAAGTTCATCCCAGGCATTTGGGGGCTTGTCAGATAGATACAGGTGCCATGTCAGAGCTGCTCTGTGTCACAGCCTACACTGGCTCAAGGGGAGAACAGAACCATAAATAAAGGAGCAGGAAGGCTGAACTAAAGTGTTTCATAAAGCAGGGACATACAGGGCAGGTCAGAAAGTACAGCCTCTATCCACGATGTCGCTGCTGTGCTGGGCACACACTCCCTGTCAGTCAAAAGCTTTCCCATAGAGTTTAATGGGAGCTCACCCCTGCAACCTGATTGGTTGAAGTAGTTTAGGAGGAGGAACAACATTATTTCTGAGCTCTGAAGCAGAGATGGGACTGGGAATGAAACATCAACAAACGATGCATGTATTTTAAAAAGTATTTAACATGTTTTTAGGAGATATTTACAATGGCGTGGTCCAAAATGTGTTGAATTAACTGGCCCTTTAAGCCCTGTGTTGAAGAATACGATCATCTTCATTTCAAATGTTCTCTCCTGTATGGTAAAATGGTGTCCAACTGGCGTACAATAACCTCTTTTATTGTGCTTTTTGATGGAATGTCTGTGTAGATTCATCCCCAGGTGTAATGTTTGGCTGTTATGCTAATATAACAATTTTGCTAATGTAAACAGGAATATATGTTTTAATTCTGCTTCCTCTGTTAATAGTGTCTGTAAATCTTTAAATATTTTGTGCATGTCTTCTAGAGCAGGTTTGCAATGGTCACTAGAGAAGTATGTAAATTAGTTTAAGTTTTGTACTGTTTTTTTTTTATTATGTGAAAAAATAAAAAATACAAACATATCTTCATACATACAACATTCAAATCCCGTATTACAGAATAAAATAAAAAATACATAGTTACAGATATCACGATATCTTAAGTGAAGCCCATAATATACAAAGTCACCTTAGAACCTTCATGGTCCAACCTGTGATAAGTTAAGTAAGTAGCCATCCCACTTTTTCCACTTGAGTTTATCTTTAATACTCTTAGCCAAAGAAATTCGGGCAAAGTCTCTCTCAATCAGCATATTCCTTTCAGTTGTGGTTTTGACCTCGGTCCAGATGGGAATAATTCCCTCTATCCATTGCAGGAGAAAGTTCAATGTCCACTTTACAGATGGTTGGAAGATTCGAAATACAAATTGCCCAAAGTACTTGTATCTTTGGGCAATACCACCACATATTAGATTGCGTGCCCATATGGCCACATTTTCTCCAGCATTGGGTATTTTGCTCTGATACTATCTTATGTATCTTTACTAGATCGTAATACCATCTTTGATATATTTTAAAATGTACTTCCCTAAATAGCACACAGTCTAGACTATTGTTAGCACTCCCACTTAAACATTGACACGGTTTTCTCAAGGGAAGTTGCAAAATTCAAAAACGCTGTACATTTAGAAATATTAAAATTGGTCCTGCTTCTCCCCAATTTTACTTCAGAAAACTTTAGCTCTCTATGTGGTAATAATTTGCCCAATACTCTTCCTACCTGGAACTTCAATGCATTAAATGCAACCATAAATGGGGAGGAACACCCCTTTCCATTTTTACATTTTTAAAGAATTCAAATTCCTTATTCTTGTAAACATCCATAACCAATATTAGATTCCATTGTGCCCAGTTTACCTTCTCTCTTTGACTTATTTTGTTCTGCAAAGAGGATAGTGGCATCACTGGAGAGGGGAAGGGAACCAGATTAAATCTCTTGTTTATGCTGAACCAACTTCTAAGGCAACATCTAGTAAATCCTTATATCTCTTTTATCCAATGCTTTGTTCCATATAATACTACCCAGATTTAATTGTGATACCAAACTAGATTCTATTTGTGCAAATTTCAGTTCGGGAATTCCTTGAAATAATCTAAGAGCACGAAAGAGAGCAGTTGCTTGAAAATATTGACCAAGGTTTGGGGTACCAAGACCCCCTTCCCAGTAATTTCTATTTAGGATTTGTTTTTTGATTCTAAAGTTACCTGTTTTATTAATAAACTTATCTATTTTAACCTGTAATCGATTGAGTTACTCTTTGGGTACCGTCATTGGGATACATCTAAAAAGATATAGAACTTTGGGAAGTACAAACATTTTGATCTCCATTATTCTGCCCATCCAGGTCAGATTTATCTTGCGCCAAGTGTTCAAAGCTTCCCTAATATCATTAAATATTTTATTATAGTTCTTTTTAATTATATTATGCCAGGACGTTGAAAATTCAATACCAAGATGTGGTTAGACGACCAATCGAAATCATAAGTATCTTTAAGTTGCCTTGTACTGTCTATATTGGTCATCAATATCTGTGTCTTACTTACTATGATTAGTTTTGTAATATGATATAGACCCATATTGATGAATTGACTTTAACCGATTTTCAACTGAAGTAACGGGATCTGTGGTAGTGATAATCACATCATCCTTGAATAATGTTATTTTAGGGTTTACTTTATCCATTAAAACTCCTTTGATATTAATATTGTTTCTATTTTTTTCTGCCAGTGGTTCAATAGCTAGAGTAAACGTAAGTGGGGACAATGGACACCCCTGTCTGGTCCCATTGTGGATAGAAAAGCTATCCTTTTCAAACCCTGGACCGCTTATGAAAGCTCAATTATTAGAATATAGAGCCATAATGCCCATCTCCCAACCCAAATTTACGTAAAGTCAATTCAAGAAAATCCCAATTCAGACGGTCGAATGCCTTTTCTGCATCAATAGCTAATGCTAGTAATGGAATTTTTTTCAATTTGCAAAAATCCAAGACATTAAATAGTTTTCTCGTATTATCAAGACCTTGTTGCTCCTTTATAAACCCTGATTGATCGTAACTAATTAAGTCTTTTATTACTGAACATAGCCTATTCGCTAAGTCTTTTATTACTGAACATAGCCTATTCGCTAGAATTCTAGCATAAAGTTTAAAATCAATGTTTAAAAGCAATATCGGTCTATAATTAGAGCACCTTTTTCCTCCTTTATGAATTGTAACAATTACAGCCTGTAATGATTTCACTGGGGATCCTGATAATTTAATTTTGTTAAAGCTGTTCATAAGATGTCTACTCAGTATCTTGGTATAGCTTTTGAAAAAACCACTGGAACTCCATCCGGGCCAGGGGATTTATTTAGATTAAGGGAGTTAATTGCTTCCTCTACCTCTTCTCTAGAAATCTCATCGTCCTATTTATCTCTTTGTGGAACCGAGAGTCCAAAAACTCAGAAATTAGCTCTTTTGCAGGTCTAACCACCTCACCAGAAGACTCCAAATTGTAGAAATCCTTATATTAGTCAAAAAAAAATCTTACCAATTAATAGGTATCATATGGGGTTTCCCCTATTTATCCATCATCTCGGGGATACTCTGGGGATTATTTTTATTTCTGAATTGGTTCGCAAAAAATGTATTTCCCTTATTATCGAAGTGACAGAATTTTTGCTGAGCCTTCCGAATATATTTTTATCAATTCTCAGTTGTTGTATTTCTCTTATATTTTTCTGTAAGATCCCTATTTCCAGAGTATTTTCCATATTAGGTGCCAATTTGTTGGAACTATTAATTTTGTTGAGTTGGATATAGAGATCTCTAAGGGGTTTCCCTCTTGCTTTCCTTTTTTGGGATGCTAATGAAATCAAGTAACCCCTTAAGTAAGCCTTTAAAGAATTCCAAAAAGTTACTTTAGAAGTAACAGTATTTTAATTGAGCTCAATAAATTCGTCAAGGATCCCTTACAGACTTGAATAATGACTGGTCTATTCTATATCTTTTAGATCTCAACTTTCTCCATGGCTTACTAATGTATACAATAACGCTAGCGTGATCGGAGTCTCCCATAGGACCTATATCTACTCTTTCTACTTTATGTATTATATCCTGTTCAACTAGACAGTAATCAATCCTTGTATATGACCCATGGCGGTTGGAAAAAAAAGGTAAAATCTCTTTCAGAAGGATGGAATGTCCGCCATGCGTCATATAACTTATATCTTGTTAGGTGAGCCTGAAACCTGCGTGAGACTGAAATAAGTTCCTTATTTGGTTTTACTATTTTCTCCGATTTTCGATCTACTTCAACATCCAACATCATTAAATATCCCCAGCAACTATCAACGCCCCTTTTCTTATCCTGTTTAAAAAAAAATGTATTTTATACAAGAAGCAATTTTGATTGCGGTTGGGTGCATAAAGATTCGCTATTGTATAAGTTAATTGACCCAGACCAAATTGAATATCTTCCTTCAGAGTCTATAAGTGTAAAATATTCGACTACATTATTTTTTTTACTTAACAGTATAGCAGTACCCCTAGATTTAGTCCTATAGTTGGAAACAGCAAAAGTTTCATATAAACTACTCAAGATTTTGTTAATTTGCCCAGTGGCGGCTGGTGACTTTTCAAGTTGGAGGGGCGACAGGGCGAAACATAGCCACTCCCCCTTTTCAAACCACACCCATTTTTATAACTCCTCCCCCTGACGTCATAATGACCTTTATAAGCCCCGCCCAATTACCTTATGCTTGTAAAGCCCATTGAAATACATGATCTGCAATGCAGAAATGTCAAGAAGTAAAGTAACAATGTGTTAAATTCATTGGTATACAATATAGATTGAAAAAACTCATGTGACAAGACTACAGCAATATCATAATTGCACCTATACGTATTAACAGAAAAATTAAAGGAGTGACACCTACCTTTAGTCGGCTCTTCTTCTCAGGGTATTCACGTTCATTAAGTTGACCAATGAGTAGAAACAAATCTGCAGCCACATAGGGTTTGCACCTGGGGTTGAAAGAAAACAAGCAAATCAATCATACCATTCAAGAACAAAACCATACTTAAAAAACATTAAACGACCAAGTGGAACCATATAGGCCCCAAACATACCTTAGAAGACCAAGTGTGACTATATAGGCCCCAAACATACCTTAGAAGACCAAGTGTGACTATATAGGCCCCAAACATACCTTAGAAGACCAAGTGTGACTATAGGCCCCAAACATACCTTAGAAGACCAAGTGTGACTATATAGGCCCCAAACATACCTTAGAAGACCAAGTGTGACTATATAAGCCCCACCATACCTTAGAAGACCAAGTGTGACCATAGGCCCCAAACATACCTTAGAAGACCAAGTGGAACTATATAGGCCCCAAACATACCTTAGAAGACCAAGTGGGACCATATAGGCCTCAAACATACCTTAGAAGACCAAGTGTGACCATATGCCCCAAACATACCTTAGAAGACCAAGTGTGACCATAGGCCCCAAACATACCTTAGAAGACCAAGTGGGACCATATAGGCCTCAAACATACCTTAGAAGACCAATCAGCACTGCATAGGCCCAAACCAGTGGATCTTGGGATTCAAGAAAACAACAACATTTCACTTCTGTTTAGACCACACAATAATCAATGTCAAACAAACACGTTGAATTAGCATATGGATAACCATATGAGCAGTAACGCCACGCCAAGGCTTCAACAATTGTTACTGACCATTCACACACCTTTCATAGCTCCTTCAATATGCACACCCACACACCATTCATACTTTACTTACCGCTAGTTATTTTTGGTAGTGAGGTGGTGCCATTTCTGAGAACTTTACGTACCCTTGAAGGTGCCTCCAATTCCTTCAAACCAATGCATTTAACCGCTACAGGGCCATGGTGCTTTTTAATTACTTTTTTGATCCTCTTCAATGTGGAGAAGCATCTTTCTGGTTCTTTAGTAGTCTTCGTTGTTGTAAGCAGGATTCCTTATAGCTTCACTCACTCTGTTAAATTATGTAGATTAAATTGATGCTAAAGTTGCTGCAGAGCAACAGCACTTGTACAGACATGGAATTCTTGCTTCCTGTACACAAGTGACAGCTACCCTTGGAAGTGCCTCCAATTCCTTCAAACCACGCCAAGGCTTCAACAATTGTTACTGACCATGCACACACCTTTCATAGCTCCTTCCATATGCACACCCACACACCGTTCATACTTTACTTACCACTAGTTATGTTTGGTAGTGTGAGGTGGTGCTGCTTAACGCAGTTTATCTTTGCACACCTTGGGGGTATGCATTCTTCTTTGCTTCAATCACTTGTATTTTAATTTTGCACGGCGATCTTTCAAAGAACAAAACTTCTCAATGTTTTTTTCATTGAAGTGTGGGATCTCGGAAATCAGTTGCTTTTCCATTGAGAGCATCGCCAATGCATTCAACCGCTCCAGGGACATGGTGCTTCTTAAAAAGGTTTTTATCCTCTTCAATGTTGAGAAGCATCTTTCTGATTCTGCAGTAGTCATTGGTGTTGTAATCAGGATTCTTAATAATTTTACTGTCTCTGTGAAATCATTCTGCAGATTAAATTGATGGAAAAGTTTGTGCAGAGCAACAGCACTTGTACAAGTATGAAACTCTGTCTTCCCATACAGAAGTGACAGCTCAGTGCGTAATTGTTCCTTCTTCAGTATTGGATATGCTTGCACGGTGTCTTCCAGAGCTTGGGTTGGAAAGCAAGTGCCATGGGTTTTATACAAGTCACTTTGAACAAGTTTGGCACTGACTAGGTGATTTGAAAATGAAAATCGTTCTTTTGCATGAACCACCACTATGTCACATACCTCTCTTGAAAGTTGTCTCAAGGTTGAGATCTCCGCACTCCGTCTGTTGACTGTTAGATCGCTTGGCAAACTTGCTTCTATCTCTTCCACAGAATTCCGGATTTTCTGGATGCTGGCGACAAAGTCTTCTGTGACTTTTTTGATATAAACAGTATCCGTGTCTCGCTTCTGAAGCTGACTATAGAGGATGTCTACATGTGGCATTATTAAATGAAATAATTTAAGGAAGTAAAGGAACTCCCTGTCTTCCAGCATTCCAATGAAACCTGCGGCTTCCCGTATAGATGTTGGATCAAAGTTTAGACATGCTTCAATTGTCTGGAAACACTCAAGTAGCGCATCTCTGTTCTCGTAGATCACGTTCACGGTCCTAACGTTGAAGTTCCATCGTGTCGGTGCACCTCTTGGAAGTCTTCTACCAACTACCTCATCCAGAACTCCAGTCCTTTTTGGAGAGCGTGAAAAAAAAGATGGTATGCCGCCTATGTTTGAAAAAAAAACTCTAACTCTTCCAATCCTTGAAACTGCTTTCTCCATTATTAGGTTCAGTTGGTGAGCATAGCAATGGACGTAGTGTGCGTTCGGGTACACGTCTTTTATTTTTCTTTGAACTCCTCCTTGATCTCCACGCATCACACTGGCACCATCATAGCTTTGAGCTATGAGTTTCTTCTTGTCTTCTGGCTCTGGGAGAACAGTATTCAGTGTTTCCAGCACAACAGCAGCAATGGAGTCTGCATCCGTTGATTTCATTTCCGTGAAGCCATCAAATCTTTCCACCACTTGATGCTTCTTGTCAATGTAGCGATAGACTACAACGCACTGTGTCCTAGCGGAAATATCGGTTGTTTCATCCGCTTGGATTGCCACAAACTGGGCTTCCTTAAGCTCTTGGTGAATCACTTCCTTTATAACTTCATGCATGCAGTCCAGTAGCTCATTCTGCACGGTTTTGGAAGTGCCCTTAAACACAGTTGCAGTCTTCAAATGCTGTTCCATTGCACTATCGATACTGCCAACCAAATCCACCAGGCCTCTAAACACTCCTGGATTTAGCGATGTTTCACTCTCGTCGTGTCCTCTTAATGCCAGTTCAAAGGCGCCACAAAAGCGAACACAATCAATTATCTTCGAAAGGATGTACCGGTTCTTAGCCACTTCTTCGTTGTGTTTTTGAATGCTGACTTGGTATCCTTGGTCCAGTTGAACAGCAATGTTCGCCTGTCCAAGCATCTCAAACTTGATCCTGTTATCCAAGTGAGCTTTAGAACTTTTGTGTTTTGCCAATTTGTCAGCTAGATGTTTGACGTCAGTCACTCCAGTTTTGGTCCAAGCAGCGTCACCACCAAATAGGATGCATGGGAAACAATATAAGGACTTCCTAGAAACGCTTCCAGAAAGCCAGTCGTTCTTCTTGTACCATTCAGTATTGAAATTACGGACATATTGCTTCCCTCTATCTCTTGCGATTTGCTGCAGATTTATCTCTGGTTGGTCAGCTCCTAACCGTTTTACTTCCACCTTCTCCTCATAGGTTAGGGTGGCGAAAGGCTTCACAAGTAGAGAGTC
Source organism: Discoglossus pictus (assembly GCA_027410445.1). Classification (NCBI taxonomy): domain Eukaryota; kingdom Metazoa; phylum Chordata; class Amphibia; order Anura; family Alytidae; genus Discoglossus; species Discoglossus pictus. The sequence continues at coordinate 273,096,384 of CM050168.1, read as the reverse complement.
AATAGTATTCATTTCTGATATTGATACCAATAAAAGAAAGAGATCACGGTATATTAATTTATATTATGTCACAAAATTACTTAAAAATAACAGTGTGTTGATTTCATTGGTATACATTACAGATTGCAAACCCTCATGTGACAAGACTACGTCACCATCAAATTTGCACCTATACACATGGACAGAAAATTAAAGGCAATGATACTCACCAACAGTTGACGCTCCTTCTCGGGGTATTCACGTCCAGTAAGTCAACCAACGAGTCCAAAGAAATCTGATTCCACAGATAGTTTGCACCTGGGAAGTTATAGAAAACAAAAAAAAAAACATTAGAACGTTTAAGACCCAAACCGTAACGTTTAAAACCTTAAAAGAGCAAGTGTGACGATATATATATATATATATAAAAAATTACACATAAATATACATAAACATATACATACAACAATATATATTAATTGATATTTATTATTTGATTAATTGATGTTCTTTATTACATGGTATATTATATTGTTCATGCATTTCTATTACACTTTATTTGTTATACATATTACAGTGCTATTTTTTGGCTATACATGTTACAGGATATTATCCTGTAACATGTATATCACATAAAATAGCCCTGTAATATGTATAATACATACAGGGTCAAACAAGTTCACACTAACCTTTTTTACCCTTACAGGCTTCCATACCTGCTTGCTGATTTGCTAATTTTTTAAAGACTCTCATTGGTTGAAATCGATGTCAATCAAAAATTTCAGCCAATCAGAGTCCTTCAAAAATTAGTATATATAGCAGACCGTGGGAAAAAAACAATTAATCGCGGGAGGGGCTCCTTGTAGGAGGAGCTCTTTTAGTGTGTTGTTTTTTTTTTTTTATAGCGTCGGTTTTTTTTTGTGGAGGCCTCTTTCAAAGGGCCAGAATGGATGGATGGACAATGGCTTCAATCAAGATTGGATTATTTTTGATCATTGGCTTCAATCAACATGGATTATTTTATTTTTGATCATTGGCTTCAATCAACATGGATTATTTTATTTTTGATCATTGGCTTCAATCAACATGGATTATTTTATTTTTGATCATTGGCTTCAATCAACATGGATTATTTATTTTTCATCATGACTATATCCAGAGAGGACAGAAGGCCAACGCTGGAGGGGTCAATTTTACAGGTAAGTATGTGCTGTTGTTTATTTTATTTTTTATTAATGTTTGTTTAAAGCTGTTTATTTTTGTATACAATGTGTTGTGTTACTAACTGTACTAACAATGTGTGTATGTGCTGTTTATTTTATTTTTTATTAATGTTTGTTTAAAGCTGTTTATTTTTGTATACAATGTGTTGTGTTACTAACTGTACTAACAATGTGTTTGCTTACTGTGTGTTTAATTGTAATAATGTTGTTACTGTATTTTTTTTTTTCCTTCCCTTATTTTTATTTTATCTTTAGAAGTGACATGCACATATACATGCCTGTTACTTCTAAAAATGGAATAAAAATAGGGGGGGGGGGGGGGGGGGTAGGTAGTTGGTTCATCCAGGGTGAGATCGGTCACGGTCAGGCGCCCATCGGTCGCCCATAGGCCACGATCAGGGGTGGCACAGGCCTCATGGGGGTGAACATCCACCCCCATGTGGCCTGGTCAACCCCGCTCACTGCCCGAATACCCGGGGTAGCATAGGCCGCATCGGGGTGGTGCCGGGGGCCCGGTGGTGATCGGGCCTCGGGGGTGGCATAGGGCGGCAACATGGAGGTCATCAGGGGTGGCACAGGCCTCATCAAGGGGGTGATCCGATCACCCCCATGTGGGCCTGTGCCACCCCGCTCACCACCCGACTACCCCGATCCCGTGATCGGTGTAATCCGGTGGTGGCATGATGGCATAGCTAGGCTAGCATAGGGCAGGCCTGATTGGGGGTGGCACAGGCCACATGGGGGTGATGGCTGGGGTCGTCGGTGGTAGTTGGTGGGTGGCTGGGTAGGTGGCACTTGCAGGCTAGGCAGGCATAGTGGGGGACTGGGGGTAACTGGTCACCCCTAACTTTTATTAGGGGCTACTAGGGGTTTTGGTTTGGCCAGGGGCAGGGCAGGTGCCAGGCAGAGGCAGGTGTAGACTTACTGTGTTAGGCAGGCAGAGCAGATGAGTAGATTCAGCCAGGGAGGTCTCTCAGTCTCAGCGTGACCAGGGTCAGGAAACAGAAAGGGGGAAGGGACAGGGAACTGGTGGTTTTATTGACTGTATCAGTCAATCAAAATTTAAACTCGAGGCCCTATTTGCTGGCGGGCGCTCAGGGCTAACGGTCTGGGTGGGTTTAGATTGATCACTTAGTAACTGGACAGCCTTCCATCATTGATTGGTCAATGATGGAAGACTGTCATTTATTAATTGATACATTTATGACCGCCCATGCATATCGTCACTGTGATGGTGGGCGGCATGCATTAACGGTCAGTGGGCCAGGCCAGGACTCATTGAAGAGAGAGAAGAGTCTAAAGGTTAGTGTACACAGTGTATAACTATTGTAATTTGATCACACAGGGTGCAGGCAGGGGGCGATAGATACACAGCATTAGTTAATGTAGCGCAAGGGTTATTTTAAAGTGACAGTGTCCCTTTTCTAACTTTACTTCATTTTTAATACTATTTAGACTTGAAATGATGATGTACACCTTATATTTATTTGTTTTTGGGTTATACTAATACATTGTTGTGTTTTTTTTATTGCAGGGTGACGAAAATATTTGGGGGGGGCGTTTGCCCTGACGCCCCAATGGACGGGCCGCCCCTGAATTTGCCCCAACCAATGCGTCTCCTGGACACAGATTATATCTGCCTTTTCCTCCTGGAAATACCCTGAGATAACCTTCATTTTGTAAGGAAAATTTAATCTCCTTACATTGAAAGTAATAAGTTTAATAGGTTCAGTCATAACTTTGTCATAAAGACCCTCCAAGGTAATTCATAAGACCTTTGGACCCCAAGGAAACTTTGTGACTAAAATACCTGTAAAAACATATGCCACAACCAGACTACAAGCAAAATTAAAACAACACCAAAAATGTACACAGGTATTCCATACATTATCAACCCCCCTAGACCGTAGTATACCCATCTGACCTGTCATAGTTAGTATATGTTCTGGACAGTAAGAGGGCTACTGTCCAGAACCTCAGAGCAGTTTTGTACTGTAACAAGTGTTCATGGGGGGTCATTCCACATAAAAATCAACGCAAAAAACAAGGCTTTTGTCACCCCCTTAAATTGTTTCCCTCTATCGCAAACAGGTTTTGATTGTATAGCACTTCAAAGTTTCAGTAAATCTTCGTTGTCTGTTCCTCTTGAGACTCTCGGCACAAGATGCCCTTGCGTATATTTTTTTCTCCATAACCAATCATCAGATCTCTTTGAAATTTTACACAGAGCTCAATTAAATGATGAGCATTTTAGAAAAAAATACACTAGCACTCAAACATTTTTAATAAATGCCTAAAAAAAGTATAAATGTACTTGTAGCATAGTTTTTATTGTGGAAAAACTAGGTTTAGAAAACCTGAATTTTCAGCGTGTGGGCACGATGGAACCAAAATGTTTTGATGTTGAAAATGATTGCAAAGACATGCTCTTTCTTGACAAAGAATGAAATTTGTGGGGTTTTTATTCCTTGTAACAAAAATGTTACGTTTTTTGGACATTGCAGGAAAAAAATGGCTACTGAGTAGCCATTTTGTAAGACTTTCCTACAATTCATAGCTGTATTAGAAAAAATTAATGAAACAAAGTTGTTCATCTTAAAATGTAACATAATATTGATTATTATAGTTTTTTTGCGAAGGTGCAGACTTGTTTTTAGTTTTGGGGTATTTAAAATTATAAAAATTGGCTATCGTGAATTCAATCAAAAAAAAAAAAAAATGGTCAGAAACTTTAAATGCTGACAAGTAAGGTAATAAGACCTAGCAAGAAAAAGTTTAAAATAATTTAAAATTATGCATTATATTTAATTATTCAATTAACATTACATGATCCCCAATTAGTTTTTCAGAATATTATTGCATACAAGGACATGTCTATCTTACAAAAGAAAAAAAAAGAATGATGTTTGTGTGCCATCTTGAAATAATGGATGCATGGAGACTTTTTAAAATGTATATTAAATATATTGAGGTGTAATTCACAAGGCAGTTTTATGACAGCAGATTGTCAGGATTATTAAACGACATATATTTTCTAAATACTTAGAATAATACATTTTGAGTTCAGAATCAATTTATAGACACATATTCCTCTCTATAAAATAACATTTATTGATAATAAAAAATACCAACTAATCTATATATTTATATCAAAAACGATGTATCAAATTAATTGCAAATAAGATAAAATCACATCAGCCAGTAGGCTATGATAAGGCGTGGCTCTGTCAGCCATCTTGGAAATTTAAACAAAGAAAAAATACAAATTATTTTAGTTCAATAAAATTTCACTAAGCATAATTCTAGAAAATATAACAACAGTTTACCTCTTAATAAAATATATTGTATATAAAATCTCAAGTATGTGCTTCCATAATAATATGTTGTGGGTTTTGGCAATTTATATGGTGATATTATCAATAACCTTTATTAATATTAATTAATAATTTACATGTTTCACATATTTGCCAATTTTGACTAATTTCTGAATTCATATTGCACGATATATATTAGGAGCATTGGCCTCATGAAATAAACAGAACTGTATTATATGAGAATATATTTATTAAAAATAATAATACAGTATATTTAATAACAAGTTGGTATAACAATTGTAACAGAATATCAAAGTCCATCAATTATAAATTGTTAGTTATTATTACATTATCCACATCACATATATAGTTCTCAGAAATACGGGTAGTTGCTAACGCTTGGGGGCGCATATAGCGAGCCCGACACGCAGTTGCTGGCAAGGAGCGCCACAGGAGCTCCTTGCACTGGTGGGGATGAGCTCCGTAGGCGATTTACAAGTGGTTACAAACGCCCACAGAAGCGGGACTTTGAGGAAAAAAAAACACCAAACACGCAATGACTAACTATGGACTTACACAAAAAAATACGAGCCGCAGGACTTAGAAAAAATCCATTACGGACTCGCAAAAATACGACGTTTACGGACAACGGAAAACATTAAAAAACAACAAAATACAGACAAAAAAAAAATACAAACCTTACCCACAGCAAGGGGGGACACCCAGTCAATCGATTTCAGTCAAATTTACAAAGTTTAGAGACTCGAAAATCCCCTAAGCGAGAGAAAAAAATGGCAGCAGAAAAAAACCGAATACGAGTTTACACGACCCCTAAAAGCCGCAAAACACCGCCAAGCACATACGACTTTTACAAAAACCTGTACTACCTACAGCATGCACCATTAGCAAGGACGCTAAATCATACAAACCGCCTACCACATACACATTCGCCTCCATTTTACAACACTAACTTACAGAATGTGGAAGTACCCAGCTACACAAACTGCTTCCCCTCGCGCACGCAGCCTACTTACACTACACACATTGCTGACACTTACACCTCACCTCAACAACACTGCAAATCTACATTATATGCTGCAGGAACATTAAAACAGATTGTTAGCTCTTCAGCACATTCCTTGCTGAATATATTAATTACAAATAGGTAAAATATATTAATTTATGATTTCATTAATTAATCAATATAAAAAAAAAATATATATATATATATATACACAAAACAAAACAAAAAACACCACAGTATCCCAAACAACCACAAAGACCTTCACCGCGCGCCTCACAAGGAGCGCCAACGGTGCTCATAGTACACAAAGTACACCAGGGGAGAGCCTTGCAATAAGCTCCAAATGGAGATCAGCGCGGACCTTACAATAAGCGCAAAAGAGCCTATGATAACAAAAAATACACCAACCCAGAGGCTCGCAATGAGCCACGAGATGAGTGCCAAAGGCGCTCAACATGAGCCTCGCAATGAGTGCCGAAGGATCTCAGACCACCAAAAGATCGGGTGCAGATAGGTAGATTTGAGTATTATCTGCATAGAGATGATACTGCAATCCAAAGGATTTTATAATGGTGCCAAGGGAGGAGTTGTAGATGGAGAAGAGGAGGGGGCCTAGGACAGAACCTTGGGGAACGCCAACAGACAGAGGGAGAGGTGAAGAAGAGGTGCCAGAGAAGGAGACGCTAAATGTACCATCTTTCAGATAGGATGTGAACATGAGGTGTGTCTATTTAATAAATTTGCCAATATCAATACTGAACTCTAGTAGCATATTGAGGTGAATTCATATCCGCAAGTTCATTGCCCTTTGATAAATTTGGGCCGCGGTATGTTGGCAGACACAGGTAATGTGAGGCCCTCTACTGTTGACATGGTTTTAGGTTACAGTTGTTCAAGGTGTCAGCTCTCCGGTGGAAGAAAAGAGGTGGCTCCAAAAATTAAAACTATGTTACTTTCACGCTTTTTAGAACCGAAGTGAACATTTTATTTCCCAATTACATTGACAATGATAAACTGCATCACCTAGTTAAAATTATTATAAAATGCATTGTTTTGCCTAAAGGGTGCCTTAAAGTGAGCAGTTTTGGTTAGTCTGAACTTCTATTACAGTGGTGCCTTGGTTTGTTTAGTTATTCAGCCTTGTCCGACTCTGTGTGACCCTACAAACTGCAGCACGCCAGGCACATCTTGGGTGCCAGCCATAGCCTGCCCATCTTGGCTGATCCTACATGGTTTAGCTCACAGCTTCATTGAAGTATACAAATACATTGGTACGTGTGGTCAAAAGGTTCTAGAAGTACGACATTTTAAGGAGTTCCCATAATTAATGTAAATGTACTCAGGTTTTAGCAAGCGCGACGAGGGCTGATCAAGCGTTGCTTGCTGAAGCATCTTTTCCTTGTTTAACTTCTTTGAATATCCAATTCAACAAGTTTTAAAGAGGACGAGTGCCGACGTACCATTGTATATATGTGAATGGCAGTAGCAGGGACAACTGTCACCTTCTAGTCAGGCAGACCAATCAAATTATGGACATGCTATAATTTTTTGACTATGACTGGCCCAATATGAAGTCTGGGGACATTTGCATTTCTAGCCAGCCTGGCTCTGCTTCATACATATTTAAATGCTGAGAGATACGTTTATATATGTGTAATTCCTCAAACATAAGCTACATTCGTTTTAACTGAATATACACTCACATCTTGAACAATGCAACATAGATTTTCAGCATTTACCTATACAGTCAGCACCTGCCTCACATTTCCCGCTCTTTTGTGAGGAGGCTGTTTCCAGAAGATCACGAGACCGCCCATCGTGACCGCGCACGCAAGTTGTCTGTTAGCGCGCGGCCGAGCCGTTGCTGTGGTAGCTCACAGTGCCTTCCCGCGCTTCCCTGTGACGCATTTCTATTTTCTAATCCCGCGGCTTCCTTGGGAGTGTTATTTCTGTTTATTCGCCATTATTCAATACAATTTCTCTGTCAAATCTTGTTGTACTTGGCGTGTTTACCTTTGTGAGCACTTAGACTGAATTGGCTGCTGAGGGAGGTGTGTCACTCGATACTGAGGAGGGTTAGGACTCCACACAAACAACCCCCGCCCCTTCGTTATCCCCTCCTCCTCCGGTGGCAGCGGAGGACCCTGGGTAAACATGGCGGCTGGCAGCAGCAAGGCCTCGGCTGGGGCCCTGGAGGCCTCACTGGACCGTAAGCTACAGACCGTGACCAACACCATGGAGTCCATCCAGAGCCTGTCTTCCTGGTGCATCGAGAACAAGAAGCACCATGGCACCGTCGTACACTACTGGCTCAAGTGGCTCCGGAGATGTGAGTATGGCGACGGCTTGTCACCATGGCAGGGGGTGCACCACAGTGATTTATTTTAGAGTGGAAACTCTCCACAAGTTGTTCTGTATCATATGGTGTGTGTGTAAATGTGTGCTCATTACTAGAAGCTATACCAGCACTGTGTGGTCATTAGTTGACTTCAGTTAACTTTTGCAGATAGGATCACTATATATGTTCAGTCTAAGTGTTACTATGAGCTAGCAATTCATTGCATATATATATATATATATATATATATATATATATATATATATATATATCATTGACTTTACCATATTGTCCGTTGCATAGCAGTTACTATGAAAGGTATATGGATATTTCCCTGTTTTTAATAGCATGTGTGAGGTGACTGAATGGGGTGCCCGTGGCCACTGTGTGAGGTGACTGAATGGGGTGCCCAGGGCCACCGTGTGAGGTGACTGAATGGGGTGCCCGGGGCCACCGTGTGAGGTGACTGAATGGGGTGCCCGGGGCCCCCGTGTGAGGTGACTGAATGGGGTGCCCGGGGCCCCCCGTGTGAGGTGACTGAATGGGGTGCACGGGGCCCCCGTGTGAGGTGACTGAATGGGGTGCCCGGGGCCCCCCGTGTGAGGTGACTGAATGGGGTGCCCGGGCCCCCCCCGTGTGAGGTGACTGAATGGGGTGCCCGGGCCCCCCCGTGTGAGGTGACTGAATGGGGTGCCCGGGCCCCCCCCGTGTGAGGTGACTGAATGGGGTGCCCGGGCCCCCCCCCCCGTGTGAGGTGACTGAATGGGGTGCCCGGGCCCCCCCCCCGTGTGAGGTGACTGAATGGGGTGCCCGGGCCCCCCCCCCGTGTGAGGTGACTGAATGGGGTGCCCGGGCCCCCCCCCGTGTGAGGTGACTGAATGGGGTGCCCGGGCCCCCCCCCGTGTGAGGTGACTGAATGGGGTGCCCGGGCCCCCCCCCGTGTGAGGTGACTGAATGGGGTGCCCGGGGCCCCCCGTGTGAGGTGACTGAATGGGGTGCCCGGGGCCCCCCGTGTGAGGTGCCCTCTAGTGATTCGCACTTGTCAGAAAATACTGGAGTTTCAGTCAGATATCCGTGAGAGCGCAATGTACATGGACTGGGTTTTAGACATTTAGTCCAGTTATGAGCTAGCAGTGAGATTTCCTCTGGCTCCTCTAGGACTTGCACAAAGATACTGATACTGTATCCTCGCACACACCCTGAGCCCGCGATGGAGGCCAGTTCTCGGTTCTTTCTTTTTATAGGCTGCGCTCCGTCCTGCTTGTTTGAGTAGCGCAGTGGCGGAGCATATAACGGGAAAGCAAATGAACTACTGTTTGCGTGTCTAGACAACAGTCCCTGCAAAGGTCTGACCCAGCAGCTGATGCATATTTAAAGATGGTCTCTCAGCAGCATTAAAACAAAAAAGAGAAATGGTTTTAAGCACTTGTTAACAAAATTATATTTAGCTAGGCAAACAGACATCTGTGTGTGTGTTTCTGATTGTGCTTTATATATGTGGTTGTCTTGGCAAATATTCTGGAGTGTGTTGCCAGTTCTTTCTCCTGTTGACTGTGATTTTGTCTGTCCATCTTGGTTGACCTTACAGGGTATAGTTCAAAGCTTCATTGAGCTACACAAGTCCCTTCACCACGGCAATGTAGTGATCCAGAACGATTGACCCATTGCATGACAGTTAGTAGAAGGTTTTCAAGACTGTATGTTGACTCAAACACATAGCCGTTACTAATAATAATAATTATAACTTATACTAGCGACTTGCCCCGTCAAAAATGACGGGGCAATACATTGTGAGGCAGGTAATGCTGTTTGCCACAGACATTCATTTTGTTTGGTGGTCTGAGATCCTTCGGCGCTCATTGCGAGGCTCTTGGTTGTTGTACTTTTTTTATGAGAGCCGCTTTTGCTGTCATTGGTCAGCACTGATCTCCTCCTTTTTGCGCTTATTGCAAGGCTGTCCCCTGGTATAGTTTGTTTGCTATGAGCAGCGTTGGAGCTCGTTGTGAGGTGCACCGTTAATGGCTATTGTGTTTATTGCGATAGTGTTTTTTTTTTGTGTATATGTACTTTTGAATGCTAATTTAAATACGGCAATTAATAAACTTTACCTATTTGTAAGTAATATATGCAGGAAGCATTGTGCTGAAGAGCTGACAATCTGTTTTGATGTTCCTGCAGCATACAATGTAGGTTTGCACTGTTGTGGAGCTGAGGTGTAAGTGTCAGCAATGTGTGTAGTGTAAATAGGCTGTGTTCGCGAGGGGAAGCCGTTAGTGTAACGGTGTATTTCTGCACTCTGTAAGTTAGTGTTGTAAAATGGCTGCGAATGTGTATGTGGTACGTGGGTGTGGATGATTTAGCTTACTTGGTTAAAAGTGTATCTTGTACCCCGTACTGCTTTTTGGAAAAGCCGTATGTGCTTGGTGGTGTTTTGCGGCTTTAGAGTAGTTTAGCCTCGTTTTCGTTTTTTTCGGGGGCCATTTTTTCTCTCGCTTAGGGGATTTTCGTGTGTCTGAACTCGGGAATTTGGACTTAAATTGAGGTGTAACTTCACTTGCAGAGGCCCTGGGTGTCCCCCCTGGATGTGGGTAAGCTTTTTGTGTGTATTTTTATTTATGTTTTCAGGTGCGCGCAGTTCGGTCGTTAAGGTCATATTTTTGTGAGCTCATAATGTTTTTTTTTTTTTTTATGTCCTGCTACTCGTATTTTTTTTTAGTGTAAGTCTGTATTTAGTGATTGCGTGTTAGATGTATTTTTTCGAAGTCCCGCTTCGGTGGGTGATTGTAACCGCTTGTGAGGCGGCATAGAGCCTCCACCTCTGCAAATGCGTCCCCTCGCTTCGAGTGTCCGCATTTGCGGCCCGAACGCTTTGCGAGGGACGCAGATCTTGCGAGCTCCCTTCGCGAGCTCGCAAAGCGTGACAGTGATTCGTAGTTTGACAACTATTATATGTTATATTGGATTGATCCTGAAACTGTCTGTATATTGACCCATTGTATACATGAGTAGAGGCAGCTAAAGCTCTAGTCGGTAACAACCCATAAATTTATATTTAAGTATTTAGAATTACATTTGGGGCTATGTATCCCCCATTGGAACATTACATTTTGTGTGGTTTATGAGCAAGTGGAGTTGCGATGTACATGATAACAACTTGGCAATACTAATAGTTTTTGAAACGCTTTTTCTTACTGATAACAGTATGTTTGGTTTAAATGAATGTTGACCAGTAGTTTTCAAATATATTAGACAACATTTTACTACAGAGCTTTTGATTTTCGTATTAGTAAGCAAATGCTAATTATTTGAGTGGATTTCATAACAAATACCACTTATGATTATCAAATGCTTATATGGAAATGGATAATATGATTTTTTTTTTATGTAAGCAACATTATTTATCCTGTGGATATAGTTGCACTTTTCAGTGAGTTGGTTTATTATCTTTATAGGAATTCTGAGCCTGATCCCTAATCTTGACTTTAACAAACTTAAATGGGCTAAATATATTGTAAAGCAGGCTCTATTTACAGCAAAACTGCTCTACCCTCTCACTTGATATTTAAAGGCATATCCAAGTTTCATGGATTAATACATTTCTGCACTCAAGCAAAAAGCAGCCTATTTGTATGCAGCAAATATCATCATAAAACATTTATTTTTTATTAATTTCTAAAAATTCCTCTTATTATGTTGACACCTCCATGGGGTGTCTACACATGCATCCCCCCCCCCCCCCAATCAGCATCAGGGGAGCAATATTAACCCACTATTTACCTGCTGTTGCTTGCTCAGCCAATCTCCCTGCAGCTTCCTGTCTGTCAGGAGCAATACATAGCACACATCGGTGATACACTACATATCCCAGGCTGCTTTACAGCTCAGACAGGAACCCCGGAATTCAAACATTTCAGCTAACCTGATTGGTCAAAACAAATCATTTTAAATTTGCTAATTTAGCCTTGGTTTGGAGGGTGTTAACCCCAATTTGCAACTGTCAGAAATTACAAGGGATTTTGCTGACTTCAATATAAGTGTTTAAATGTTCATTTTGGTATTCTTTTTTCTTTTTCAACTTTTTTTTGCATACACTACTAATTCTCCTCTATCAGATGCATTCATAATCCAGCTCACTTAGATATGCCTTTAAACACTGGGGTCATTTAGTTGTTAAGCTGAAAAAGCTCTTTATAGAGTGTAATGTAGCAGACAATCTAGCTCTGTTTCTCCAGCCTTGCTGTCACTTCTTCTCACAGCACAGTGTTGTGCACAGGAGATTTTTGCCATCACTGTCGAGGATGTGGAGTTGCACAGATCAGTGTAATCCTTCTGCACACACTAAGTATTACTCCTGTGTGCCTGTCTGCTATGTGAAAATTTACAAGTTGTCGATAAGCTCTTTGTATTTGTCAAGCTCTGCAAAATGTGCCAGTGGTGTAACATATCCCATTGCAGAGCAATCACTAGAGGCTTTGGTACTTTACTCTTTTGTTGTTCGCCGCTGTTTGCGTGCCGCCACCGACTCTGGGAAAGTGCCGTTTAGTGGTGAAAACGAGGTACTACACCAGTGTCATCTGTAGATGTAAGGGTTTAGTGTCAGGGTTAATTTGGATGTGTTTTTACAGTACAGGAGCAGATGTCGTGGGTGTACTACCTCATTTTCACCACTAGATGACGGCGCACGTCCCAAGAGTCAGAGGCAGTGTGCTTCAATTGCAGTGATCACAAAACTGGTTAGGTCAGAGGCCTCCCAATAATATTTCGTATTTATTTTCTGAAGTATCTGTTCTAAATAGCTCGTCCTAGGATTGGTATCATCCCTGATACGTAATCTGTTTGTCCTCAGGAATAAAGTTGGATAAAGAGTCCAACACTATTATTGAACGTATCTACAGATGAAATGTGGTCTGTTCAAATTGGAGCAAAATGGTGAAATGTAGTGCTTTTCATGCAGTATCACCATGCTATAACTGTTCTAGATATCAAGAGAGACATCACCTATCCCCATCTCTCCAGCTGAGTAGTTGAGGGGGGAGAGAAATGTAATGCTGCTGGATCAGAGTGTAGTTATTAGAGTTAATTAGGCAGGCAGCCCATTCTACAACCAACTGTTGATGTAGGAAAAATGCACACTGCTTAGGAGAGGTTAAAGGACCTCAAAACTCTCCATTATTACTCTGCACCATCCGTTAGAGGGTGTTATTTGATAACCAGTTAGATAGTAAGTTTAGAATAAATAAATATTAGTATGACATTTAAACTATGAAATAAAGGTGAAATTGATGGGGGTTGGGGAATTAAAGGACCATAACAAGTCATGAAAAAATACTTGTTTGTAAAGTATGTACTATATGAAAAATATTAGCAGCTGTATAAGACATGAAGAAAAAATGTTTCTGAGAATCTGAATTTTTGAAGACTGAGTACAAGAATTGTGTTATCACATTGTAATAGCTGGATGATGGGTGTGTGTGTCTGTATTTTTCAGTGGATTGAGGTGTGCAGGGTTTAAAGGCATACTTAATATTTATGAATGCATCTGATAGAGGAGAATCAATGTATGAAAACATTTTTTACATTAAAAAAAATCCCAAATAAAAATGATTGTATTTACCCCAAAGTTTGCTAAATCTCTTGAGTTTGCAAGCCGTTGCTTTTGTTGGTTAACACCCCTGGAAATCTCTGCTAAAATTAGCATAAAATGAATCATTATTTTTGGCCAATCACAGCCAGTTCATACATTATATTGATCTGTGATCGCAGTTTGTGTAGGAAGGAATAATGGAATGTGTAGTCATGTTTTTCCCCTCCACAATGAAGTAGGAGGTGCCAGACACTGCTCTGTAGATCTCTGCGTTTTGCTGTTGGCTTGAAGGTTAGTATAGGGTTAAAATCCATACACAAATGCAATGTTTCTCTTGGGAGGTACACTGTGCCTATGTGGGTGTGTGGGAAATGCATTTTATTTTTAAATAAAATAAAGATGTATGTGTATAGAATTAATCAATGTAATGTGTCTGATATATAAGCAGGTGTTAGATTAGAAAAAAGTAAGATCAGGGAAACTTAGATGTGTGTGTTGTCGGGCTATATAAGGCACAGCTTGTGTATTTTATTTTTATTTGCATCTGGTTTGCATGTTGTTTGTTTTATTTATTTTTAATTTACATTATATATTTACGTGACCTGATGCAGCATATTGTTGAGTATTCACAGCTGATCTCTAATGTAACAATTTGTCTTATTATTGTGCAATCATGAAAGTGCCAGCTACTAAAAAAGTAAAAATGGATTTGGATGGTGTGGTATTTCACTTACTGATAATACTGCGTTAGTGTATGTTTGGTGTTCTCTTTGTGAAACGTGGGGGTGAGATTATTTGAGTGTATCTTCCTCCGAATAATTTTACAGTTAAGCATTGTATACGCCTGCTTAGATACATTGACTTATTAGTGTAGTTTTTATGGCGTTGAAATGTTTGTTTTTTTAGTTTTGTATAAATAAGCTAAAATAAGCAAAATATTGGCAAATCATAATCATTCCATATTGGTCTACTGTGCTTTACAAATACACTCACTTTCATCTGTTTTATGCACATTATTTACTGTAGTTAGATATTACATTTTCTTCATGTGATACCTTGTGATTTAGGCATTTACATAGTACACACTGTGCTATCATAAAATGCGTGGAATTCTATTTTAAAGTGACATTGAATTTATTTTTGGTTGCATTTGATAATGTACCACTTTCAAATTTATGTTCTTAAATGAAAAGAAAACTGACGGAAATGTTGTGTGAAAGGGACTATAATATGTATATCTTCTATGAACAGAGTTTGCAAATGTGTACAATGTATGGTTAGTGTGATTCCTCTGCTTACATAAAAAAAAAAAAAAAAGGTTTAAATTAATGGTAATGTTTCTCTCTCTGACATTGTAAAGTTTAATGTATCCAGTATCATATTCTGAATCATTTTTAACCAACCAACCTCCTCCGGGGAAATCCTGTTTACACAGGCAAATGATTGAGGTTATTGTGATATTCTTATAGCTTGTGTTGGTGTTTACACAGTCATTATTTAAATCTGGTCTTTGCAAATCCTGCTACCTTTTTTTGTGTGCCTATTCTACATCTAGCTATATTTGTTGGCTGTGTAATGTTTCCTGATGCCGAGTGTAGTATAAAATTGTCATCCACTGTTTATACACAGCAGCCATGTTTCCTACAGTATTACTTCTGGTTGCTAAATATTTCGGTAGTTCTGTATACATGCAAGTACCTTTTTATATTAAGAAATTTGGAAGGCTCCTTTTTATTAATCTGTTCCGTATGCCTCCGTTTACTGCTTTAAACTATTTTTTAGCAGCAAGACAGCATCTTTTGACGATAGAAAGTTTATTTAAAACTATCTCTCTGGGAGAGAAACACAGGAGCCTGGGAACCACTGAATCCTAAAATCAAACAGATTTCTCCTATTTTTTTATTTTTTTTGTTATCCTACATATTGTGAGCTGTTCCATTCTCTGGCTCCTACACATGCAAAATGTATTAAACAAAGTCCATTGATAAGTTACTTATTGCAGTTCCACTTCAGTGTCAGGGACAGTATTGAGATCTAGCAGGCCAAGCACATCTTAAACATCTGTTTAGCGATGATTCCTGTAAAGCATATTTAGCAGGTATATTAAACTTTTAAATATTTTTAAACATGTATAAAAAGAAAACTGATTTTTTTTTTGTCACTTTGATTTTTTTTTAATCAAAATCAATCATATCTTTTTTTTAATATTATGCAAATTATCAAAAAACAGTGTATTTAAAGACTGTGGATACTATATCATAGGCCAGAACCTGGAAAGAGCACAGTTTTTATTCTTTCTTGCAATAAACAAACATGCTATGCTTAGCCGTTTAAACTTACCATTGGAATAAATCTGTAAAATTATATATAATCTGAAAGAATACGACCTAGAGAATTGAAAAATAGCTGCAGGTTATTTTTCCACAAAATCGTTCTTTCACCAATTTTTGCCAAAAATCCTTTTTTTCTTTTTTATCATTTAAATAACATCATATATGTATTTCTAATTTCCTGGCTTTTTGACAGATACTAAATATGAAAGCCTGCTGATTAGATATTTAAGTGTCTATGCAGTCTTTATACTTGTGAAAGTGAGGGGCCGCATTTGCATCTAACACGCAATCCATGCATACGGACTTGCACAAAAAAATACAAGCCGCAGGACTCGCAAAAATACAAAAAAAGTATTTTTTTTTTTTTACTTTTTATTAAGTTTTAAAACATACAAAACTTACGAAATACAATAAATACATTTAATATGTGGGTTAATACATTAAATAGACACACCTAAACCATTGGCTGTGTGTGAGCAATTATCGATCCATTCCATAACCTAACGGAAGGTACTTATTTACCACATCATAAATAAAATTAAAAACTCAACCGACTCTTGGATCCAATAGATCCATTAGTAGAAAAGAGGAGCAAAACACACTAAAAACTCCCGGGCCAGACTTTTTTTTTTACTTAATATGGACTATACACAGTGATAATGGGATATACAATTTAAGGTCGTCTTACAATAATAGGAATAAGCTTTACAGTAGTTATAAAGACTCCGTGTAGCTGTCCCATTTCAGCCAGCTAATATGGCGTACATAACGCTCCGATGAAATGGAAATCCTATTATTCGTTAACTCTCTATTTATAGAAATAAGGTTACACAATTCACTAATTGTTGGGATCGTAGATTGCTTCCAATATTTTACAATAAGGTATTTAGCCACTAATAAGATGTGGCATATCAGATATCTCTCTATGGGTGGTAATTTTTCTAGATTATTATGATACAAAAAAAATTGACACATAAAAATGACATAACAAGCTTACTCACATCAAGGGGGGGGGGGCACCCAGGACCTCTGCAAGTGAAGTTACACCTCAATTTAAGTCCAAATCACAGAGTTTAGACACACGAAAATTCCGTAAGCGAGAGAAAAAATGTCCGCTGAAAAAAACAAGGCTACAGGACCCTAAAGCCGCAAAACACCACCAAGGACATACAGCTTTTCCAAAAAGCAGTACGATGTACAAGATACACTTTTAGCAAGGACGCTAATTCATCCACACCCGCGTACCACATACACATTCGCCGCCATTTTACATCACTAATTTACAGAGTCTGGAAATGCACAGCTACACTACAGGCTTCCCCTCGCGCACGCAGTCTATTTACACTGCACACATTGCTGACACTGCAATCCACATTGTATGCTGCCGGAACATGAAAAAAGATTGTCATCTCTTCAGCACAATGCTTCCTGCATATATTCCTTACAAATAGGTCAAGTATATTAATTTATTAATTAATTGGCATACAAAAGTAAATATAAACGAAACAAAAAAAAAACACCATCGCAATAAACAAAAAAACCCATTCACCGCGCACCTCACAACGGGCCCCAATGCTGCTGATAGCACACAAACTACACCAGGGGACAGCCTTGCAAAAAGCAGATCAGCGCCAACCTTACAATGACAGCAAAAGCGCCTCTGAGAAAAATAACAGCCTCGCAATGAGCGCTGAAGGATCTCGGACCACCAAAAAAAATTGTCTGTGCTAAACAGCATTATTAGCGCCTGAGGCGAGCAGTGGAGGCAATGAAACACGCGGGACATAGACGAAAAGGCAGGCCAAAGGCTCTCCTGTGAGCCGATCACACATTGAAACACGCAGGACTTAGCCTACTAACGCTTAAGAAACGCGGGACTTGGGGGGGGGGGGGGCATACGAGACGCGGGACTTGGAGGAGGGGGGGATACGAGACGCGGGACTTGGAGGAGGGGGGGAATACGAGACGCGGGACTTGCGGAGGGGGGGGAATACGAGAGGCGGGACTTGGAGGAGGGGAACTACACAAAGCAAAAAAAAACACGAAACCTACAAAAAAAAAAATACAACAAAAACATCACACGCGGCACGGGGGAACAGCCACGACGTCTGGGGGAAAAAGTAGAGGAGTCAAAGGACACGCTTAAAATTGTATTGACCGGGTAAGTGTGTATGTGTGTGTGTGTGTGTGTATATATATATATATATATATATATATATATATATATATATATATATATATATATATATATATATATATATATATATATATATATAATCTTCTATCTCTTGCCAAAGGAATGTGGGATTAGGGGATCTTCCCTGGGGGGGGGGGGGGTCAATGAAGGGTTCTGGAGGGGTATTTGGCTTGCCATGGGTAGGTTATCAAGGGGGGGTGACACACACCAAACTGAGGAGACCGGGTGTAGCTTATGATGTATATCTCTAAGTGATGTATAGATGTTTGCTTTTTATAGAATCTTTCCCTATTATTGAAAAAAGAAATGTTTTAACACCGTCTTCTCCTACTAGATGGAGGAGATGATACTCCAGTTGGACACCATTTCACCCAGGAGAATCACTCCATCCAGAACCTCATAATAAAAGTACTCAGGGAATTTCAGAACTATCCAACAGCGGAAAACTTTTAAATTAAAACTGATTCAATTTTTTAATCCATAGGATTTGGGCATTAACATCGACTTAGGCCCCCCTTCTATTGCTGTTTTTGTAAGCTACATGCTATGCTGAAATGTATTGCTCTTTATTTTACTCTTCTGTGTTATCTACATCCTGATCTATAGACTTACTGACCTATCAGGACATTATTCACAATGCTGGTCTGTTTCTCACTTAACTCTGCCCAATGAATTTTGTCTTTCTTGTTTTTCCGATTTCTTTTTTTCCCCCATCTCTTTCTGTTTGCTGTATAAGGGGGAGGGGGGGGGATAGACCCTCTTTTGCACCCTCGGCTTATACTCTGGTTGGCTTATACTAAAGTATATACAGTAATTAAGTTAAATTGGCTAATAAACATGTTGGTGGTTTAGGTCTCAGCACGTGGCTGTAATGGGAAATTAGAAATATGATCTTTAATAATCTTGAAGATTGAGAGTGGGTGATGTAGGTTAATCTTTAATTCTGAACAGACATGATTGTTTATAGGTTTGGGCTTTTAGTTAATTTGAGTTGTGTTTTATGCGTAATGGAGTTTGGCGGTAGGGGGAGGTGGCGAGAAAATAGAAAAAGTTGAATAGGTAGCTTGGTTTCATAAATTTGTTAGTGAATGAAATGCCTATGTTTCTTGTTTTGTTAATGTTTTTTTTTTTTTTTAACCTATTACATTTTATTATTAATGATTTCATCCAGTATGAAATTGTTTACCAGTGAGGTTTGTACTATATCATTAAAGTGTCATAGCTAAAGTCCATTTATTGTAGAAATGAAAAACTCTAACTCTAACTGCAGTGGTCCTAATAAATACTCTAACTGCAGTGGTCCTTTTATCAAGAAAATAGTCATACAGCTAATTTTTAATAAAATAAAACTTAATGTTTTCACTGGAGGACCCTTTCTTCTAAGATCAATGATACGTCCATCTCTCAATGGATTTCTGTACTCCTAAACAGACTGTCCAAAAATCTGTTTGTTTTTTGTTACGTGGATCAGACTTTAAAAAAAAGTGTTTCTATTGGCTATATTGAAATTTAGCATAGGACTAATATTTCGAAAGTGCTGCACCTTTAAAATAGCAAAGCAGAGGTTCTAAATATTGTATAATTTATACTATAGTTAGTAACAAGTACTTATCTTTTGAATGTCATTTGATGGAATGTATTTTCATATAGTAAAATAAAGTTTGAAATGTTTAACTTTCAGTCAGCGTTTTTGATCCACCCACAATGTTGATTAAAAATGAATGAGATTGCATTTAATTAAGTCCCTTCATTGCAGTTACCTTTTTTACCATTAACAAAGATATTAATCTTGTTTTGCGACTAGATCAAAATTGCAAATATTTAATTTGAGCTGGTTGTGATTTGAGGAAATGGTATGAATTGAGTGAGTAGGTACATCTAATAGGAGGAGATGGAGTACGTTTGAGTGGAGGCAGAAAATGTATGGTGAGAACCTCCACCCACGCAAAATAAACCCAGTATACACTCCGTTCTTGGTGGTCGACAATGCAAATGACTTGAGAAAGCAGTACATGCTCTACTACACCAAAGGGGAAAAAAAACATACTTTTTGTGGGTGTTTAAAGGAGAACCAATATAGATTGTGAAATATGACAAATTTACAAGTTTAAGAAATATGTAAACCAGGGATGAACAAATTTTATTATGTGGATTATGTAGGGAAATATGTATAATATAACTAAACATTTAGGGGGCAGCAGTTTAAGAACAATGGCTCCCTGACTCCTCTGATTTTTTTTATTTTTTATCATTATAGAGAAAATATATTTTTTTTACAGACTGTTGCCCACCAGCGATATCATGACTTTTTTTTTTTTTTTTGCTACATCTGAGAGCATTTGATGTACCACTTTTTTTTTTGGACCCAAAGCAGAAGGGACAAAAATGACTCCTCTATTTAACTGATCTGTTGGGTTTCTTCATGTCAGCCAATTAACAGAAATTATGTGCAACTTCTAATTCTGCCATTTTAAATCTACATACATATTATAATGCTCTGTGCATTTCCTTTTATTCCAGATAGTGTGGACAATTTTGTGGAAACCTTTTTTTGCATGGATTAAAATTGATTGATTTCAATTTTAGTTATTGCCTATATAGCCCCTAAAGCCAGTCTGCATAGATAAGGGTTGGGCTGTAACTGTCATACTGATTATATTTTAGCTTGATTGACTTCTATACTCCTGACTCTATGTGCAGTCATGTGGCTCAATGAAAAAATTATTCTGTTTTGGACTTGTGAATTCCAGGAACTATTCCCTATTAAAATATTTTTATTTTTACAATGTTTTTATTTAAATATGGTTTATAATTTTTTCCGTAGCAAACATGTATACATATTATCAATGTTATATAAAAAATATATTTAAATAGTATAAAGGTAGAGGGGTTGTAGGAGAATCAACGCGTAACTCCTCCTTTTATATCCCAGATACTGTACCATAAGATTATACAATATTGCCTTGTTTTGGTGAAACAGCAATGTAAGCAAATCTTACAAATATTATGCTTTTACTATTCTGCATTACTACAGCAATATTTTTATATATCTCTAATTTAAAGTTAATATATATTATATTATATATATATATATATATATATATATATATATATATATATATATATATATGTGTATATATATATATATGTATATATATCACATATTATAATTGTCTAACTGCGAGTTGTCGTCACACTTGCGGCCTTGCAGGATGACAACTCGCAGTTTGACAACATGCTCCCTCCTTCCCCACATCATCCTCCTCCTCACCCCTTATCATCATCCTCCTCCTCACCCCTTATCATCATCCTCCCTCCCTGTTATCCTCCTTCTTTCCCCCCTCTCCCCACTCTGATGCGAGCACCTCCTGCTGCTTTTTTGTAGCCGCATGTCTTCTTCCTGTGAGCTGCCGGCATCTGTTAATGACATCACGCAGGGGCCTCTCTCCTCTGCTGTTCACTTAAGGTGGATTTCTATATATTGAAGCATACGTGCACTTTTTCTATGCTATGTGTAAATTATCTCCTGCAGTGCTACTGTAATAAGAGATTCAGTATCCCATCAGATCCTGTATCCTCTGTGTAACGGATCTCCTGGCACCCCGACCGGGTACCTCTGTTGATAGACGCGTCCTAGTTTGCGCCGAGGCCTACAAGCACCGCACCGGACACCTCAACCACCACAGACTCCACAACCGCCGTAGTTTAGCTGGAGCCGCGCAGACTTCCTTCCACCCTGTATGAATCTCCAGGACCGTGTGGGGAAGACCTCTCCTTCAAGGATAGTACATCAGGAACGAGCGTTCAGTAGTTACAGCTCAAGGGAGTATGCAAAAGCATAGCAATCCCCAGTATGATAGAGCAATCCCCTCCAAGAACGAGATGAGACTACGTTTTGAAGGGTCAAGTAGAACTATTCTTTAATGACAGGGGATCTCCTTTTATGCAATGGTGCCCTCTGAAGGGCTACACCCACATAATTATCACAGCCAATTATATACATGGTTCAACCCCCACGTCTCCTCCCCTCAGATAACAGGTAACACAATTAAAACAGACACAATTTTAACCACATTCTGGATGTACCCCAAAAACAGGGGGTACACCTTTAAGTCCAGCACCGTTCAATAGCTCTCATCCAGGGGAACAACATATTAAAAAATGGCATGAATCAGACCAGGGGTTCAAAAGTTAGTAAAAGTATCTTACTGGCAGCATGGCAATCCACATCCCCCATAGTTGGCCACACAATACACATAGAGGGACAATAGGTGTGGTCACCCCTCCCTGAGGCTCCCTGGCAACTTTGATATAATCAGACATTGATTAAATCAGCCTTCTTTGTTCTTATCTGAGAATGAAAACACTTTATACAATCGACTCCCTTATCTCTGGAGTCTCTGTAATAGGATTATCTATTAGCCTAGGTCTGCAAAAGTCTGGGCTAATATTCTGCAGAGCATAAACCAACATACATACAATATAACATTAGGATCATATTTTAACCAAGAATTAAATAACCATAAAACAGGGTAAAACAGTGATGGGTTCCGTTACAGCTGGGGTCTGAGCGCACAAAACTACCGAATAGCGCTCAGATCCTCTTCACACAGTTCAATTGCCATGGAGCTAAAGTCTTTCCCATAGTCTTTCATTATATGAATGGGCTCCATGACATATCTATCTGTGGTATCATGGTTCACACAGGGCAAGTACCGAATGACCCCCCTGTATGTAAAGGGCCAGAATGAGTGACATACACTCTGGTATGGCCGAATACTGTGTTTGAAGGGCAATATGTCCCCGGGCCATAGTCGCAGGGCAGGAGGCTGGCAAACAGTCCTCTCCAAGACAAAGTGGCGAAGGGCACTTCGTCACACTCTGGGACCAGCATTCAGACAAAGTCCCACCCCTGCCTCTCTCCTCTTCTGTTCACTTAAGGTGGATTACAATATATTAAAAGCATACATGCACTTTTTCCCTGCTATGTGTAAATTATTATATAAGTTGTGAGCATACGAATTGTTGCTAATGCTTGCGGGCTCGCACAGCGAGCCACGGCCCTCGCATAGTGAGGGCTCCAGTTGCTGGCAAGGAGCGCCAAAGGCGCTCCTTGCCAGCAACTGCGACCCTCGCAAACTTTACGTCTGAACGCAAAAAACATACGGCGCCGAAGGCGCTCCATGCCAGCAACTGCAACCCTCGCAAACTTTATATCGGAACGTTACCACACATTACAACCTTGCAAAAATCGTCTGCAACCCGCGAACATGAAAAAATTAAAAACACAATAAATACACACAACACATACATAAAAAGCTTACCTACAGCAAGAGGGGGCATCCAGGACCTCAAAAAATGAAGTTGCACCTCAAAAGAGTTTAGACACTCAAAAATTCTCTAAAGCGAGAGAAAAAATGCCCGCCGAACAAAACGAAAACGAGGCTACAGCACTGTAAAAAAACACCACAAGAAACACGCAAAACACCACAAGAAACACGCAAAACACCACTAGAGACCTACGGATATTCCGCAAATACGCATACCACTCATTACCCGCCATATTACAACAATGCGGAAGTACACAACTACGCTAACGGTTTGGTCTTGCGCACGCACACTATTACACTGCACACATTCATCACGCTTACACAGCCGCTCCACACCACTAATGCTGCAGCAACATCAAAACAGATTGTCAGCTCTTCAACACAATGCTTCCTGTATATATTACTTTAAAAAAAAAATAAAGTATATTAATTTATTAATGTATTATTATACACCAAACCGCATTAGCTCATTTACAATTTCATTGCCGTCATTTTTTGACGGGCAATTCGCTATATATATATAATCTCGATCGATATGACACAAACACTAGGAAATTGCCAGTCAAAGATGACGGGAATGAAATTGTGAGGCTGTTTGGTCCTCCAAGTCCACCTGTCTGGGGTTGTTAGAAAATACACAACGGCGCAAACAGTAAGACTTACACTTGGTGAGCCTAGTTTTCATCCTGTTTCAGAATTTTTACGTTTTTCGTCCGCCATTCCCCATCCCCGTGTGTGTGTGTAATTTTTTTTTTTTTTTATAACTATTTTGTTGTTTTTTGGGTGTTTTGTAGTAACAAGTTTGAACGAACTGCGTGCTTCAACTGCTTGCCTTGCTTTGCAAGGCTCCCAGTGCAAAAAGTGCCTCCGGCACTCATTGCAGCCCAAGTTGTGCGTAACAACTTCCTTTATCAGCATAGCTGATTTTTAATTGGTTCCACTAGCTGGTGCAACTCAGGGCAGGTTAAAGGCAGCTTGAAACCACTAACTACAAACCGTGAGAACTAGTTATTTTAGTAGCAATTCTAAGAAGCAAAACATTCTCAATCCCTCTGGTGCAGAGGATTTATGGTTACTTAAGGATCTCTTTGAATGCATGAAAAAATAATTGTGTTACATGTCTCTCTAACCTTATTTGAAAGAGGGACAAGGAAATCAATAACCAAGGACCTTTGCACAAATACACTGTCATATTCACCTCTGAGACCTGTTTGCTCTAGTACCTGACTGCCCAACTATTTCTTAAATTGTTTCGCGTTTCTTCTGCTTACGTCCCCATATCAGTTGCCGTCATGCAGCCAAGTTCCTATCATTGTAAAATAGGCATGTATACAATTGGTAAACACTAGGTGGTGTAGCAGCTAGAGAATTAGTGCTTTGAAGTAAGAATAAGGTTTTTTACAGTTGTTTGGGCAAGAAAAAGAATGAGTGGTATTAACAAGTATTGGATTTATAGCATTTACTATTTTAATGGCTACATGAATGTTCTCATATTTACCAAATGTATAAGATTTGCATAAACGTATAATAACTGCAGCCATTTTGGGATGTAAATGCGTCCCTTCAAATTAAATTTAAAATGCTAGCAAACAATTTTCTTTTTATTGCATACATTTGAAATATTCAGGCCTAGTGGTCCTCCATTTTTGGAATTTTGTTAATGCTGTATTTTCCCTTGGTTTTTATCCCCTGTATTGCGCTACGGAATATGTTGGCGCGTTACAAATAAAAGTTAATAATAATAATAATAATAGTATATTCTGATTTTATTAATTGTATTTATCTAAATATTTGTCTTGTTTCGCACTGCTCAATTCCATTGCACTTCCACCCCATTATATAGTAAGGTAGATTTGGGTTTAAAGTAAAGTTTTTGTTTGTTTTTTAATATCGCTTTTATTTTCCAGCTACCATTTCCCATCGACTGAACCTGTTTTACCTGGCAAATGATGTCATACAAAACTGTAAAAGAAAAAATGCTATTGTGTATCGTGAGGCATTTGCTGAGGCACTTCCTGAAGCTGCTTCTTTAGTAAAGTAAGTAAAATTCCTAATTTAATCTTAGAACGGAGTATATTTATTTTGTGATTAAACGTTAAATGATAGTCCTGTACTATATAATCTAGTATTCATAGACTAAGTTGAGCAATAAAATATTTAATGCACATGTTTTGGCAGTATATTTGAGCTCTTGCAGAAAATAATGCAATACTTTGGTCAAGAACAGTTTAGAAATTTGTTAAAAAGGTTTAAATTTAATATAAGATATGTAGCACTTTGTTGGAAGAAAATCTAAGGAATTTATCTATTGTCCACCAAATTTTTATTGTATTAGAGATCCATCAGTGTCAAAATCTGTGGAGAGGATCTTTAAAATCTGGGAAGAAAGAAATGTGTATCAAGGAGATACAATTGCATCGTTCAGATCTGCTTTAAGTAAGTAATATTTTGATAATCTTCTGTAAAATTCCAATAATTTTAAACAAAGTAACGTTATTCTAGTGTGATATCTGGTCTTGATGTTAAATTTAAGTAGAGAAAGGTGTTGCAAAGTTCAATCTTTATATACAAATCTTGTGTACAGGTTGTTTTGTTTGTTTGTTTTGTGTTAACTTTTCACTGTATATAGAAAACAGCCCCTTACCTAAAATGCTTTATATTGATGTATCCTGAAATTAAACTGACTGTTCCTGCTTACTTATGTATTTTCATACACCTCTTCTTATCCCAAGATGGTGGATTTGGGAAGCGAGAGAGAAGTAAGAGTGCACGTCCCAAAGTAGTCGAGAAAGCACCAGAGGGTAAGAAACAGGAAAGCTTTGAAACGCCTCAGTGTCCATTATTCCTAAAGTGTTCTAATGGGTTACAACTGTATTGTGGCCTAGTTACAATACATTTACTGTTTTCGTTAAGGTTTACATGTTAAATTATATAATTTACTATTTTAGTACACTGTTTCTATTCCTGTAAATAACCTGTCATGAAACTTCACTTGTCTTAGTCTGTGCAAGTTACTATTTGCAAGGGAAAGTGTATTCTGTTTTTGTCTTGCTGTTCGTGTGCAGTAATCAGTCTGCAGATGAGGAGAGGTTTGGCCTGTGTTAGTTTATATCTGTTCGCGAGTATGATGTTTTGCCTTACAGTGGGTCTGTGAGCTGCTATCTGGCAGTACAGATATATTTTTTGAATATATATTTTCCATTGTACTTTCCATTTTTTTTTTCTACCTTGTCATCATGTCAGACCAGTGATAAGTTAATATCCTGCCACATATATGTACTATAAATAGCAATATTTGGTGATATTGTTCCTCTGAAATGGCAATTTGTGCTTATTGAGCACAGTTTTTAGCTGGATCTAGCATCGAAATTGGAACTGAGGTAGCTTGGTGACCGTTACGGGGCTAAGCAGAGGGAACAGGGGCAGGAGACTGGTTAGTTATAGTGAAACTGTTGTATGTCCATCCAGGAATGACAAAGAAAGAACTACTGTTTCTGGCAAGCAGCCAGGAGAACAGGGCTACTGGAGCAGAGAGAGAAAAAGTAACAGACATGTTTTGGTGATAGGGGACTCTATTATTAGGAAGTCACCCGAACCCTGGCAACTTAACAGTTTGCTGTCTCCTGGGTGTTGGTCATGTTTTTTGGATAGGTTTGATACATTTTTACATTGGCTGGAAATGACCCATCAGTCTTGGTACATATGACAAAGTGGAAGACAGGATTTTATGTATTGAAGGGGAAAAAACTTTGCACAAATACCTCCAAAGTCATTTTTTCCATGTGCTAACCCAGGGAGATGGAAGGAGCTTAGGGGAGGTAATGTGTGCTGTAAAGAGGTTTTTTGTTTTTTTTAGAGCACTGGGTTGACTTCTGTTATGGGTGAAATCTCTACAGCAGTGATGGATTGCACCTTGGTGAACAGGCATTTTTTTTTATCTAGTAGGTGGGAGTGAGGGACTAGTTTAAAAGTAATGGTGTAGAAAGTGTAAAGTTGGTAAGGGGTGAGTTAAATATTCATGGAGGAGGGTTTGCATAGTCAATAAGGGGTTATGGTAAGTAACTCAAGTAGAGTAGCAAGCACTTCAATCCTGCATAAACATAGCATCCTGAAGTATATGCTTGCTAATACAAGAAACTTGCCATGGAAAATTGGAGAGCTAGAATTAACAATAAATGGGGAAAAATATGATATTTTTTTATTTGGGCATTACTAAAACATTGTGGGGTGATTATTTTGACTGGACAGTTCATTTAGAGGGTTGTCACCTATTTAAGATCTGGGCAATGGTAGAAGAACAGCAGGAGTGTCTAAGTTGAGCCTAAATTAAAGTATTTGAACATATATACAGAATATATTTACTGTGCAAGTAGTGATAACGTTGAAGTCTTGTAGGTAGAAATAAATAGCAGAGTAACATCCTAAAAAATATTGATGGGAACATGATATAAACTTCTTAATATAATGAAAGTGAGTCATTGCAATTACTGCTAATAATGTTAATAATGGAAGGTTTTTACTACCCTGAAATAAACTCAGTAAATGAGACCTGCTGTTCTGCTAAGGAGAGAAGGTTTTTGAGTACATTTGCAGATCATTATCTAACCCAATTTATAAAAAAAAAACTACTAGAAATTAGGCAGTCTTGGTCTTCATGGAGAATATTGATATATCAAATATTGAAGTAGGGGAACCCTTGGGGAAAAGTGATAACAGTCTTGTTTGAAGTTGAATTTCAAAAAGCAAATTTTATAAGGGGGCAACAAATTCTTAATTTTAAAAAGGCAAATTTTAATGGTCTAATGGCAGCAATACAGTGTATAGACTGGAACATACCATGTGGAATTTTAAAAGTAAAATAAGTAAAGCGCAGCACGTGCGGCTTAACAATAGTTTAAATATCATCAAATGACGTAAAAAGCAGGCATAAATTATACAAGAGAGACAGTAAAGACCCAGTTTACATGTGTGCAAAGAAAATCACACAACTTAAAAAAAAAAAAAAAAGCTGAAGAAGTTAAAAGAAGAGTTAATTGCATAGGAGAGTAAAACAAAAACTAAATTTATTTAAATATATTAATAGAAGGAATGCTAAGAATGAAAATATTGGAACCTTAAAATATGAAACCAACTACAGATAAACCGGGACCATTAAAGGCAGGCAAGCAAATTACATATTTTTCTTCTGTATACACAAGGGAAATAAAAATAAATTGGGACACTGCAACAAAATGGAGCTGCACTACCTTCACCAAATTGGTTAATGTAAGCATAAATGTAAAAGGGACTTGAAAAAATAAATGTTAATAAAGCACCAGGCCCTGTTGTGATGCATCTAAGTTTATGGAGGAAACTGGTTTCTGTAATAGCCAAACCATTCTCAATTTTTTTTTGAAGATTCCCTCTCCACATGGTCCGTACCAGCTAAATGGGGGAAAAAGCAGATGTGATACCATTTATTCAAGAGATCAGGAGCAAAAACTAGGGAAATGGCCTCAACTCTATAGTGGAGAAGTTCTTACTTCCTCATAGGAACTAATTAGATTTATTTGCTATAACCTATCCAACTCCTATGTAGTCTTTTTGGATTTTACAAAGGCTTTTGATACAGTGCCACATGTGTGCCATAAAGAACCAAATAGAGGAATTGCAGTACATATATTTTGATTTACAACTAGTTAAGACTGGAAGCAAAGGGTTGTTGTAAAGGGGAACATACTCAGATTGGACTCATTTGGTAAGTGGGGTTCCTCAGGGTACATTATTATTTTTGTATTTTTTTTAAACATATTAAATCTTTAAAAGTAGGACTGGAAAGTAATGTGTCCGTATTTCCTGAAGACACAAAGTTGTGCAGTGTAACTAAACCGAAACATGATATACTTTCACTTCAAACGGGAATTATGTAAACTGGAAGAAATGGCAGATGATTATTATGATTTAACACAATTACATGCACAATTATGTATTTGGGAAGGAAAAATAAGTATGTAATTTATAATCTAAATGGAACAAATCTAGGGGTATCAGATATTGAAAGGGACAACCACCTACGTAACAGTGTTCAAAGGCAAGTAAAATATTAATTAGCATGTGTTGAGTGGTGTTGAAGCAAAGGAAGCAAATATAATTATGCTATTGTATAAATTCCTAGTACACCCTCATTTGGAATATGGAGTACAAGTTTGGGCACCACTTCAATAAAGGGCAAAGTAGATCTGGAAAAGGTACAGAGAAGGGCAAAAAAATAAGGGTATTGGAGGAACTAAGCTATGAAGACAAACTAATTTAAACCTATTTTGTCTGCATATGATTACCTTTATGTAAATCAGGGGTGGGCAAGAGTGGTTTTGGAGGGCCACACACATGCCTGGATTTGATGATAGCCCTGTCAATCGCTTCTTTGGTCATCCCAACTGACTCACCTGTGCACAGAAAGGATCTCTTCAAATAAAGGCCTGTTTGTTTTGTGGCAAGGGCAGTCAAACTCTAGCTCTCTACCAAAGGTGGTTTTGCGCAGATTCAATAGATAACTTTAAAAAAGCGTTTTTAGATGTATTTGACTAAAAAGGGCATACATGGTAATGGAGAAGCTGTTGTTTTGAACTGGGAATTAATTAGATTGGCAATATTTCAGTGTTCTATTTTAATTTATTTGTTTTTTGTTTCCTCTGGATCAATTAACAACATATATTATAAGAATCTGAGGTTAAATTTGATGTGATTTTTTTTTTTTTTTTTAACCTTTGTTTCTATGTATTTTACATGTCCAGTAATTTTGCATATGTTCCCTGGAGTCTCCTCTTTAGGGACTAATATTGTTATGCATATTTTCACCATTTAAAGGCAAGTCTGGCTCCTTCCACTCTAGTCTCACTTCTACTTCTGAATATGTAACATGACTTTTCATTTTTGGCGATAGTAGTTTTGTGTCTTTATTCATATGTATTTAATATGTAAAAAATAATTTGGTTTAGTAATGGTAAAAGTTGTGTGGTCTACAAAAAAGTTAACTTTTTTTTTCTTATTATTGTTTTTCTTCTTAAGCTCCACCCATAAATCCAAAAGCTGCCTTAAAATCAAAGATTGTGGCTGAATTTAGGGTAAGTCTCCACTGAATATTTTCCACTGTTGTCATCCACTGTTGTCGTCCACTTGAGTAGTAGCACCTTGTATATAATAATGTAGGTTGTGTTCAATATCATTATTATTATTATTATTGTTTTTTGTGTTATTTGCATATCTTTAATCTTGGCACTTGTCTAGTGTACACCCCTCACATTTTTGTACATATTTTATTATATCTTTTCATGTGACAACACTGAGGATATGACACTCTGCTACAATGTGAGGTAATAAGTGTACAGCCTGTATAACAGTGTAAATTTGCTGTCCCCTCAAAATAACTCAACACACAGCCGTCCATGTCTAAACTGTTCGCAACAAAAGTGAGTACACCCCTAAGTGGAAATGTCCAAATTGGGCCCAATTAGCTATTTTCCCTCTATGGTGTCATGTAACTCGTTAGTGTTACAAGGTCTCAGGTGTAAATGGAGAGCAGGTGGCTTAAATTTGATGTTATCGCTCACACTCTCTCATACTGGTCACTGGAAGTTCTTCATGGCAATGCACTCTCTGAAAGATGGCCTAGGCTATAAGAAGATTGCCAAGACCCTGACAATGAGCTGGGATCTGTTATCTAGCCGCAGGCAGTCTGAACACTGGGTTTAACGCTGCACCACAGCACCACCTGTTGGTGGTAAAAAAGTTACTTCAGGCAAATAACCATTTCCCCCCCTCCGACGTGGTGCAACTCAACGGCACTGGATCGACAACGAGGGCTTCGGCCGAGCCGCTCATAGCTCAAGGCCTCTTCTGTTGGCGCCCCTTATGAGCCACATCAGAGGGGAGAATGTTTTTGTCTATGGCACAGCGTTCAACCACAGTGTTCAGACTGCGTGCGGCTAAATAACAGGTTCCACTCAGAATGGGCCTTGCCATGGTCTACAAAAAAAGTTCAATGCACATGCTCAGCGTCATATCCAGAGGTTGTCTTTGGGAAATAGACATAGGAGTGCTGCCAGCATCGCTGCTGAGTTTGAAGGGATGAGGGGTCAGACCATACACCGCACACTGCATCAAATTGGTTTGCATGGCTGTCGTCCCAGAAGGAAGACTCTTCTAAAGATGATGCACGAGAAAGCCAGCAAACAATTTGCTGAAGACAAGCAGACAAAGGACATTGATCACTGGAACCATGTCCTGTGGTCTGATGAGACCAAAATAAAGTTATTTGGTTCAGATGGTGTCAAGTGTGTGTGGCTGCAACCAGGTGAGGAGTACAAAGACAAGTGTGTCTTGCCTACAGTCAAGCATGGTGGTGGGAGTGTCATGGTCTGGGCCTGCATTAGTGCTGCCGGCACTGGGGAGCTACAGTTCATTGAGGGAACCATGAATGCCAACATGTACGGTGACATACTGAAGCAGAGCGCGATCCCCTCCCTTCAGAGACTGGGCCGCAGGGTTGTATTCAGACAAAACGACCATTAACACACTTCCAAGATGACCACTGCGTTGCTAAAGAAGCTGAAGGTAAAGTTGGTGGACTGGCCAAGCATGTCTTCAGACCCAAACCATATTGAGCATCTGTGGGGCATCCTCCAATGGAAGGTGGGTAAGTTCAAGGTCTCTAATATCCATCTTGATGTCATTATGGAGGAGTAGAAGAGGACTCCAGTGGCAACCTGTGAAGCTCTGGTGAACTCCATGCCCATGAGGGTCAGGGCAGTGCTGGAATATAATGGTGGCCACACAAAATATTGCCACTTTGGGCCCAATTTGGACATTTGCACTTAGGGGTGTATTCACTTTTGTTGCCAACGGTTTAGACATGGACGGCTGTGTGTTGAGTTATTTTGAGGGGACAGCAAATTTACACTGTTATACAGGCTGTACACTTACTACTTTACATTGTAGCAGAGCGTCATTTCTTCAGTATTGTCCCTTGATAATAAAATATTTCCAAAAAATGAGAGGGGTGTACTCACTTTTGTGAGATACTGTATGGTTCCCTGGTGGTTAGGACTTGGTGCTTTCACCCCTGCTGCCTGGGACACCATGAAGCAATAGAGGGTTAAGCCTGGTCAGTACTTGGATGGGATTCTACCTAAGAATACCAGGAGTTGTATGTTCCGACCCACTGGAGTCAGAACTAGCAACCCACTCCATTATCTCTGCCATGAATACCAAGTGGATTAGCATGGTGCGGTCCATGAGATCAGAGACTCTGGAGGGAGATCTCTGTGTGGGCCAAAATGACTGCCCTTATACTGAGCAATTTAAGCATCAAAATAAAAATTGTGATTGTGACCACACACCCCCTTGTCCAGTGGCCCTTTGCCATAACATTTACCAGCTTACAAAAGCATTTGTGTAGTAATGACTTAGATGTTATGGACTGAAGTCTCTGAAAGGATCCGTGCCACCAGTTATTCTAAAACATTAAAATACTTACCGTATATAATAGAGTATAAGCCGACCCGAGTAAGCCAAGGCACCTATTTGACCACAAAATACTGGGAAAACTTTACTCTAGTATAAGCCGAGGGTGGGAAATGTGAGTCCCTCTTGTGAGTCCCTCTTGTGAGTCCCTCTTGTGAGTCCCTCTTGTGAGTCCCTCTTGTGAGTCCCTCTTGTGAGTCCCTCTTGTGAGTCCCTCTTGTGAGTCCCTCTTGTGAGTCCCTCTTGTGAGTCCCTCTTGTGAGTCCCTCTTGTGAGTCCCTCTTGTGAGTCCCTCTTGTGAGTCCCTCTTGTGAGTCCCTCTTGTGAGTCCCTCTTGTGAGTCCCTCTTGTGAGTCCCTCTTGTGAGTCCCTCTTGTGAGTCCCTCTTGTGAGTCCCTCTTGTGAGTCCCTCTTGTGAGTCCCTCTTGTGAGTCCCTCTTGTGAGTCCCTCTTGTGAGTCCCTCTTGTGAGTCCCTCTTGTGAGTCCCTCTTGTGAGTCCCTCTTGTGAGTCCCTCTTCCTCCCCACCCTTCCCGTCCTGTGTATCTCTTCCTCCCCCCCCCCTTCCCGTCCTGTGCCTCTCTTCCTCTCCCCCCCCCCCTTCCCGTCCTGTGCCTCTCTTCCCTCCCGTCCTGTGCCTCTCTTCCCTCCTCCCCCCCCCCCCTTCCCGTCCTGTGTTTCTCTTCCCTCCTCCCCCCCCCCCCCCCCTTCCCGTCCTGTGTTTCTCTTCCCTCCTCCTCCCCCCCCCCCCCCTTCCCGTCCTGTGTTTCTCTTCCCTCCTTCCCCCCCCCTTCCCGTCCTGTGTTTCTCTTCCCTCCTCCTCCCCCCCCCCCTTTCTGTCCTGTGTTTCTATTCCCTTCCCCCCCCCCCCTTTCTGTCCTGTGCTTCTATTTCCTTCCCCCCCCCCCCTTTCTGTCCTGTGTTTCTATTCCCTTCCCCCCCCCCTTTCTGTCCTGTGTTTCTATTCCCTTCCCCCCCCCCCTTTCTGTCCTGTGTTTCTATTCCCTTCCCCCCCCCCCTTTCTGTCCTGTGTTTCTATTCCCCCCCCCCCCCCCCCCTTTCTGTCCTGTGTTTCTATTCCCTTCCCCCCCCCCCCCCCCTTTCTGTCCTGTGTTTCTATTCCCTTCCCCCCCCCCCCCCCCCCTTTCTGTCCTGTGTTTCTATTCCCTTCCCCCCCCCCCCCCCTTTCTGTCCTGTGTTTCTCTATAAATGTAAAGGGACACAGAGGGCTTCTGGATTGTATTAGGCATATAATATATTACATTATATTATAAATGATTGTTGTGGTGAACTACCTACTCATAAAATCCACAACACAAACTGAGATCCAGCACCATGCTGATGATAGCCAGTAAGCTTGAAACAGCTGTACATGGATAGGATACTCGGCTTGTGTTTAATCCAACCTTGGCTTTGTATTAAAGCTGTGTAATACACCATGCATAAGCTTAAAGGAAGCCATGTTTGATAATGGCTATGGATTGAAGAGCGAGGCTTTTGTGGGCACATTTGCATGTCCCCCTGCTCAGCTTCCCAGGATGCAGCGGTATAACTGTTTTTCTCAAATTCTGAGCTGGAAGCAGGCGTGTTTTTTTTTTTTGTTTGTTTGTTTTTTCAACCTGTTTTAGACATTCAAATGTGAACACAGATGTACTATTTATTTAGTGTGTGTGTGTGATGTATATGTGTTACTGAGTGTGAGCCAGCAGTGCTGCGGATGAAAGGCCCAGTCACTAAGTCTATGATTTGGGGCAGTAAAAAACAAAGCTTTTACATGCTCCTTAAAAATAAAGTACACAAAATTTTATATTCTATACCTAGTAAAAAACAGAAATCCTCTGTCCCTTTTTAATATTTTGAAATATTCAGATGTTTCAACAAATTTGGCTGTATTTTTTTTGAAGATGTGCCTTTTAGGACTATTGATCTGTATTGTTTCCCATATTAGTTATTTTGTATCTACTATGCATTGCACCATATTATTATTATTGTTGTTGTTTTTATTTTCTCAATCCTGTGTTGTTTGTGTGTGTGTGAAACTAACCATGTATTTTTATTTTATTTTTTAGCCACAAGGCCTGATCGATGATTTATTAATGTACAAGCACTCAGTGGATCATGTTGACCTTAAAGAGAAGCAACTTTCCAACATGAGAGTTGATGTATGCAGCACCGAGACACTGAAACGATTGAAAGGTAACTAGAGTCCGGATTGTAAATGTTTGTCAAATGTCTGATTAAGGACAATGGACTAAGTTGGAATTAGTGTAGGAAAAGAAAAAAGGGCAGCTATTTCTAGGATGAATCAAAAAACATGTTTTACCATGGCCAGATATGGATAATTAATCTACATCTGTGATAAGGTAAATAGAAGGGACGTCAACACATAAACAGGGAAGATATTAGGGTCCAGTGAGGCTTAAAGTCAACTCCTATAAAATGACCTAAAGGTATGTTATACACCCAAATCCAAGTCAGTCATGTAATCATAGCTGACTGGTGGGATATACAAGATGTGATCAAAATTACAGGACAAATTAAATCCTATAATAGAAAAACTATGTCAATATGAATAAAATATAACTCCTAATATTTAAAAATTATAAGGTATAAAACAAGTTGCTATTGGCACAGGGTGCCAAAGCAGTCAGGGAAAAAGTGTCCAGCCACCAAAACTGGAGCTAGGAGTCCTCACATTAGACCGATCAACCAGAAGATAAACGGAGGCTTACAAGTCACAACCATGCAGTAAGATTGTGGCTAACGCTGGAAAAGGTCTTGCAAATATCATCCCTCTCAAAGGAAAAAAATCCTCCTAATGGTCACACACATGTAATACAGGAACAATAACCACCACTAACATTCAAATAGGAGTTAGCCAGGCAATGACTGAAACAATCAATAGATCATAGAACTATAACAATTAGGCTATGACCAATAGTATAGATCAAAGTAATAGGGATTTAAATAAGCATAATGTATAACGCTACAGATTATGCAGGTGTCTAATTGTAATATCAAATCCTATATCCATCATATACATGCCATAGACCCTTCCAGCGACAATCCACCCAGGGTGATATAAGATGACAATACCTCAGTGGTAGTCCAGGACACTGTCATGAGGGGACCCTGCTCCCTCCAGGCGACTGCCACACTCCCACCTCAAACAGCGACGGCTCCCCCGGCGTTTGATTTCACTCGTCTGAAACGTCACATAGCAACCGAGCATGCAATCCAAAATGGCACATGCGTGTCAGCCAACATGCATTTTGCAGTGATCAGCTTTCTCAAAGTTGGAATTAGTGTAGTTAATTACTTTTTTTTTTTTGCAGTGGATTTTTTTCTGCCTTAAAGGACCACTGCACTTCAAGAAAAGAAACTTATAGTTCCTTGCAAAAGTATTCACCCACTTGACTTTTTACCTATTTTGTTACATTACAGCCTTAAATTCAATGTTTTGTTAATCTGTATTCTGTGATGGATCAGAACACAATAGTCTAAGTTGGTGAAGTGAAATGAGAAAAATATATATACATAAAACATTTTTTTAGAAATAGAAACAGAAAATTGGCATGTGTGTATTTATTCGCCCATAAAAAGCTCTGGTGCAACCAATTACCTTCAGAAGTCACATAAATAGTGAAATAATGTTCACCTGTGTCACATGATCTGTCATTACATATACAAACCTTGTTTGAAAGGCCCCAGAGGCTGCAACACCTAAGCAAGAGGCACCACTAATCAAACACTGTCATGAAGACAAACGAACTCTCCAAACAAGTAAGGGACAATGTTGTTAAGTACAAGTTAGTGTTGGGTTGTAAAAAAAATATCCAAATCTTTGATGATCCCCAGGTGCACCATCAAATCTATCATAACCAAATGGAAAGAACATGGCACAACAGCAAACCTGCCAAGAGACTGCTGCCCACCAAAACTCACGTACTGGGCAAGGAGGGCATTAATCAGAGGCAGCATAGTTACCTAAGGTAACCCTGGAGGAGCTGCAGAGTTCAACAGCAGAGACTGGAGTATCTGTACATAGGATAAGCCGTAGCTCCATAGAGTAGGGCTTTATGGCAGAGTGGCCAGAAGAAAGCCGTTACTTTTAGCAAAAAACAAAATGGCACACGTTGAGTTTGCGAAAAGGCATGGGGGAGACTCCCAAAATGTATGGAGGAAGGTGCTCTGGTCTGATGATACTAAAGTTGAACTTTTCGGCCATCAAAGAAAACACTATGTGACGTGAACCCAACACATCACCCAAAGAATACCATCCCCATAGTGAAACATGGCGGTGGCAGCATCATGCTTTGGAGATGTTTTTCAGCAGCCAGGACTGGGAAACTGGTCAGAGTTGAGGGAAAGATGGATGGTGCTAAATACAGGGATATTCTTGAGCAAAACCTGTACCACTCTGTGCGTGATTTGGGGCTAGGACAGAGGTTCACCTTCCAGCAGGATAATGACCCCAAATACACTGCTAAAGCAACACTTTAGTGGTTTAAGGGGAAACATGTAAATGTGTTGGGATGGCCTAGTCACAGCCCAGACCTCAATCCAATAGAAAATCTGTGATTGCTGTTCACAAGCGCAAACCATCCAACTGGAAGAAGCTAGAGCGGTTTTGCAAGGAGGAATGGCAAAAATCCCAGTGGTAAAATGTGGCAAGCTCATAGAGACTTATCCATAGCGACTTGGAGCTGTGATTGCCGCAAAAGGTGGCTCTACAAAGTATTGACTTTAGGGCGGTGAATAGTTATGCACATTGATTTTTTTTCTGTGTTGTCCTATTTGTTGTTTGAAGACTTTATTTTTATTTATTGTGAAGCAAAGTTGTGGGCATGTTTGTAAATTAAATGATGCAAATCCTCAAACAATCCATGTT
Organism: Discoglossus pictus; assembly: GCA_027410445.1. Classification (NCBI taxonomy): domain Eukaryota; kingdom Metazoa; phylum Chordata; class Amphibia; order Anura; family Alytidae; genus Discoglossus; species Discoglossus pictus. The sequence goes on along the minus strand of CM050168.1, from coordinate 273,058,671 downwards.
AATTCTAGGTTGTGAGGCAACAAAACATGAAAAATGTCAAGGGGGGGTGGATACTTTTTGCAAGGCACTGTTAAGTATGTATCAATTAACAATATTAGCAGCTGTTCAATCAATGGACATAACAAATTAGGGTAAATCTGAATTTTTCAAAACTCTTAAGAACAGGAATCCATTTTATGTCTGTTGCATCACATCTGAGTGAGTGTGTTGTAGTTATCAGTGGAGTGAAGGAAGAGGCAGAAGTTCAGGCCTTTTTTGTTTGGTAATAAGATTCAAATGGGCACCATACTCCCCCCTCTCTTTGTTCAGTTGTCCATTAATTGCATTGCCACTCATTCATTATCTCTTGGATTTTAGATAAAGCAGGCGGGAAGAAGTTTTCTAAAGATTTTGAAGAAGCAAGTGCAAAGCTTGAAGAGTTTGTGAACATCCTGGACAAGCAGGTGAAAAACGCACCACGATTAACAGATACATTGGAAGACGCTGGCATATTCTATGAAGCACAGTACAGAGAGGTTAAGGTTGTGGTTAATGTAAGTAATAAACCCCTATAATTGTAGCTTTGTGTGCTAAAAATGACACATTCACAAAATGTAATTCAGTGCAACAGATTTGATTTAATTAAGAATTATTAAAATAGATATGATATAGTCTAAGTAATGTTTTTGATATCTGTTTATAAAATTCACATATTACTAAAGTCTGGATATGTTCCTGCTAGATAGAATGCTGGTGATAAGTTCTATAAACAAATGTCTTTTAGAGTTGTGATCAAGGAAGTGTTCTTAAAGTGTTAAGTGTTGGCAATAGGGACAATTATTATTATTATTATTATTATTATTATCTTTATTTATATCGCGCCAACATATTCCGTAGCGCTGTACAGGGGTTGAGCACATAGCAGAAAACAAATTAAACACCTTGACAATCGTGTAACATTTGTATTGTACATATACATAATATTATTGTTCATATTTGAAGTTTGCAACCCATCGTATTTGTATAATATTGCACCACTTTCTTTTGACTCTATTTGTATTTATTTTTTTTCAGGCCTACAAAACGTTTGCTAATCGTGTTAGTAATTTAAAGAAGAAGCTAGACCAGCTTAAAGCCACCCTACCAGATCCTGAAGAGTCTCCAGTTCCTTCTCCAACTATAGATGCTCCATCTCCAACAGGTTCAGAGTCGCCCTTCCAAGGCATGGGTGCAGAGAGTCCTTTGTCACCAGATGTAGAAATCAACCATCCTGCCTCACCAGAGCCTCCAAAGGATAATCGTGATGTAGAAGATATGGAGTTGTCAGATGTGGATGCAGATGAGGAAATGCCAAATATTATTGGTATGCTCAGTTCATCGATTTAAAATTACCTTTGTATTTTGCTTGATCTAAAAAATTACTAATCAAATGTGTGGTTAAAGAAATAATGTCAATGTGGTATCTGAACCCTAAACATTGCATTTATTGATAAAGCATCTAAAATGTAGCCAAATATGGTTTAAGGCTCAGATCACACACTTACTAATTATAGATTTCGGGAGTTAAAGTTTGTGGGTTTTGACTATTGCACCTATTTAAATAAAATTGAGGAATATTTTATTAATTTTAGATAGGATGATCACATATGCAAGGCTCTGATCTTCTCCAAGTTCCATAAGGATGTGGGTACTGATTTTTCAATACAAAAAAATAGTTATTCATTTAGGGGGAAAAAAAGGTAAATTTAACTAGGTGGCTAGTTTGTGCTTATATGTGGCGGAGGGCTTATTTCACAGTTTTGTCCAATATATATTGCAGCCATTGTAAAAAAATAAATATTTGGGCTTCACAGTGCTTTGGTTTTAAATGATACCATTATTGAAGCTTTTGCTCTTACATTTTATGGTAGCTTTTTTTGACCTTCAAATGGTCACAGTTTTAGCAGTTGCATAAAAAAGATGAAATTATTCCCTATAAATAATTATCATTTTATTTATTTTTTTAGTTGAGGAAAGGAATGAGCCTTCAGTCTCACCAACTCCATCCTTGAAGGACACCGAGTCCGTTGCTTCCACAACGGTGACTGCTCCCACAACTTCAACTGTTTCTGTTCCAACTGTGACTCCTGCGTCCATTCCTCTCAGCACACCTGTACCAGCTCCTGTCACCTGTACAGCTTCTGTTCCTGTAACGCCTGCTAAAACAGTAACCACACCCACCACTGCACCTTCGATTCCCCTTGCATTACCAAACTTAGCAAATGTAGATTTGGGGAAAATAAGTTCCATCCTAAGTAGCTTAACTTCTGTCATGAAAACTACAGGTGAGTGTTGGAAGCTATGACTTAAGTGTTTTTGTACAAAAGTGTGTATAGTTAAAGGGGAAATACTAAATTTATTCTAAGCAATAACTCTGTTAGTACTCGGCTGAATGAATCTTCAGTAGAAGAAACATATAATCTCTACATTTTCAGCTTGCATATGTTCAAGTAAGAAAAATTGTTTTTATATTGACACGTATTCTGGCATTTCATATTGGAAAATGTCTGTCACTATTGTGTATTTATTTTGTTTTTGTTTTTTCTTCAACTGAGCATAATTCTTTTTTACCCTACTGCAAATCTTTTTAACTAATATTGATAATGGATATACGTCAGATTGTCTATCGGTTAATTTATATTGGAAATAAGTGTAACTTGACATTTTTAAGGCATCTCAAATTAGAATTTTTAGTTAAAACAAAGTGCAACTATGTTTTAAGTATATTTTTCATTTCTGCAATAAATGGGATCTTTTCTTTCGGTTTAATTCTTTTTTTTCTTATAGCTGCCACATATTTTTACAAATTATTTACAAAGTCATTTTTGTTTTGTTTTTTTTAATCAAAAGGGGAATGTCTGTTTTTCACATAAAATGCTTTTAGACTGAACACAGAAACATGACACCTTCAGGAAAATGTCAGTAGCCTTTGTCTGGGTATGTGAAGCCTAAGGCAGGTCCTCTCCTCTGGGGGTTGTAATGCTAATTAAAGGTGTAAAATAATGGTTTAGAATCAAATTTGTCAATCACTGTTTGCAAGAGGCATATTTAGGTCCCTTTAGTTATTTGTCTTTCTCTTGTAAACCTAAGTTGATTCTCTTTAAGTAATTGTGGCTACAGTGCATTGTTTTGGCCTTGTCATTTCAAAACATACAATTCTGTCACCAGTGCCTCCTTAAAGGGACCCTGATGTACCATTTTGAGTTCAAATGCGCATTTTATAAATGTTAGATTTTGTTTGTGTGTTTTTAGTTTTTTAGTTTCTTGCATGAGAAAGTGACTTGACATTAATAAATAAAGCATTACGATAACACAGCTGTAGTTTTATATTAATGTGTGTGATTTGCCACTATCAGAATAAGTAAATTATGCCCAATGAATCACTTATGGTGCTGTCTATGCTTGCTTCTACATTCAGATGGATGGTAATAAAGCAAAAGCAAGTGACTGTTCATGTACTTGCTGCTTAATATGTAAGTATAAAGGTCAAGTGGAGGAATAGGTACCAACTGTCTCAATGTAAAGTACCTTATATGATCTGAAAAATCATATTACTGTGCAACTTTTTTTATTTTTTTTAAGTCCTCATTAGAGGACTGGCACTGGTGTACCAACATTAAAAATCAATATCTGGTCGAAAAATATTGCTTTCAGAACCATACATTTGGTTCAGTTGCCTTCAAAACCGCTGCATAAAAAGGATGGGTCTGCATGTTCCTTTATTAGTCCCATAAAATGCTTTGACTGGAAACCATGCATGCAGAACCACAAGGCTTAATTAAAAATAATTAATTTACAATCATGTCACTATAGGAATAAAATTGCAGCGTTCTTGGGTTTATCATAGATGCAAGCAGACAAGTAAAAGTTACATATCCAAATAGAAGTTTACTGTATGAAAAATGCATTTATATGTGTATCGTTTGAAAGCATTTTGCAATGCTATCTTGCATGTTCTTTTACTTGATTTGGGACCACATGGTTATTATAAGCGAATAGATTGCAGAAGTGATTAAATGGTCTTATCCATAAGTATATTGCATAGTGCTTTTCAAGTATGCAGTTACTAAATCTTGAATTTTACAGGGCTTTTCTGTGCTGGTAAAGTGATTATTAACTTTGAAAAGATCTGAGTTGTTTAGTGAATAATTAGCTACATAAATTTAATCTCTTGCCGTAGCAATTTACATGTTTTGTTTTTTCTTCCTGAGAGGCTAACCCAAACTTTGTATTTAATTAAAAATGTATCATACTCCTGCTTCACATGATACTTAGAAGATTGAACATTTAGTGTCTCCTTCTCTGGCACTACTTCTTCATATCGCCCTCTGTCTGTTGGCAATACCCCGAGTTTCAGTCCTAGGCTCCCTCCTCTCCTCCATCTATACATCCTCCCTTGGTATCCTAATAAAACCTTTTGGATTTCAATAGTATGTCTATGCAGACAACACTCAAATCGAACTATCAGCACCAGATCTGTCCCCACTCTTCTAGCATTAGTTTCCAGCTGCCTCTCAAGCATGTCCTTCTGTATGTCCACCCACCAACTTAAACTCAACAAGACTGAGCTTCTAACCTTCCCACCCTCTTCCATAGCTTCCACACCTTGTATATATCTCACAGTGCCATCATTGCTCCCACCTACCAGGCCTGTTTTCTTGGGGTTCTATTTGACCCTGCCCTTTTTCATTCCTTGCCATCCCTAACAAAATCTAGTCTCTTATTTAAAATAATCAATATTCAATGCTATTTTGGAGCTTTAAAGGACCACTGTAATTAAAAACACCTGTTTGTGAAGTGTGTAACAAACTCATATTAATGGACAGATTTGTAATGCTATTTCTGAACAGATGAATCCATTTAATTTGTTACATCTCTTCCTAGGTCATGAAGGCATGTGTTTGTTTTTTTGTTTGTTTTTTAAATCTGGGGTGACAGACCCAGAAGCAGGCTGATTTGCATCATTAGGTGGGAACATTACTCTCCAGAAATGTAAACACCCCTCTTGCTCACACAACTACTCACAACGTATCATGGATGCTGCCAGGCTCCAGAAGAGGCATTACCATTTGTTTTTATTTCTATTTTATACAACAGAGAGCGCACGTAATGTGGGCAGTTAAACTTCTGCCTACAGCTACTTTTGAGTGGAGAAACAATTATATTTTAAATCCACTAAAGGATTTAATCCGTAAATCTAAAGCAGAATTTGACCCACAGGCCGTTACAATTAGTTTCTTTCACGGTTTCAAGTTAGTCAAATCTTCTTTATAGTCCTATAAAACAATATTTAGACTTAGATCAAGTATTTTATACAACATGCTTTTTTTACATAACAATATTTAAAGATTAAGGAAGTGGAGTATTGTTTTGCATTGGCATAAGGCGTACGAATTGTAGCTACGTTTTTTTTCATGGTAAGTCCCATATTGAAACCACTGACTATAACCATGCTGTTTTTGACCACAAAGAGTTAAACTAAACCAACAAAAATATACCAGTAGCTGGTGAGAGTATTTTGTACTCTACTACAGCCAAAAATATTCTACTAAATATAATTATAAAATGTAACTTTTCATGAACTTTTATTAAAATAAAGTCAAACTGTCACAATAAATGTTGTATACAATAATGCTAATTAGTCAGTATTCATGCCGTTTTTTCTACTGTCTGAAAATGGACTGACAGTAGTCATTCACATGTTAAATAATATAAATGATACTTTAAGCATATAGATAAGTGACTTGCTTCCTTGCAAATGGATCGAGGTTCATGCCCTTAAAGGTGTGTATATATAAGTTTTCTGGGTTTTAAATCTTTGGTAATAAACAGGCAGTGATTATAAGTAAAATGTGTTGTATAGAAAATTTTGCGGTACTTGCAAAGTTAAATGCAGGAGAGTAAAATGCAGTTTTGCACACTCACAGGAAGGTTACATAAGCCAAGTACACTGAAGAGAGACGGCCAGATACAGATTTTCTCTTTTCTGGTAGAGACCACCGGAATTAATGCTCCATGTGGAATCACATTCTCTTCTGGTAGAGACCACCGGAATTAATGCTCCATGTGAAATAACATGGTTGGGTGGGGTCTGAGCTCAAAGCTGAATCCGAGCACAAGCATAGAGAGAGAGAGACCACATATCCTAGGCTGCTTTGGAATACAGGAACCACAAAATATGATACAAATGTATTAACTAGCAAAACTTACAAAATACACAACGCTGAAGTCGGTAACACTTACACGAACAACGCCAGGCATGCGGGACTTAGTGTTTTCAGTGTAGTGTATTTTCTAACACTTATATCAACAACTCCAGGCACGCGGCCGAAGGCGCTCAGTGCATGGCTTGCAATGATCCCTGAAGGTGCTCAGAGGACCAAAAGCCTCACATTGTGTGGCAAACAGCATTGCCAGCCTTACAATTTTAATCCTGTCATTTTTGACTGGCAAGTTCCTAGTAATTAATAGGAACAAGCAACATTTACTCAGTTGCAAAACTATTTGTAATTATACAATTGTATATTTTGTAACATTTCTCTTTAGCAATGCTCAATTGACTTGATCACGAGTTAGTGTGTAGCAGCTTATGTGCTTGCTGTTAAGAGAATATTTTGCATCCTTAAATACTTTTGATAGGAATTGATTAGATAACAGTCTTATGTCACAATCCACACAGATTTCTTAAACGGCTTTTTTGAAGTGGTGTTTTTTTTTTATTTTTTTTTGTAGTGGTAGTAGTAGACTTTTTAGCTGTAGTAGAGTATAATATACACTCAACTGCTATTGGTATATTTCCATATTGAAACCATCAAACATTGAAAATATTGATATTGTGTATTTGATTCTTGGCAGATATATAATTACTAGCGAATTGCCTGTCAAAAAATGACGGCAATGAAATTGTAAGGTAGCTAATGGTGTTTTGTGTATACTACTGAAATATATAATACAATTAATAAATGAATGTACTTTACGTATTTTGAATCATTGTGTTGAAGAGCCGGCAATCTGTTTTGATGTTGCTGCAGCATTAGTGGTGTGGAGCTGCTGTGTAAGCGTAATGAATGTGTGCAGTGTAATAGTGTGCGTGTGCGAGACAAAACCGTTAGTGTAGTTGTGTACTTCTGCATTGGTGTAAAATGGCGGGTAATGTGTGGTATGCGTCTTAATGGAATATCCGTAGGTCGTTTGTGGTGGTTTGCAAGTTTATTGTGGTGTTTTGCGTCTTTAGAGTGCTGTAGCCTCGTTTTCGTTTTGTTAGGCGCCTATTTTTTCTCTCGCTTAGCGAATTTTTTTAGTTTCTAAACTCTTTTATTTTTAGTTAACTTAAGGTGTAAGTTGTTTTTTTGAGGTCCTGGATGCTTCCTCTTGCTGTAGGTAAGGTTTTTATGTATGTGCTGTGTGTATTTATTGTGTTTTTGAATTTTGTCATGTTCGCGAGTTGCGGACGATTTTTGCGAGGTCGTAATGTGTGGTAACGTGTCTCGTATGTTTTTTGCGTTAGGAGGTAAAGTTTGCAAGGGTCGTAGTTGGTGTGTTGTGTTTGCGTTGCGACGTGAAGTTTGCGAGGGTCGCAGTTGCTGGCAAGGAGCGCCTTCGGCTGAGGCCCTAGCTACGCGAGCCCGCAAGCGTTAGCAACAGCTCGCATGCTCACAACTATATATGTGATGATTTGATACAATTAAAGTACTGTAAGTTGAATAAATGCATTTCTTATATTTATGGACAGATCTGCATTCTTTAACATGCTTTTTGGTTAAAAATAACTCCAATCAGCCTTTTTTCTCTGAGATGATTGACGTGCAGTTGTACTCAAGCTTCATTTTTCTTCCACTTGTAGGAGTGAGTCCAGCTGCAAAACCTTCTCCTGGAACTCCTACAACACCAACCACCAATGTTGGTGGAGGCTTGAAGCCATCTGTTCAGGGAGCACCAAACCCATTGGCGAACATTCTATCCAAAGTTGAGATCACTCCAGAAAGTATCCTCTCAGTATTGTCAAAAACGCAGGGTCCCAGCACACAGTCATTACAAGGTACATGTAGAAAATATCTCACTGTTCTTTAATATATGTTATGTCTGCAAGTTATAAATCTTTTTTTTTTCTTTTTTTCTTCAACTTTTCCTTGGCACACAAGTTGAGGCTTCATAAACGTGATACTGTGCATTGAATATGTTTTCAATATACCTGTACTCACTTCCTAATTTTAATTCTTATGTAGTTAATATACAGTGTGCAAAAATTCAAAAGCCTTTGTTCAATCCTTTACTGCTGAAATCTACACCTATATTGTTAAAATTTGCATACAACCAACATTACTAAAGTACAACCGGAGTAAGAGCATAGCTAGTTCTATACAAACAAAATGGAAATGCACACTAAGAACAATTATCAGAAAAATTGCCTTTTTAGAGGTCTAAGAAGTTTTGCTGTCCTTATATTTCAAGTTCTTCTGAGCTAAAGGTAGACCGCTTTAATTTTTGCAGTACAGAGGAGTGTACTTTTATTCAAGGTGTCAAAACCCTGGACTTTAACATCTGATTTCTGTAACCATTCTGTTTTACAGGTTTATCATCATTATTTCACAGTGTTGCTGGAAATACTTCTGGGTCGAGCGGAATCTCAACACCGAATACTACAACTGCACCAGTCAACAGTACTGTTTCAATTGTAAAAGATAGGCATGCTCAATCTAGTACTACTCCTTTTGTATCTAAAAACTTTGCTTACTCTCCTAGTTCCTCAAGTTCAGAAGTTTCTACCACGTCTGCCAGTAAGGTGTCTGTAGGACCTAGTTCAAATTTAAAACCATTTTCAAATCGGCCCCTTCAGTCGACAGAGAAAACCATCAACCAGCCACCAGATTTATCTAAACCTAGTGATGACCCTGAACCATCTAGTCTGGAAATGAAAATTCATAATTTTTTGAAAGGGAATCCTGGTTTTAGTGGTTTGGATCTGAATATTCCAATACTTAGTGGGTTAGGGTCCAGTACTGCATCAGAGACCCCTTCTGAATTTCAAAGAGGTCCCACTACCAACTCACTAGACAACATAGATGGAACTCCAGTACGTGATGAAAGAAGTGGAACTCCTACGCAGGATGAAATGATGGACAAACCAACATCAAGTAATGTTGATACAGTGTCATTAATATCAAAGATAATAAGCCCAGGCTCTTCTACTCCCAGCAGCACAATGTCCCCGCTTTTGAGCAAGGAAAACGACTTTCAAAAACTTGTCAATATCCCTTCATATAGATCTTTTGGTCCCACAGGAAATTCACCTAGTGCATACAGGCAATCCTCCGATGCTGTTGAAAAGCCTCCATTTCTCAATTCCCCACTAGAAAAGTTTTACTCTAATACATCTTTTCAAGAGGATGAGGATTATCGCGACTTTGAGTATTCTGGTCCTATACCTTCTGCCGATCTTGAACAGAAACCCTCTAAATCCAATTTAAAATCTAACACAGGTTTGGACACTTCAGAATACCATCCAGGCCTTCCTGGATTTAATCAGCCTCAAGACTTTCCTAGGCATTCTTTTCCCCAGTCATTACAATCTGCATTTAATTCTGGTGATAATGTTGGTCCGTTATCCCCATCTGCTCAAATGTATGGAAGATATAATTTAAGGGGTGGTGATATAGAATCCGGCAGGTCCCCTTCATCTTCAAAGGATGATTCATATTTCCGCCCTGATAATAACCATAGCTTATCAATGTTGCATTCTGGTGTACCACAAACGCAATATCCAGGTTCTCCTCACTCTCTTCAAAGCCAACCCCATAACTTTCCTATGAAAAGTAATCTTCCTGCATCCAGTTGTAGAACACCAATGTCAAATCTCGATCAACAATTAGGGTCATCTGTTTCAGCCTCCTCAACAATGGAGTTTAAAAACATGCTTAAAAATGCTTCTCGCAGACCCTCTGATGAGAACCAATTTAGCCAAACTGTAGGCAGTTTAAATGAAGATGTTAACCTGTCTGGTCTTGGAAACACTAGTATGTCTTCTGAAGAACGGCAGCGGCAAGACGAGCACTTCCGTATCGAAACTAGAGTTTCATCATCTTGTGTTGATTTGCTGGATAGCACTGAAGAAAAAGGAGCACCAATAGAAACTTTAGGCTATCATAACACTGGAAGCATGCGTTTATCAGGGGAGCCAATTAAAACTGTAGAGTCGATGAGAGTTGGATTAAAAGGGAGCAGGGGTCACGGGAGAGATAGTGGTAGGGTAGATTGGTATGATATGGGAAGTGCACGGAGCTCTTTTGATGACAATCCAACAAGTGGCACAGAGCAACCTTCTATTAGTGGAGGGAGTGGTAGGCCAGGGTTTGAAAAACATGAAGAGCACCTATCACGTTTTCCAGACACAGTCAATGATTTCAGAACAAACAAAATGCAGTCTTTTGAACACCATTTGCCACCACCATCCATGGTTGCTCCCATGGAACGTGGGGGTCCTTTTCAAACTGAACAAACTGGTCCTCCTTCTGGTCCACCACCTGGCTTACCTCCAGATCATGGAAATATGTTTCCTAGAGAGCTCCCTGTTCCTCCACGCATGAACTCTGTGGAACCACCAAATTCTTTGCATCATGTTTCCCATCCTCCACCTATTGAACATGGAGGAAATCCTTTTAGTGGTCATCCTCCCCCAGAACATGGTGGCATTCCCTTTCCACAACCCCCTATAGATATTCACCACCCATTTTCGCAGGATCATGGTATGCATCATCAAGGCCCAATGAGAGAACATTTTGGCTTGCACACAGGGCCAGCAAGAGACCATGGACTTCCTCCTCATGACCACAATGGTCCACTCCTGGGTAGGGTCAATGAAACATTGCCACCTCATGTTAGAGACCACCATGATTCACATGGTGGTCCCCCACTTCCAAACATTTCCCAGCACCATAGAGACAATATAAATAGGGGTGGTTTAAGACATCAACGACCACAGTTCAGGCCAAGAGAACAGTTTCACAACTTAAAACGACCGCGCCCACCCTTTGGAAGAGGGCATCAATATTTTGCTCCAAAACGTCCCTTTTATCCTCCAAGGTACTGACATAGAAGTATATACATATAGAAGAGCTGATTTGCAGTTTTGAAACTGGCATTCATTTTCTTTCTAATCTAAATGGCCTTTTACACTTGGATGAGGAATTGTCCTGTTTTATACCAGCCTGGCTAGAAAGAAACACAAATTATTCCAACTAAATGACATAAGTTAAGTCTGGTAGTAAAAAAACAAAACAAAAACAAAAAACAGGTGATGACCAATAACTGGGTGTGTTTTCCCCCCCACTTCCTTTTAAACTTTCCACATAAAATCCTGTTCTTAAAGATACTTATTGAAACATCAAGTCGGTGATGATGCTGCGTTTGTAGAAGAATGCACAAGTTCACGTCTAAATAATCTTCCCTGATTCAATCTATGGCGTCAAATGAGTCATCTGTTAATTTCTCTTCAGTGATGCATATCCAGATGAACCCAATGCTCAAATTCCCAGATAGGTGAGTCACAGGGGCCGGAGTAGGGAGGTCAGTGTCTTGAGAAAATACATATATTTTAACATTTCTCTATTACCCCTCACAATATTACATCTGCTACTTCTCTTCACACTACTCAGCCACAAGAAAACCATCTTCCAATGTTAACAGCCTTTATTTCAACATTGAGCATTTCAGGACTAAAGGCAGCTGAGAATCCAGTCCATGGTCCACGGAGAGTAAGGAAGATTGAATACTTGGTGGCGTTAACAATACTCCCAAGTTGTACCTGTTCTTACTCCATATACATGTTAAATACTGGAGGGTAGTTAAATGTTCTTAGCAAATTAAGGTCTCTGTAAGCACAGAGTTGTTCCCATGTTTTTCGCAACTGAATAAGTGATTTATAGTTGGTGCTTTGTCATTCATTTGTACATTATATTTTTGAATTCAATGCTATCTTCTGACATGAGTTCCAATATGTGATCAACATGACCTGTCCAAGTGTGACTTGTACACAGGTGGTTCATACCAATATCAAGAGTTTGTGATATCCTACTCATACCATCTAGTGCTTTCCCATCCTGATTAGAACTCACCATTAAACGTGTTCATGTTCTTTCGAGGTCCTTCATTCTCTTTAGGGTGATGTGATAAGAAAATCTAATCCAGCCTTGAAAATGTGGAAAAAAAAATGTTTGCAAGGAACCATTTCTGTAAATTGTGTATATTCTACAATGGTGCTTTGACTAAGCCTACAAATTAGTCTTGTAGAAGTTTGACTTTCAGATGGGTGTAAAAAATAAATAACCTTTTTCTCTCCACCTTTTGTCTAATTCCCATTGTCATTGGGTCTGCATGTTCCCAATGATAATTCTATTCAGATTACTAGCAAGCTATGGCTGATTATGGTTTAGTAGTTATTTTACAAAACTGAAAAAGTGACACAAGTCAGAATGCATATTTAATTTAAAAAAGTTGAAAGAAAAAAAAATTGTAGACTTTTTTTTTTCTTAATTTTTTTTAAATATAGCTTTCTCTCTGTGCCGACCAAAAGAAAAAGTAGAATGGTAGGCAAACACAAAATTTACTGCCAGGCTAGAAGTTTGTTTACAGTCCTACTCAATAATTTTGCAAAAAAAAACATTTTTTTTTCTTTTTCTTTTTTTAATATACTAGCTTTTCATTAGTTTATACAGAAGCATATTGCGGTTTGTTTGCGGAGTGTTTCACTAGCCAAGGATATTTACAAACTAGCTCTTACCTTTAGGCAATGTATTAGTACAAACACAAGAATGTTTATACCTTAAATAAGATAATTTTTTTTTTATCTCAGGACATTTAGAAAGCTAGAGAAAAGTAAAAAATATATTTTCCTTTTCTCAAGCCTATGAAGGAAATGACCGAATGTCAGATATTCAAATGTTTTTTCAAACCCTTTTAATGATGGTTAATGCCCGCATTTAAATGAGAACGATCTTAACGTTTTGACTCTACCTTCTCCCCTAAACTGTTGGTGCTTGTATCTAATGTAATGTTGCCAGTGAACTTACAGGCTGAAGTTATTTCGCGTTTTCTTACATTAAACTTAAATATTTGACTAGTGTCTCAAATTAACCAGACTTGTGTTACTACGCTGGGGTTGCGATAGACTAATAATTTTCTGAATTAAAAGGGGTTTCAGCTATATAGTTCCTGGAGCTGCTTTTTTGAGGAGGCTCAGCTAGCCAAGTCAGTGGTACTGCTGCTTTGACTTGTCTGCAGCCTTCTCCTATCAGTACTACAATGAACCCAACATCTGTTAGACTGTTAGAAACAAAATGTGAATATTCTAAAGTAGAATAAATGACTAGACTGAAAGTCTGAAGATGCAGCTTTGTTTAAAAAATATATATATGATGTAAATATATGGATTGCTTTTTTTTTTTTTTTTCTTGTGTTCAAGAAATGTTGATATTCTCTTGTTCTGTGTGAAAGACTAATCTAATTACAGGCAGAAATAATAAAATGAAGGATGTCTGATGTGTATTAATACAATAAATACTAGTTTGATGCTTTTAGCAGTGCATTTTCAACTTCACCCATTATAGTTATAGAAATTTCTGGAATGTTGAAGCTTACAAACTGTTCATGGTTTATTTTATAAACTTGACATTTATTAATGTAGGTTTGACTATATCTCCATACATCAGACCAAACATTAGGAAAGGGATGCATTTCTTAATCATAGCTTGATTATTCATCAAAATAGTAAAGGACCACAGTGGTCATATATTTACAATATACTGTTTTGAAGAACTACACCTGAAAATCTATAAAATGTTTGAGTGGTAAAATGAAATTTGACCTCTAAAATATTGCATTTTATATGCTGCTATTCTGTGGTATTTATGACTTTGACTTCTACTGATCAACTTCCTGTGGTGGAAGGAGATTGCACAGGAAGGTTCTACAGGGGGAATGTGGCACAATCTGCCAGTGTTTTCATTAGGTCATTGGTTTGCAAGGACAGAAATTAACATAAAGAATTAATAAACGGAAAAAAATTGATCCCTGCCATAAAAAATAATTTGGCATAAAACATTTTAAAAAAATGTACTGTTTTTATATATGTTTTTACTTACTAAAAATATTTGCTCATTAAGTTTTCTTTTAAATACCATGTAGAAAAAAAATTGACCCCTGTGCTGCTTTAATGGAAATAAGCAAATTTAATTTATGCAAGAACATAAATTACCAATTTTTACAAAACATTATGCCTTCTGTAAGTTTACTTTACATTTTAAGCAAATATTTTCAGGGGCTGATTGAGATAAATATAAAATGCTTTCTAACAGGGAAAGATATACACTGTCTATTTACAATAGCAGTACATTTTGATTCTGCAGTACGTTTGAATTCTTCTGCAACAATGCAGTCCTCTTGGTTTCTACTGAAAAAAAAATCTCCCAACACTTAAAAAAAATAAAAATTAAAAAAAACAATGGTTGAAACTGGGTCACTGATTGAAAATGTGGATTATTTTTAATACTTTTTAACTGTTTACATCTATCTATATCCTCTTCTTTGCAGTAATTTGACATATGGTGGAGATTTTAGTGAACTAACTTAATAGGTTAACAGTGGTATCTTTTATATTAAAATAATAAAATACTAGCTACAGATCTAAAGGATTTTCTTACAATTCTCATACAGTGATATTTAGATGAATAAAAAAATGGACCACTCTCAGTTCAGGACAGGTATGCACCAAATTAACAATAGTAGCCGCTCTGTAAGCCATGGGCATGCATGGGCTTCTTTTCAGTTGCCCCTTACTGCATAGTTTTACTGACAAGAGCCTATGGATACAGTCAGGTCCATAAATATTGGGACATCGACACAATTCAAATATTTTTGGCTCTATACACCACCACAATGGATTTGAATTTCAACAAACAAGGTGTGCTTTAACTGCACACTTTCAGCTTTAATTTAAGGGTATTTACACCCAAATCCGGTGAACGGTGTAGTAATTACAAAAGTTTGTATATGTGCCTCCCACTTTTTAAGGCACCAAAAGTAATGGGACAATTGGCTGCTCAGCTGTTCCAAGGCTGTGTGTGTGATTTCCTCATTATCCCATTTACAAGGAGCAGATAAAAGGTCCAGTGTTCATTTCAAGTGTGCTATTTGCATTTGTTGCTGTTAACTCTCAATATGAGATCCAAAGAGCTGTCACTATCAGTGAAGCAAGCCATCATTAGGCTGAAAAAACAAAACAAACCCATCAGAGAGATAGCAAAAACATTAGGTTTGGCCAAATCAACTGTTTTGAACATCCTTAAAAAGAAAGAACGCACCAGTGAGCTCAGCAACACCAAAAGACCCGGAAGACCACGGAAAACAACTGTGGTGGATGACCAAAGAATTCTTTCCCTGGTGAAAAAAACGCCCTTCACAACAGTTGGCCAGATCAAGAACACTCTCCAGGATGTAGGTGTATGTGTGTCAAAGTCAACAATCAAGAGAAGACTTCACCAGAGTAAATACAGAGGGTTCACCACAAGATGTAAACCATTGGTGAGCCTCAAAAACAGGAAGGCCAGATCAGAGTTTGCCAAACAACATCTAAAAAAAGCCTTCACAGTTCTGGAACAACATCCTATGGACAGATGAGACCAAGATCAACTTGTACCAGGGTGAGTGGAAGGGAAGAGTATGGAGAAGGAAAGGAACTGCTCATGATCCAAAGCATACAACCTCATCAGTGAAGCGTGGCGGTAGTGTCATGTATGGCTGCCAATGGAACTGGTTTTCTTGTATTTATTGATGATGTGACTGCTGACAAAAGCAGCAGGATGAATTCTGAAGTGTTTCGGTCAATATTATCTGCTCACATTCAGCCAAATGCTTCAGAACTCATTGGATGGTGCTTCAAAGTGCAGATGGACAATGACCCGAAGCATACTGCAAAAGCAACCAAAGATTTTTTTTTTTAAGGGAAAGAAGTGGAATGTTATGCAATGACCAAGTCGATCACCTGACCTGAATCCGATTGAGCATGCATTTCACTTGCTGAAGACAAAACTGAAGGGAAAATGCCCCAAGAACAAGCAGGAACTGAAGACAGTTGCAATAGAGGTCTATGCATTCCAGACTTCAGGCTTTGGATTTGCAACCAAGTATTAAAAACTGAAAGTTTGATTTATGCCTGTTAATCTGTCCCATTACTTTTGGTCCCTTAAAAAGTGGGAGGCACATATACAAACTGTTGTAATTCCTACACCGTTCACCTGATTTGGATATAAATACCCTCAAATTAAAGCTAAAAATCTGCAGGTAAAGCACATCTTGTTAGTTTAATTTCAAATCCATTGTGGTGGTGTATAGAGCCAAAAAGATTAGAATTGTGTCAATGTCCCAATATTTATGGACCTGACTGTATGTTCTGTACTTCCTAATACAGTTTGGAAAAGATGTGATGTTGTTTTTCAGGGCATATGTTCTCATAAAATATGAATATTTTTTATCAGTAGTACAATAAAATGATTTATTCTAACGTAAAAGGGCACATCTGTGGTTCCAGACATGACCTAATTTAAATATGGTTATTAAATAAAATGTTTTATTTATTTATTTATTTAAATACCATTTATTTCAGAAATTTGAAGGTCACCATTTTTAGCTGTTGAACTGCCTTTATGAGCACCCTATAAGCATAGAGAGGCCTTTTTTTTTTTTTTTTTTCTAATGGGTGGCCATGGGCAAGAATTGATCTTCACCCCTTGGGTACTTTGCCTTTATTGTTTTCAGTGTAAAGCCATGTGAACACAATAGCCGTAAAGCAAATCGTGGCACTCTAGAAGTATAGAAAATATAATGTGATCTTGATTAGCTGAATTCTGTAGGTTTAGGAGATTACAAACTTTGAGGTTTCTGCCACAGCACCTCTGCTTACATCACTTTTTTTTTTTTTACACTGTAAAACAAAGTGGTCTAGAGGCGATACCTTTAATGGCCAACTGATCATCTTTACACCACTTTGGTTATTTTTTTTGTTTTACTGTAGGATCCATGGAAAAGACATGGGAAACGTCTCACCTGTTCAAGTCCCCTTCCAGTATAAAATGTCAGAAAATCACCCTTATTGCTTCGTTGCTTCATGAACTAGGGCTAATACATGTACTTTTAAGACTTTCAAAGTACTTTTTATACATTACAAAGACCGTACAGATACACACAATACATTTATCTTGGATACCTAAATAACTTATTTAACATCACAAAATGGGTATTGTATGTATAAATAGTCATGTTGAACTCCATAAATATGCACACACAAATCCATCTTGTGTACACACAACTCGGTTTTCTAGAATCGGTTGCGCAACTCAACACACAAACCAGCGTGGTTATGCTCTGAAACTGGAAGGGAAATTGAATAGCTGAAACTTTAGGAGACCGCTTTCTCCTTAAAAGTGAATTGTGGGAATTTACTTACTTAGGCTCAAAGGAGCAGACTGATATCCTCACCATATACTGCTTTTTAAATTACTACTTTTTAGATAAAGCACACAAAGCAAAGTTAACTTTTTGCACATCAAACTTTAATGACTGGTCCATACTGCAATTTTTTTTATGAGTTTTCTTGAATATTCAAGATTTCATTACTTCTGCTCTATCTTGGTGTAATGGTGTATTTTTTATTTGCCATAACTCCCATTGTTTTCACAGATGGACTTTGCATCCACCCCTTTGTTTTACTGGTGAGGACCTATAAATACTGTTGTACTCACTAAGAGTTGAGAGTCTGTATAGGAAAAAAGAACAAATCACACAGACAGGAGAGGAATCTAGTTTTTTTTTTTTCCCCCTTTGTAGCAAAAACTTTTGCTTGCTCAGTTCTGATTTGTCCAGGATATTGGATTGTGATGGGTATACATTCATGCCTGTGCTGCCTTTTTTTTTTTTTTTCTTGTGCAAACAGCCTAAGAAGGCGAAATGTCAGACCAGTGGGGGGAAAAACTGCAACCTTGTTCCACATAAACAATAATGGCTAGTAAAGTATACGAAAAAGAACAAATATTGGTATTCTGAAGCCATGAATTGTGTGTCTTAG